>MU619693.1:0-389910 GCA_025201785.1 Xylaria longipes
AAATTATTTATATATACTTATTTAATATAAAACAAAAGAATTTTTATAATATAATAAAATATATTAATTAATTATTTATTATATTTAATTAAAATTGCTTAATTTTAATAATTAAAGCCTTTAAAGTTATTCTTTTTTCTAGTTTATAATTAATATATAAATTTAAAATTTATTATATAAAACTACAAATATATTTTTATAATAATTATAAGCTTTTTTAAGCGTTGCTAATAATTAACTTATTATATTTTTTTTTATCGAATAATTTTTACTAATAAAATAAAATACTTAAAACTAATTTACTTATATATTTTTATATAAAATAGCTAATTATAGTTTTTAAAAGCTTATAAGCGTTTTTATAAAAGTTTATATAACAGCTACTTTTTATAGCTATTTTTACTTTTTGTTTTAAAACTTTTATAGCTTTTTATTTATATTTAATTTTTTAATTAGCTTATTTATTTTTTTTAAAAAATATTTTATAGTATACTTTTTATATAAATTATATATATTTTAAACTTATAAATAAATTTTTTTAAATTTTATAAGTAGTTTAGCTGATTTTTTGCTTAAATATTTTTTTACGGCTTTTTATTTGCTTTTAAATTTAACTTATTATTTCCGCTTTTATATTTTAAAGTATAAAACGTTTAATTTTATACTAAAAATTATTTTATTTTAATTTATAGTTATATTTTTTTAATAGCTTAATTATAAGCTAGGTTTACTACTTAATATATTTAAAATTTTATATAAATAAAATTGTTTAGCTTTAGGTTATTTTAAATAACTATATTACTGCTGTTTTTATATAAAAGTTTTATTTTATTTTATTTAATTTTTTTTTTTTTTTAGCTTAGTTAAATTTAATATATAGCTATTTTTATTTAAAAATAAATTATATATTAATAGTAATATAATTAGCTTAAATAAAGTTAAGTTTATTTATATATATAAAAAACTTAAATAAAAAGTTTAATAAATTATAAAATTTATTTTTATATATATAAAACTTAATAAATAAGATTTTATTATAATTATATTAATATTTAATTAAATTTATAATAATTTTAGTAAAGTTATAAAAATATTATATAAACTTAAATTAATAAAAATAAAAAATAATAATATAATATATATATTTTTTATAATTTAAAAAAAAAATAACTAAAATATAAATATTTTAATATAATTTAAAATTTTTTATATTTAAAATTTACGCGCGGTTATTTTTAATAAATTATAAGCTAAAATTAATAATTATAAAATATTTTTTAATAAATATAATATTTTTATTAATTTTTTACTTTATTTTAAAAGTAGTTTTAAATAAAGGTATAAGCTAAATAGTTAAAATTATAATTAAACTAATTATTTTAAAAATATTATATTTATAAACTTAAATAAAATTAAAATTAATAATATTATATTTATTAAATTAGCTTTAAAAAAGTTTATAAACGTTAACCCGGTTAATTTTTTTAATATTATATTTATTTAAATATTAAAAAGCTAAATAGTATTTAATTTTATATATAAAAAAAATAAAAACGTTAAAATAATTATTATTATAAAAAATATAGCTTTATTATATATAAAATAAAAATTTATAGTTTATTATTTTATAAAAATTACATACACTTTAAAAATAAAGGTTATAATAATTAAGTTTTTTATATAATAATAGTTTATTAACGTTTTATATTTAATTTATTATAATAAAAAAAGCTAAAGGAGTAGTTATAGCTAATAGCTTTAATAGTAAATGGTTAGCTTATATATAAAGTGTAATATATATGGCTAGGTTATAGCTAGTGCTATAGCTTATTTATATATATATTTATTTATAAATTATTTAAATAGCTTACTGCTAAAAATTAAAGCCCTTAAAGCTATTTTCTTTCTCTAGCTTATAATTAATATATAAATTTAAAATCTACTGTATAAAACTATAAATACATCTTTATAATAATTTAAAACGTTTTTTAAACTTTTTAAAAAGCGTTTTTTTAAAAGAGTTTATTATAAAAGCTATAAAAAGCGTTTTTAATATAGTTTTTATTTTTAAAAATAAATAAATAAAATAACCGCGTTATATAATAATATAATAAATTAATTAATAATTATATAATAACTGTTATAATAATTAATATTTTTATAAATAAAAGTTATTTTTATATAAATAACTTTAAAGTATTTTTTTAAGTTTTATTTTAAACTTATATTTATTATAATAAAAATAAATATAATTAAAGGATTAATTTTATTAAATAAAATAAAATAAATATAATAATATTAATATATTTAAAAAAGCTATAATTAATAATAATAAAGATTTTATTTTTAAAATAAATAAATACTTTATAAATTATTATAAGCTTTTAATTTTTTAAGTTAATAAATTATAAAAAATAATATTTTTTAATAATAAAAAATAATAATAAATAAATAAAACTTTTTATTTATAAATAATATAAATTTTTAATAGCGTTTAAAATAATTTATAAGTTTAATAATAATAAATTAATAAAAAAATCCTTTTTTATAATATTAAGTAGTTAAAAACTTTATTAAACAAATATTTTTATTGTTATAAAAGTATTTAATAAAATAATATATATAATATTTAACTAAATAAAAAACTTAAAATAAATTATATATAAATAATAAAATATAATAAAACTAATAATATTATAATATAAATATTATTAATAAAAAAGTATTTTATAAGCTAAAATATAACGTTATTAATATTAATAAATAAAGTTTAACGTTTAAAAATAATTAATAACTAAGCTATTTATAACTATTTTTTTTAATATATTTACGTTTTATATTTTTACGTTTATGTTATATTATTTATTAAGTTTATATAAACAACTTTTTAAAAAGTTGTTTATATAAATTATTTTATAATATATATATTTATTTTATAATAATAGTTTTTATGTTTATATAATTATAATTATATATATATTAAAGATTATATAAGTTTTATTTATATTATGCTATAAAAAAACAGGTTTTGCTTAAAACAAAGCTTAAGCTTAAGCTAAAAACAACGTAGCTTAGGTTTAATTTTTATTTTAATTTAAGATAATAAAACTTATTTTATAAGTATTTACTAGTAAATCCACTTATAAAAACCCACTTTATTACGCTTAATAAACGTTAAAAACCTAGCTTATATTAAAAATTATAAAATAATTAATTAATTAATTAAATTATATATATATTAATTTTTTTATTAATTTTAAAATAAAATAATATAAATAATATTTATTATATATTAAAAATAAATATATAATTAAAAAATTTTTAAGCTATTTTTTAATTATATTTATTTTATTTTTATATTTTATTTAAAAAAGTTAATTTTTTAGGTTTATAAGGTAAATTTTAACTTATTCCCTTTTAGGCTAGCCTATTAATTATCCGTTTCCGGTAATCTGATTGGTTACGACCTCAGCTATATTTTTGACATGAGCCAGGTTTTTGACGCCCACCAAGCGCAGCGAGGTGGGTTTCTATGGGTGGATCCACTAGTAGGTAGGAGGTAGGTACCTACCTATCAACAGCCATGAAAAAGTGGCTTGACATCACATCTACAACAGAAAGGTGGCGGCTGTGGATTAGGTATCGGCACAGCAGCTGCATGACATTGTGGCTTGTCGCGCTAATATGGTGGAAGGGTTGTACCTAGGTACCTACAACCTTGCTTGCATTGATCCGAGCACACTAGCGTGCCCGTTGGGGCAGCAGCGCAACAGCTCCAGCTTCCAATCTATCGCGTGTGAAATTAACATGGGGTTGGACACACGCTACGGTCGGTGTAATCTTTCTAAACAACTTTACCGCATCGCTTGGTCCAGGCTTTTCAGCCCATTTTCCTGACCCGGCGACAGACACTCTCCTCTCTCAGACTCGTTGCCTGATAATTGCTGATAATTGACTCGAACCGGACTGAGAACCGGACTGAGATAGCTGTCATGCTGTTCTCAATTGGTCGCTCTGCGACTAGACGGTTGGCCTCGACCAACGTCGCTACGTCATTTGCGCGTTCGGTGGTCTTCCGAGCAGCCATAAAGTCGCAGTCCAACGCGCCAAGCATCTACAGACCTTCCTCCCAAGCTATTCGAGGCTTTGCCTCCGCAGGACGGCCGAAGAAAGCCTCTACATCCGAGAGCGCAGCGACTACTCCTACCAAGAAGCCAGCAAAGAAACCTGCCAGCAAGACTACTAAAGCGAAGGCGAAACCTAAGGCAAAGGCGAAGCCCAAGGCGAAGCCCAAGGCGACGCCCAAGCGCGCTAGAAAGCCCGTCTCTGAAGAACGAAAGGCAATGCTCGAGCGCCGATCGCTGAAGAAAACCGCCTTATTCACGGAGCCCAAGACCCTGCCGACGCACGTGTATCGGCTTTTCATCGCCCAGCAGACCGAGGGTAAGGCGGATGGCGAAAAAGTGATAAACAAAATGGCCTCGTTGGCCCGAGATTTCCGAGCACTCCCGTCTCACCTGGTTGAGGTTCGTCGCTTATAGCCCGTCTAAACTACTTGCAAGCCTCATACTGACCTTTCTAGCAACTTAAATCCGTGGCCGAGCAGAACAAGTTGACCAACGCCGCCGCATACAAGGCCTGGGTCGAATCCCATCCAGTACAGGAGATCTACGACGCCAACAAGGCTCGAAGGACCCTGAAGAAGAAACATAATACCCCAAAGCAGGCTCTGAAAGTCATTCATGACGAGCGTCTGCCAAAAAGACCCGCGACGCCCTTTGGTCTGTTCACCAAAGCTCGATGGGCATCCGGAGATTTTGCAACAGCAGGTGTACCTATTACTGGAATAACTTTGAGAATTGCAAGCGAGTGGAAGAGCTTAACCGCGGCAGAACGCCAGGTATGTCAGTCACGTTGTCATATATGTCGCACAACTGACCATCTTCTAGCCATATGAAAATCTCGCGCGGTCGCAGGCTGAACACTATGAGAAGGAGGCAAGCGCAGTCCTCGATCGCAAGAGATCTAGGAGGACCAAGTCCCCATCACCATAATAGCTTGTAACCCTCTCTACCCTGCTGTAATTGTAAATGCTGGACGTCAATTGCCAGAGATAAGCTCTGCTAAAGGTAGATGGCATCGGTTGTTGGAATTACCCTTTTCATTTGCCTGGCCGCAGCCCCCTGAGCAAGGGATTGTATTCGTGCAGTTAGGACTTATATGATTCTTGGTACACTAATTGTATTGTATTAAACCTCACAGATACGCTCATGCGAAATATTAGAACGGCGCCTGTAAAGATTACATGCAATTTATTGTTATAAGGTACCTAGATCTTTTACTCGATACTTGATTCCCTGGGGCCCAATCCAACAGCCTCATAGTGAATGTAAATACTTGCCACCACAGCTCCGGTCCGATGCATATAAATATTCAGTGTGCCAACAGCCATGCATGCATTTACCTCTGTGGACAATCCCTCGGCCCCATTATAATGACCTTTGCCCCCTCAGCATCTACCCATGAACTACCCGTGAAGACGATCTTTCGCTGGCTCGACAGCCATAGAACGTAGTAAATATGCGCTACCACCGATCCCCAGCAATACACCCGCAGCTCCCTAAAATCAGGATCTCTTATACACCAGACGCCCCAGCCCGCGGTCCCCGTCCCAATGTAATTAGCGAGGAAGGCCCAGGCATCGCGCTTTAACCTAGGCTCCCAAGATGAACAATCCAAAAACCAATGGCCCCTTTCGTACGGTCCAATCTCTCTCGTCTGTTCCTTTGGCCGGAAGCGTGAAGGTAAACCCACATCGTGGCCTAGTTTCCGTAAGCCCTCTGTGATCAGGTCCTGTGGCTCAATATGTAGCTCGGATGTAGGTGGTTCTAATGCGCGAATCTCCAGGCTCTTGTATGTGAATCCGTGACTATTCAGGAACTCGATTGTCACTGGGGCCTTATGGTTGTGTAATGATTGTGGGCCGATATCACTTGCTGCTCTTGCCAGGGCAAGCGGGCTTGTCACTAGGTCAAGCCGACGTAATTTAGGAGCTGGTTCTGAGTCTGCTCTAAGAAGCCCCGACGGCTGCGGCGATGATAAGAATTTTGTTTCCTCAATGATATCATCATCAGACTCATCAACAACGGAAGCTTCACTCTGCTGTTGGGGGTTGCTGCTGTTTTGGAATTCTGACCCTTCTATTCCATTGGATGGAGGCTCTGTCATGTTTCTAATGTGTGGGGTGCACGGGATCATTTGCTGTGTGCAAGGTATTAGCTTCCTCGGAGAGCGTCGACGGCCTTGATTCTGGGAAGCATGTCCGTAAGCAACCTCCAACCCGTTGCTTTGAGAATCCTGTTTGGAGGAACCGGAGGATGGCTCGAAATGCTGGAGGTAATTTTCTAAGACTCTAGTTGGTGACATGAGGGAAAATAATTCAGCGTGATTCAAAGGGTGAGAATCCTGTACAATGCTGGGCGGTGTTTCCCATGACGCTGGTGTTGCCGAGGCGGGCGTTTGTTGAAGAAAGGGATGGTCAGGCACTTTACGAACGCGCATCTGAGGGGAGTCTGCGTTGTCCACCACACTCCGGAATGAGGCTTGAGGTGACTGGAAGGAACCGATCCTATCGTCCGATGGGATATTGGAGGATGCATCTTCGTCGGTTGCCAGTACACGCGTGCTGTCTTCGATGCTCCTATCGCTGTCGCTTTGCGGATAGAAGTGGATAGGATCAGTAGGCTCAAAGGCCAAGTAAGCCGCTGCTAATGATCGGTATCGAGCATCGTCAACTGCTCTGCTTGGTGCCCCAATATGTATAAGGATCTCCACGTCCGGCTGCTCCTCCATTCGTGCAACTCATATCGCCTGAATGCCCAAACGCCAGGCAGACAAAGTTTCGAGAAGCAAGAGCCTCCTCAACCAAGATTCCTCAAGCCCAAAGTGTGTGGTCTACAACAGATCGCCCGAGTTGTAAGCTATATGTTGGCACAAAAAGCCAATTGCCCAGAGAAGGCACAGATATAATAGGCGAAGTAACAAGACGTTGAATGTGAATCCCACTAATAGCGCAAGTGAATATTAAAGAGGTAGATTGTTTGGTCTAGGTAGGTATAGTTTCGTAGCGCATTCATTCCCTACCTTAGGTGGAGTCGACCGTCCGTGTCACAGCTGTAGGTACCTACCTTGCTACCTACTTCCAACCTACCTAGGTACCTTTTGTAGGTTTGTACCTGCAGTCGGGTTTGAAACAAGCCACCAACCAGGGGCTTGGTATTGTTGTCAGGAAATGATCAAACATGGTAAATTCTGAATTCAATCACGAACAGTTTTGACCCTAACATGCAAATAAGCTATTGCAAAATCCTTATCATGGAGAGATACTCTCCGGGTGTGTGGGTATTGTTAACTGCCTACCTTTTGGGAAACAAAATACCACCTGCCACGAAGCACAATTACTGCACACATATGCACCGTTGTCATGCTAGGAAGTGCTAGGAATTTAATTCTCGTGACATGAACTGAGAGTGGGAAAAACAGCTTGAAGCTTCTGGTGGTTAATATCACGTGATACGGGTAAAAGCGCTTAGGACAACCGGGCCCAGGCGCCTATGAAATTACTAAGTTGATCCCAATTCTACCAGGGATAGGTGCTGGACGGTGATAGATGTTGTGATTGCTTAATTTTGCGTCAGAACATCTCATTGTTCTGTGTGCTCCTATTCTCTCCAAATGGGTGTAAGACTTACACTGTAAGTCACTAGGTTAGTCTGTTACTGCAAGGTTGTGACAGGAGATAGTCATGCTGTATCTAGGAACCTTACCTTAGTGTTAAGTAAATGTCAGTGATGCAGGTGGGGGGATTTCAGGGAGTTGATGCCGCTGTTTGGAAATCGTCCTTTTACATGCGCAAATATAGATAGACATGCATGAAAGCCCTGCACATTACATGCCTGCCTGCTTACCATCACAAGTACCGTACACGGGCAGCACAATCTACCTAGTACTGAATCACTGATGTGAGTGAGCATTACCTGGTGTAGGTACTTACTTACCTACCTATCAGGCACCGGCACCCTCCTTTGTTGGCCATCTTCAATCTTCCGTCTGGTTGTAGGTACCGACGTACCGTAGCGCCGGCGCAAGAGTGCCCAACAAGCCCCCCCCCTCCTTGCCCCCAGGTCTACCCGCCCTGCACTGTAGGTACAGGGACTGGACTGGGGTCGTCCCCTCTCTCGCGACGTCTACGGGGTTACCCTACATGCGACAGCTGTAACTACAAGGACCCTACGAGCCTACCCGTCTCCTGCCCGATGTCTCGACGCTGACTGACGGCCTCATCCATCTCTGCTTGTAACAATTCACCTGTTGACGACGATCAATTAATTCCCACCGCTCTCTCCCAACCCAGCATCACGCCAGCACAGCCTGCATTCATGCAACGAACAAACCCGACCGAACAACATTAGCACTGGCCTGTTCTTTGCCTTGTCTCGCCCGCTCATTGCCCATTATAGCGCACATCCGCAGTCCGGCACTGTCTTGCTCACTCCCCACACAGCATCAGCTCTAGTTGTCTTTTGGGCTTCCTGTCCACGGTACTTTCTACGTAACTTACCTATTGCTTCCAGCAGAAGAGCCAGGCTCCCGTCGTCCTCACAGCTCTGCCTCCCTGGTGTTGGCGTCCGTACCCTTGTCACACATGCCATCTGAGGATCCCAAACGCTCATTGCCAACTCCCAATGTCTGACGTCGAACTACGCGACCATCATTCTGCAGCATACAGACCGTTTAATCCTACCACTTAGGCACGAAGCCTTCCAAGATACCCCGATAGCGCCCCCTAGACTCAGAATCGACATACCCGATCGGCTGTTGGTTTGGCCGCCACGATGGGTCCAGATTATGGCGGTCTATCCTCGGATCGGGTCCATGGTCACCCTCTTCCTGCTGGCGATGGCAACTACCAGCTCGATCATGACCGACCGGCCATGACGCCCAGCCCGTCCTATTCAAATGGAGGCTACCCTCTACCGAACCGACCCGCCGGCTCGCCCACCCTTAGTGCTCATGGTGATCCGCGGAGGAGCGGTGAGCGAAGCAGATCTAGGGTACGCAATGGGAGATCAGCTAGCGGATCGCTTCGTACATGTGCAAAATGTGGCGAGCCTTTGACGGGTCAGTTCGTGCGGGCTTTGGACGCGACCTTTCATTTAGAGTGCTTCAAGTGTCATGTGAGTGGTTGAGCCGCCTGTTCGCATGACAGGACCTGGTATTAATGGATTGAAACTAGGATTGCGGGCAAATCGTTGCATCGAAGTTCTTCCCTGCTGACGACGAGGTTACGGGCGGCCAATATCCCTTGTGTGAGACTGACTACTTTCGCAGACTGGGTCTTCTATGCCACCAGTGCGGTGGCGCTCTCCGAGGCTCCTACATCACTGCCCTTGACCGAAAATACCATGTGGAACACTTCACATGCTGTCTATGCTCAACCGTCTTCGGGGCCCAGGATAGTTATTATGAGCACGACGGGGACGTTTACTGTCACTATCACTATTCCACACAATTTGCCCAGCGGTGTAATGGTTGCCGTACGGCTATTCTTAAGCAGTTTGTGGAAATCTATCGTAATGGGCAAAACCAACACTGGCACCCTGAGTGCTATATGATTCATAAGTTTTGGAACGTGCGACTGGCACCGCCTGACAATGGCGAAGAGCAGCCTCCTGAAGCCGCAGACGCTGAGAGCCGGGAGCTCGTACGTCAAAAGGAAGAAGTCATGGAGGATAAGGTTTACCGAATCTGGAGTGTCCTTTCAACCTTTGAGGAATCATCTGCGGCGTGTATATCTGACATGCTACTTCACGTGAGCAATGGCTCGTATACTGAGGGAGTCTTTGTCGCCAAAAGGTTCATTCTCCATGTGGAGATTTTATTCCAATCCGCCGATCATCTCGACGAGACTCTGAAAAGATTGGAAGTTAAAGGTATGCAGTCTCAAGATGTGGAGTATTGTATTCCAATTACTAAACCATCCCAGCTTTATCATATGGCCGTGAAGCAAAACTGCTTTGCAAGAAGATCGTTTCCTTCTTCTCATTATTATCAAAAACGCAGGAACCCAACATACGAAAGATAGGTGTCACACAAGAACTTCTGTCCCTCGTCACTGGACTTGCTCACTATCTTAAACTCCTCATACGAATCTGTCTTCAAGGAACCCTGAGGCTCGAACGCGAACAAGGCTCAGCAGATGGATTATTCCAATTCCTTAACGACCTGGGTGTACTTGAGTCGATGAAAAGCGATGATGACTCGTTGCAAATAACCCTTGGCATGTCCGGGCTCTCCGCTAACGACTCTGATCAATGTGCCTTGTGCCGCAAGCCTATCGAAGATGAGTGCGCCTTAGGCGGTGATAAACGATGGCACTTGGCATGTGTCTCCTGCAGCCGATGTGGCCGTGAATTAAGCAAGACTCTTGATCAAGCCCGTTCGCATCGAGATCTGGGAATCTTTTGCACAGACTGCGAAAACCAACTTGGAGAGTACGGACAGCCTCTAGAACGAATATCTAAGCTTCAACAATACATCTTCCTCTTGAAGGTTGCCTTGGCACGGTTACTTGAGATACTTCGGAACAACGGTGCCTTGCAGTACGGCACAGACGACCAGGATCACAACGGCCGTAGACCGTCACTAGAAAACGGGACAGTTTTGCTACGGTCCAACTCTCAGCCTACACCATCTAACGATGGGGAGCGTCTCCAGAGAGAGTCGTCTTACGAGAACACTCTCAATGATGTACGCAGACTCCGGAGCACGCGACTTGATAAGCATTTATCGTCCAACTATAGGAAGGCTCGGACATCTAGGATCATGGATGGGCCTAATGGGCCTAGTGCACGTCCTGGCTCGGCGGGTGCAGACGGCGATTTGCGAAATAGGGAATCGCAAATTGATGAAGAGCGAGAGATGGGCTCAGGAGACACGACGGAGCAGTATTTCGGGCACCAGGATGCTTTGACCTTGGATGATATTCCTCGAATCGTCGCGGCGGAACAGGCTCGAGGGCAACAGCCCAACAAGCTTTCCCGCCAAGAACTCTTCAGATCAGCTACAGCTGAACCTGCGTATGGTCCCGGCCATTCAAGGAACTTGTCTGGTGGCCGGGATGCCGAACTGAAAATCCTGGGCGAGCAGAGGGGTGCTAGGCGGTTTTTCTCAGAACTATCTGGCCTAGAGTATTTCATTGTTCGCCATGTTGCAGTGTTAACCATGCAACCATTGCTTGAGCAAGAGTTCTCGCTCGAAGAGCTACTTGGTTTAATCGAAGCAAGGAAACCGCCCACGTTCTGGAATAAGTTCGGCAAAGCATTCGGCAAGAACGATACCCGCAAGAACACCAAGAAGAAGGGTGTGTTTGGTGTTCCCTTGGAAATCATTCTCGAGCGTGACGGGGCCGATTCTACTGATGGTGTCGGCCCTGGTGCTCTGCGAATCCCTGCAATCATTGAGGACACCATCATAGCTTTGAAGAACAAAGATCTCTCCGTTGAAGGCGTTTTTCGGAAAAGTGGCAATATCAAGAGGCTTTCGGAACAGGTGGCAGCCGTAGATAGAGATGGCTGTGATGCTATTAGGTGGAATGACGAATCTCCTCACCAGCTTGCGGCGCTTCTGAAACGATATCTGCGCGACCTCCCTGAACCCCTCATGACATTCAAACTCTATAGAGTGTGGATTGCAGCGACAAAAATACAGGATCCCGACAAAAGGAGACAATGTCTACATATGACTTTCTGTCTACTACCTCAGCCCCACCGAGATACATTGGAGGTCCTATTCAACTTTTTCAAATGGGTGGCGACCTTCCACCAGGTTGATGAGGATACAGGGTCGAGGATGGATGTCCACAATCTCGCTCGAGTCATTGCCCCAAATATTCTTCGCATGAATACCAAGAACGCCAGCTTCTCTGATGAACCCATGACTGTGGTTGCATGTGTCGAAGAGCTGATTCAGTCTAACGAGGAAATGTGCATGGTTAGTTGATGTCATTTTCCTGGTAATTATGTCTTAACTAACGCGAATGTCTAGGTTCCGGCTGAAATCATGAGTATCCTCAGTGACTCAACTTTATTCAGTAACACTGTCGACATCACGACAAAGGAGATATTGAAACGTATTGAAGCCCGAGCACCTAATGGTGGTTTGAAACAGTACGATGGTGCTGAATTTGCCTCAAGACAGGAGAGCCACAGGAGACCAATGGCCACCAGGGTTGAGACTGATCCAGCGCTACTCCAAGAGCCTACCATACCTTTCACAACCACCCAAGGAACACCGCCTCCGCAATGGCGTAATCCCGACAACAGCGATATTCCCCACCTGGAACAATACGAGCGAAGCGGGACGCCACAGGGGGATAATGGTCAACGCAAGGAGTGGCGTAACTCTGCATGGGGTAAACCAAATAATTCTCTTGCAACGGGCACGGGCTAAACACCTAACTTACACCCCGTATATACATTCTAAGCATTCACCTGTCGATTACTTGTATGGGCTTCATTTGTCGAGCATACCAACCTGTTACGTTCCAACAGCCGCCGACTTACTCCGACGATCCTACGTGAGATTAAGGCGGAAAACAAAAATGAGCATTTGCAACCGGCGTTGCGAATCTTGGTTCGTCCTAAGTGGCAGCCCCTCCATCAATTCGCTTTCTATTCTTCTGACCAGGCTTTTAAATGTCGGGTAAAACTCATACTCACTTTTCTAAGAAGGCGCTTGTTGCTTGTGGCAGGCAGGCACTCGTCTATGGGCAGGTAGCGTTTGTTTGGAGTAGCGTATAAGCCTGGTTCACGTTTGGTTTGGCCTGCGGGATCCGCAATTGATCGTGTGACGCAAATTCGGACGACATTACAGAAGGAGAGGGGCCGAAAGCGTCGAGATCTTAGATAGGCGCCAGTGGGATTCTTATTCTGAGAGCGAGAAACTGTTGCTAGAAAACTAATGAGATGAGGCCAATGAGGGGGAAGTTGTGCCCTCCAAGCCCAACAGGTGGTAAGGGTTCAGTTGAACTTCGGCTTGTCCATTCGAGATTTGATGGGGCAGTTTATGGCACCATACCCCGGACCGCAGGGCCATATCATGGCTAGACAGTCGCAATAAAGTGTGCCAGGCGGTACTCAGGGGCAACAGCCCAGCAGGTCTTCATCCCATGATTGATGCAAATGGATTTTTTTATAACTGGTACATTCAAAATGACACGCTGTATCTTGATTGAAATTCAAAAGTTGTATGTACAACTGGATTACAAAGTATCTATTCGTGTGCCTCGAGGGACGTCCAGACCGCAAATTAATATGCTAAGTTGACCTGAGTAAAAATGAATGCAATTCCATCATCATTCATTATTGTGAAGCAAAGCCACATAGCCACATTTTACTCCTTTTCCGTTTACCTTGTGTTTTTGCTTCCCTTTCATGACTTCGCAGTCGCCTTCTCCTGTTCCATTGTCCACTTCACGGTGCGCTTCACGCCGTCGGCGAGACCGACAAGGGGCTCGTAACCGAGTCGTTGGCGAGCCTTGGTGATGTTGTAGTAGCGGGTCATAGTGCTATAGATAATGCGCTGGCGAGTAAGAGTGGGCTGGCGGCGCACGAGGCTGGCAAAACATTCGCTCAAGTACCCAAGTATGAGGCCGACATCGCGGCCCATCACCCACGCGTGATCGGTCCCTCGCGGGGATCCCGCCTCCTTCCAGATAGACCGCATCATGTCCCAGAAATACACGGGACTGCCGTTGCTCACCAGGAATGCCTCACCATCAACCCTTTCGTGGTCGAGCGGCACCGTCTTGGATGCCTGTGTAACGAGCAGGGCACGCGCCGCCAGCAGATGCGCGTGCGCTACATTCTCGACGTATGTGAAATCAAACATGTTGTGGTTCAAGCCCACTTGCACCTTGTCGTTGCCGCTCCGGTACACCCCTATCGCATGGTATACTAGCTGTATGTCGCCCTCGCCGAAGATGCCTGATGGTCGGATGGCGGTCGTGAGGAGGTCGCTACCTTGCGCCCGGTTGGCTTCTAGCACGAGTTGTTCGGCGTGGGCCTGTTGAGACATAGGATCAGCGTGTTGTCCCCACTGAGACATCTACAGCACTATCTGACTGGAGGGACTGGTTGGAGCGGAGTAGAACTGACCTTTGTCTCAGAGTAATATTCAGTCTGTAGTTTGCCGCGAATAACGGGGTACTCCTCGGTCGCATTGATCAGATCGGACTTGTTGTCGCTGATCACACTAGCAGAGCTCGTGTAGACGAGGGCCTTGACATTGCTCTTCTGGCAGGCGGCGATGACGGCCCGCGTGCCCTCGACATTGACCTTGTAGAAGACCTGGTTGGAGACGGCGCCGGCGCCCTGGGCGGGCGGCGAGGCTGTGTGGATGACGACGTCGGGTTTCAGGCGGCCGAACACCTTCAGGAGGCCGTCGCTGTCGGTGATGTCGGCCTCGACGTACTCGACGCCGTCGCTGGCCGGGCGCCGGTTCCGCTGGCACTTGAGGTCGATGACCGAGACCTCGCACGTCCAGTCGCGCAGGAGCAGGTTCACGACGTGGTGGCCCAGGAAGCCACAGCCGCCGATAACGAGCACACGGCCGAGCACAGGCTGCTCGATGGGAGCCATGGTTGGGCGGTGTTAAGGTGTTAAGGTGGGCGGACGCGTGCGGATGAGTGTTGGTTCTGGAAGATCTTAGGATCTGAAGCTTAATAGAATGATCAAAAGGAGGTAGATTAGAGGGAGAGGTCCCAATTGCAATCGATCAATTAATCTGATATGTCTGTGTCTTCTAGTACATGTAATTTCCAGGTTGTTGTCAATCGCCAATCTCGTATTCGTATTGGTCGATAGCAGGTACCGATAAAATAAAGTAGCCGGAGGTGGGTTGGTTCAAGGTTGTATCTCCTGAGGTAGACTAATGGATCCAGGAGAATAGCTCTCAGCTCTCAGCCTATCGGAGCTAATGCACGTAGCGTCAATACTGTTTTCCCCAGGACCCAAGCCGCCCCGAGCTTCCAAGGTTACGATTTAATGTGGCTTGTTAAATAGATATATACCTATAATTGGTTCTGTGGCCACATCTTCTTAATCTACCGAAGTGACAGAGGTAATAAATGCCATGGTAAAATGGTATTATAACGAGAAGAAGCATATTTAACGAACGATTCCTATATTACGTGCTCCTGTAGAGTTGAGATTCCTCAGTTAATTGGGAAGCCGGATTTACGAAAAGGAATAGTTTATGCAAGGATTAAGTCGAGTGTAAGCCAGCAAAATGGCAATATATTGCATAGTAGCTCTGAAGGAAATGCCACGGATATGAAGTTCGGCAGACAAGTCGAGAGATAATCAAGGGTGGATTTGGCCATTGCCAGTCGCTGCTCGAAGAAGCGGTTGTTCTAGATGGTCAAACCTCCCCGGTTTGCTTTATCTTTAAGGCCCTGGGATATGTGATCCTCTCTGCTACCTATTCTACCTACCCAGGTATGCAGGAGGACATTGTCATCTTACTCCTGACGTTCATCCGCAGTTGAAGTTAGTGGTGGGACTTAGGTATGTATTAGCAACCATATGATAGCTACCATATATAGGCCGAGCATGGCTCATTTTTCTCTATAGTAAGTTGGATTTAATAGTCCGACTATGATTACTAATATGAAAATACCTTAAATTTATATGTAGTTACAGCAACGACCAGGTAAAGATCATTACTGCTCATCTTTACTTCAGTTGCGACCTTTACCTCACGCGCACCGAAGTATGGCTCCTGATGTATAAAACCCATGTTCTCATTCCGAATCCGGCTACAAACAAGAAATGGGATCCCTATTACGCTACTATCTCTCGAATTATCGCGACCGACTGCTTCGGCGGCTGCCGTAGAATTAGGCGCTCGGGTTGCACTTTACCTCAGCTCCCTGAAGATTCTGCACCAGTCGCTCTTCAACTAATTATAATTCACTTGTTGCAAGTTCTATAACGAAAGAAAACTACCAGCGGCCGGGGAATAGAATAGAATAATGCAGAGTTCCATTCTCGTCCTCATTTCTTAGCCTCGTCCCTCATTCCCACAGCGTGATCCCCTACTTTCATATGTTGGAACTCGCGATATCCCTATGCTTCATATAGCTAGTAGCCCATTCACACAGAAGAGAGCGGGAGCACACCGTAAACAGCTGAGAATTATAGCGCCGTCAGGCCACGACGATGGCACAGAAGACCATATGATTGAAGCCTCTTTCTCTTGGACTTTAGCCACGTTTCCAGATTTATGTTAGCAAGCCATCGCGTAGACCCTGCCGAATTCCTTCACTTGTATTGTTTTATTATACCCCTTAGGGTTTTTAACATGTAGCACACTGAGCAAGTAATGCACTTTGGCACAGGTTTTAAAATTTTTATTTTTTTATTTTTTTAACCTTGACTGCTAGGTCTGGTCTGCAATAAAAATCACGTATCCTTTATTAGCTATCACGGGTTAGTTTAGTTGTCTCTAATGGTCTGTCTGGGTCTCTTCACTCGCATGAATGCCGCTATTACTTGTCTAGATCAACCGATAAAGCTTATCGACCAGGTAGAAGCATCGCAGACATCCTGGTGATCCTTGATCCTAGCTATATTCTTCCGATAGCTACTTTCTGTCATTGTTGCTCAATCCTGCCTTTCAAACCCCATGCTGCCAGTGATTTAATATGGTCGAAGAAACCAAGGGCGACCTCTACAAGGGGTAACCCAATGTTTTAAACCCATTGAGTGATGAAATAATCGTCCTTATTCTTTAATCTGACCTTTGAGTTGCTGACGTGGAAAGATTTGTATCATCCAAGTAGCCCATCTTGTTGCAATGCATGAAGATCAATATTGTGTTGATTCTCACTGGGGTCCTCCCCCGCTGAGTAATCTAGCCAACGGACACAGTCGACATTCCGAGCTCCGGCGACGAGGAAGAACAGATATGATGGAGACAGACATATGTTCCTTTCGACAGAGTAGATACAAGGCGCTGGTATGGCGTGGTACAATTACGAGGCCCAGGCTAAAGGCGGCATAGCCCATCCGGTCAATCTCACATTCTGGTACAGCATGGCAAACCCGATTCCTGACCCGATCTATCGGGGAGTGAACTATCTAGATACTGTAGATAGCAGATCCATTGCCACAGATCCACTCCTAGGAATACCCGTACTTAGTGGGCTGCTCCCCAGATTTAGCATCCTCTTTCGGGCTCGCTTAAGTCGGGTACTTCAAGTTGGAGTTGCGCAAGGACACTAACTAAGTACCTACCTTTCCTATATACCTACGGGGCACATACTATAGGCAATATAGGAGTCACGCTGTGTTCTATGCCCCATTGACACATACAAAGAATTAGAAACCTGATACTAGGTACTTAGTTATGGCTCTGAAAACAAGGCCGTGCCCAATAAAGAGGCCCGCATTGAGGTCGTACCTACCTAGGTAAGTAGGTACCTACGTATAGGTAGTCGTTGACCCCACCTGAAATCCACTGCGGCGGGCAGCCGCGGGCAGGATCAGGCAGACAGACAACCTGCTCCTGCTGTTGTTCATCTCAACAACCTATTACAACAAATAATTGTACGACCTTGTTTGCACATGCAGGGGCGTGCCTAGATTCTGTTTTCTTTTTCCTGCTTGCAGCAACCCGCTTACAGTCTTATGCCTGGCCTACCTTCACCGACTATACCCCATCGACTTCCCTTACTGTACTTCATAATATCTGAATCGAGCTTGCTAGCATCCTGACCAGCTACCCCACTATCCACCAACCTACCCAACCTGCCTAGAGCCTCCCCATCACGTCCTCAACACGCCCCGGCCTTTCGATGAGGTGTGCTAGCCTCGTCTCTTCGATCGCGTCGTAGCAATGGCAGACCAGTCCATCATTCGCATCACCAAGGTACAGTAGCCGTCGTGCCGGCCTTACCCATTGTTGCGCGCTGTTAGTTGGTGGGAGGGTTGTCGACAAATAAGCTGACCCGGCCCCTTTGTGTACAGGAAATCGGCGAGATTCAAAAGAACTCAGATTTATGTGAGAATGCCCTTCGGGAAACCGGGAAATCACGGCTCTGACCTTCATGTTTGCCCCGTTCAGCCCTTGCAGTTGCCTTCCGAGATCGTGATGTACGGAACGTCAAAGCTATGATAATTGGCCCCCACGAGACGCCATACGAGTTCGGGTTTTTCGAGGTTCGTGCCGACTCTAAAACCCGTCTGTCTTGGTCT
Source organism: Xylaria longipes (assembly GCA_025201785.1). NCBI lineage: Eukaryota > Fungi > Ascomycota > Sordariomycetes > Xylariales > Xylariaceae > Xylaria > Xylaria longipes. The sequence goes on from MU619693.1 coordinate 18,318, forward strand.
ATAGTCTCATGAAAACTAACAATTGTGCTGTCGTCAGTTTTCTTTTAAATTCAACAAAGGTAACCAGACCTTTCTCCGCTTGAGCTTGCCTATTGTGAACAGCTCGGCTAATCCCGTCCGGCTCGTCCAGACTATCCCCGCAAGTCGCCCGCCGTGACTTGCACCACCACCAACGGTGGCCGATGTCGGTTCAATCCGAACATCTATGCTAGCGGAAAAGTTTGCCTGTGAGCCCGAACTTCACCAATCTCTTGTTGGACTTCGCTAAAGTGTATAATATCTACCAGATCTATTCTTGGGTATCTACAGCCCCTTACTGCTCTCCTCATCTACTTCTGTTTTCTAATATCACGATAGCACATGGCGAGGCGAACCGGGTGAACAATGGTCTGCCGCTCAGGGCTTAGAGTCCATTTTAATTTCTATCCAGAGCCTCATGTCCTCGAATCCTTACGAAAATGAGCCTGGTTTTGAGCACGCGAATGAGGTAGCGGATAAGACAAATCAGCAAAACTACGTCGCCAAGGTAAGAGCAGTATAAATCCAAAGGTAGTATAGCAGCTTATGGTCAAATCGTAGATTCGACATGAGAGTTTACGGATTTCCGTCATCCAGAAGCTAGAGAACTTCCTCGGTATCTCCTCGACGGGTGATGTGCCTGCTACACCAACTGAATACGATCCTATAGCCGACGGTCTTGATCTGGATGATCCGAGCACACCCTGGGAGCCGTTCAAGGATCTGTATAAGCGTCGGTTCCTATGGTATTATGATACTTACCTCGAGGCCATTAAGCAGGCAAAGAAAGAGGTCAAGGATGGCCAAGCATTCGTCCGTATGCCTTTTGAGGGTGATAACAACACTATGAACGGCACATTTAACTACACTGGACTGGAGAAGCGCTTGCAGAAGATCAAGGCTGCGCTCGATGCTGAGGTAGAAAGATGGGCAACAGAGGGGATATCTGCAAAGAATAAGGACACCACCGTCCCCGTCAACCTTGCCCGACAGTTCGACCAGATCAAAGAATCCTTCAGAAGGGATGAAATTCCCCACAACGTGGAACTGGAGCAGAACAACCCATTCGTGTGGATTTTAACCTACTTCGGACGTCCGATGACCAACTTTGATGGTGGAATGTTCCGGATTAAGCTCAACTTTAGTCCCCGTTTCCCAGAGGAGCAGCCACGCGTCAAGTTTCTGACGTCTGTTTATCATCATCGGGTCACTTCGGACGGGATATTATGTTATATTCCCAATCCCAACCGTTGCGACGACGTGAAGCAACACATTGAAGCAATTTTTAACGCCCTAGAGGATGAGGCACCCCCATATGACCCTAGAACACAGGTCCATCCGGAGGCACACAAGCTCTATTGGGGTGGCGATGAGGGCAGAAAGATCTACAATAGGAAGCTTCGCAGGTCAGTCCAGCGGAGCATGGAGGACTTCTAGGACTCTCGGCACTTGAATTCAAATAATACGGTTAATGAGGGAAAATGAGCATGGTGTACTGATGTTGGTGAGGGCGTTTCAGGAAGCGTGCATCAGGTAAGGCGTCCGGTGAAGTGGCCACAAAAGGCAGTACAAGGGTGCCTTAGACGTTTCAAGCATGTGTTCTACTAGTGTTTTCGTGCGTTCATATGCATGAGCTCTGAGGTTGAGGAGTGCGCACCTGTTGGTTTTGGGCATACCTGTCCTAAGAAGGCGAATCCCCTTATAGGCCGTAGTTTAATACCTCTGTAACCTCTCAGAGTAAATGTTAGTGCGTATAACATAACCGGCCTAACTAACCCCTCTATCTTTCGTCTCTAGATGACGATGATTGCTTTAAGCACTCGAAGAAGCGATAAATAAAAAAGCATAATCAAGACTTCATATACTTTGGAAACTATGTAGATGACGCTAGTGTGTAAAATATATAGGGTTAAGTGTACTTGAGGGTACAGGAGTACGTGCTATACGGCATTACCACTCCTTCTCACTGTTACGGCGAATCAAGAGTTACAACAATCCCCATTGACACCAACCTGAATGCTGACATAAACGCCTGCTCGTCCGTTTATCATTTCTTTTACCTCTGGTTGTCCTCTCATCGTTACTTACATTGAGGCATCATATTATGTTGGTTTACGTAGTTACCTACTCCTTGAGCCACGGCGCTGATAGTCCCAAATATACCTAACCTAGTCTTGGCCCTTAAAGAAACAATCAAAATTTCTGAAAATCCTGGTCACCATGGACGTTCGCATGAATAACCCAGTAAATATTCACTATAGCGAGAACAGCACGATTACCGCCTCGAGGGTATTTTCGACTTCCCATCGATCTTATCCTTGCCGGGCGCGTAGGGTGCCGCGACGCCGATATACTGCTCCTGCTTCCCGTCGCCACCTTTGAACTCGAAACGGCCCTCGGGCGTCAGGGTTGCTGGCGTGCCTTGCGCGGGACGCCGCACCTGCTCGTTGTGCAGCTTATCCAGCGACTCGCCGACGACGGCGTACTGCGACCAGTTGATCGGGGGACACCGAACAACATTCTGAGGCTTCGGGATTTGTGTCCACGGTGGTGGGCCGAGTGTTTCGGCGTCGGGGTCTGCTTTTATGTTGGGTTTGTCTTCTGTCGCTGGTCGAGGCTGTGGCTGTGGCTGCGGCTGTGGCTCGACTGGAGCGTCGCTCTTGATGTGTTTCATCTCCTCGTCGCCGTGATTTGACATGCCTCCCTCGCTGTCACTGTTGCTGCTGCTACTATCGCTGTCCTCGTCCTTGTCCTCGTCCTTCACACTGCCGACGAACAGCCCCTCGCCCTCGACACGTACCCGTCCTGCCGTCAAGTCGCGAACAAAGGCCCCCGGCTCGGCGAGCGCGGCGCTCTTCACGCGGTCCAGCGCCGCCATGTCCCGCTCCGCCTTCCGGCGCTGCATCTGCAGGATCGAGATGGCCGACTTGAGCGCCAGCACGTCCGGGTTGCTGTCGAAGTCTATGGGCTCGGGCGGGGGCGCCGGCGCGGCCGTCGCGTCGACGTGCGAGCTGTGCGTGTACGTCGGCCGCGGCGGAAAGGGTGTCGCGTTCAGCGGCGGCGTGATCGGGCTGTAGGTCGGACGCACGGGCGACGAGGACCGCGGAGACGGATGCGGCTGCGGCTGCGGCTGCTGCTGCTGCTGCTGCGGCTCCCGCGACGCGTAGGGTATGGGCACTGGTATTGGTGTTGTGGACTGGAAGGTTCTTGTCGGGGGGTTGTTGCTGCTTGCTGCTGAGGCGGACGTCCGGTTACCCGACGACTGTGGTTGCGATGCTCGAGAGACCGCGGCCTCGGTGTTGACCGTGAGGCCCGGCATCATGGCGGGGTCCTCGAGAAGGATGGCGGGAGTTGCGTGTTGTAGCAAGTTGTAGCGCAAATCCCTCTTAGTTTTAAGTACGTTAATTCACTTGTACGTTAATGCTTGAGGCTCTTTGTTATGTACAGGTCCTGATGGTGATTTATGGGACAAGCGTAATGGACACCTTGGGTGCAATGGAGGTCGCACCTCACTACCTAATTGCATGTAGCCTGCGACAATGTTGTCGAGGGGCTGAAAGTGGTCCCCCCTTGATCGTAAAGGTCCGGTTGGCAGCGGCTCCTTCTATCCCCGTAGGGCATGTTCACCTGCGTCGGCGGGTCCAGCTACCCCCTCCGAGAACATGGAGAAGCGATCTTCCCGCATTCTTCGCCGCGCCGCTATTTACTAAGCGGTTTTAGCATGTTTGATGACGGGGTTGAAGATAAGAGACAATGAATCGGGGATTATATATAGTTAGGTAAATGCCTAGCAGGCTTCAAGGTATTTTTTACTGGTTTGATAGATTTTTTAGTGTATAAATTTATTTATTTATTTTATTTATTTACATTTACTTTAGGGAGATTATTGATCTTTATGCTTTGACCTGTGTTGATTTGTTTTTACCTTATTTGCTTTTGCTTAGGCTCGGCTCACCCTGTTCTTTAGGTACCTAGTTAAGCGCCGCCCTCTGCACCGCCACTAAACATATGTCCCAACGTGTCAACCAAACCATACAGTGTACTTTCTTACCCTTAGAGTTCGCAATTATATCGCCCTATCTATTCTTACTTTCTTAGCAAGCTGCACCATGGAACCTCGAAATGAACTACACAACAATACATGTTCTCGGATAAACTTGATTTGTCAGGATATTCAGGCCATGTACAATGCTGGAACTCCAGTTTTCACGAAGGACAGCATACGGAAAATCGGCGAAGAACTTAGACATTTTCAAAACGGCGAGCATAACAATGGTGCAAAGATTACGTTAAAGGGAATTAACGGAGTTGATTACGAACTATTTGTCGATCCTCCGATCTCCGAAAGGGGAGAGAATGAGCATGGCGGAGGCGCCACGTGGTAAAATAACATCACTATTCTTAGTACCTCTCTTTATGCTAAAGTAAGCGACAGGACGATTACCTATAATTCGATTACATATCTAACTAGTTGCCGAAATATCGAATTTTTTAATTTCGAGAAAGCGTACCTCCCGATGTGGATTGGCGCCCCTATTCGGAGAATCGGCATAGGACTCGAATTCAAAAATCCGCCTACGCCACCTGAAGAAGATTTTAATATGTACCAGACCATTGTGCAACAATGGAAGACGAGCCAGCATTTCGAGCAAGTCCAGGATGTACTTGCTTCAGTCGAGATACCTTTCGCCGTGACTAAGGTTATAGGCCTCGGATTGGGCCCTCTTGTGGTTAAGTCGCGGGTGTTTGAGCGCTGCGTTTTTCAGCATGCACTAATTTCCGTTCTTCGCCAAAAATTCTCGATATCGTCAAGTGCATATGTGCAAGATCCGGCGTATACTCAACGGGATAGGAATATCCTACACTCGGCCGGATTGACAGTTCTAGAGGATCCACAGGGGTTGTTAGAATTAGACGAATATAGCATACTCCTTGCTATTAGCCCTAACATTCCGATAAAGGATATTGTGGCAGATATATGCCGCCCGGGCATTATTATATGGAACAATCTAACCCCTAATCCAAGGCCCCCGAGGTAAGCCCAAAACTATATTTCCATAGTTAAATATTTTATTATATGTTTTAGTGTATATTTATTAACTTTTAATATCACGTTTCAGTCATGGCTCGAGGGTGACAAAAATGATTGAGAACGAGTATTGCACTGTTCCGTTTCCCAATCACGAGAGTTTTCGAAATCTGGTCATGCTGGTTCGAAAATCTACCTGACCGCCCCCAAGCCGGCCGCTCCCGCTTCCCACTTCCTGACCGTCTCGGTAAATTACATATCCGTACCCTGTCTTTCCGTCCAATTTGGAGCCGTTAGACTACACGACTCTAGTCTGTCGCCTCCGAGTAGCTTCGCAATCCTGCGGACTTCAGAAACCTGGGCACGACGCGTGGCCGCGTAAACCTTCAAAAGACGAAGGTAGCCTTCACCTTCAAGGTCTCGAGCGATACTGGAATATCGACGCCCAATGTCCAACCTTTGGCCCGAGCGTAACTGACACGGAATTTCAAATCGATCAGGTACAAAGTCAACCACACCAAAAGTTCCCTCTCCTATCGAAATCTAGATATGAGCACCTGGACCAGCTCGTGAGGGAGATCAACATACATGACGCTACATATCTCGATAAGAGCGACGACAAGGTCCTAGAGTTGTGCGCACTTTTTTTGGCACGTTTATTTGGTCCAAGCCGCCAGCTCTTGAAGACTCGACAGTAGAGTGGTTGGGTAGATGGCCAACAAGTGGGGCGAGGCACGATTATCTCAGTGGTAGGTAGGTGTGGGATGTGGAGCTTGTTCTAGACTCTCGCGGGTCCGGGGGGAAAATAAGAGCAGCGAGCAAGGAATGCGCTTACACAGACCAAAATGCCATCTTCAGCTAGCCCCGGACCAGGCTATTTACACATGTGGACAAGCCACCATATTTCAAAACGCTTACTCGACACGTGGATGTCGGAGGAACTCCGAGTTCTTTTTCGAAGACAACGTTGTCTTACTACGTACATAGGTAGATTCTAATGCATTTCCCTCGTGGCCTGTGGGAAACAACTAAGTTACGGGCTTTTACCAGCGCTTACAGGTACCTACTAACGGTTAGTCTACTGTAGATCGATCTCAGCCGCTCCGCCCCAATTATGCCATGTGCACCAGCAGTGCAGAGAGTGTTAGGTATGGTACGGTACGTGTGTACTTAGGTAGCATGCCTACCTACTTACATACCTCCGTCACGGTCGACCCTACGTAGGTGCCCAATATACCTAACCGTGCCTTCCGATTTCACATCAATAGCATGGCTAAGGTAGGTAGGTAGGTAGGTACTAGGTAAGGTATACCTAACTGTATATTCTTCGTTGCTTCCCTTCCCGCACCCACCGGCCACTAGCAACTGTACTTACTCTTCCGGGTACGTCGATGAGACTGTCTCAATCCCCACCCGCATCGTACCTAACACGCCTGTTCACGGTATTTTTCACTTCATTTCTTACTTCATTTCTTTTCATATGTCTTCGTCTTGTTCTCGGTCCTCCTTAGGCACTGTCGTCTTCCTTGCCAATCCTGTCAAACAGGAACGGTAATAGGTACCAAGGGACTTCGTATAAGACAACTGAACGACCATTGATCCCACAGGCCTCAACCACCGTGCTCGGTAGCTACCGTGTCTTCATTGTCAATTTTGCCTCGTTCTCTAATAGCTGTGCCCACCTCGTCCTCCATGGGCTGCAATCTTTAAGCCCCCTCAATAATTTTGCCAGCTATTATTATAACCTAAATGCAAGCCCGGAACAATAAATTGTCTATTGGCCATCCCGAGAAGTGCAGACAAGTGAAGGAACGAGCCCATGATTCTCTCTATCAACGGGACCGGGATAATTACGGTCGTACTTAAACACACTACCTAAGTAGGTAGTGCCTCTCGTTAAAGTGTTCGGGCGAAACAGGACTCCATTTGGGTAGATGGTACGAGGGTCGTTCGGCCATCCACTTCGATTTCTCCATCATCCAGGATTGGTAACGTGGACAGGAGGTCGTCTGTCTACGAACTATCCACAAGGCAAACGGTGTCGTGCTTTCATTCGTGCAATGGTAGGGTTCGTTGAACGGTTGAGAAAGCCGAAGTTGCCGGTTGTCCTTGGATCGCCTGAGAGGGACGGCGTCATAAATCAGCGAGCTGCCACCACTAGAACACAAGACATCGCACCGCCGGTCCTACGAAACTTTTCGTATCCAACTAATATCACAAATAGCAACACGCCGTCTTCCACGTCTGCGACGCCATCTACTTGGGAGCAACTGGGCGAGATATGCAGTTTCTCGCCTGATATCGCTTCGCGAACGTGCCGAGAGAGGACTGCTGGGCTAGAAGACCCTTTTTTCTATACAACAGACCGTACGCCGTATAAACAACTGGCCTACCCCGACGGGATATTAAATGTGAACCACGTGGATAAACACTCGACTGATTTAGGGCTCCTGACCGTTGAGAGAACGGTGGAGAAACGCCACCGCCGAAGCACCTTGCTAGGATTATCATCTTCCCAAGTCCAAGCAACTTCTCGTCTTTAGAAGAACGTCGAGAAAGGAGGACCTAAGGACAAGGGCACAAAGGTTTCTAGAAATCACTCAATTAGTGATCATATATTTTCGCAAAAGTCCAACATCACTGCCAGACTGAAACGCAGCTCGCTCGGACATCACAAGACATCTTCGTCATTCGACACGTCTCGACTTCTCGCCCGGCGGTCGGGTATTCCCGAACGACCTATGTCAAGTTCGGGCGTGCCTTTGATCGACACCAGGCTCACACACTCCACAAGTAAAACCACCAAATCTTTTGCCCCTCCTTCATTTTTCCAGGGACCTACAGTTGAAGGGTCCTCGGCAGATCTGGAGAGAGCTACCAACATTTCATACCCCCTATCAGGTTCATATACCATGGGGATGGGGTCTTATAATTCGAAAGATAACCGTCAAGGACTGCATCATCTCAGCCCTAATTCAGAAGCCTTATCCGGAGACCAACGGTGCAATTCGGAATTGCGCAAAGGAAAAGCAAAGGAAGGGAAAAGCCGATGGCTTTCCCAGTTGAAGGAATGGGTTTCCGTATCAGAGCCTTCAACGCAAGCGTTCAAAAACTACAAGAAAGACACATACAAGAAAGCTGGCATTGCACTCGATGATCCATTGGCTAATGCAAAGTTGCATCTACCTGTTGCTTCGATGCCACGGGATGCGATAAAGCCTGGAGGCCGCGGACCCGAGCCCGAGGAAATTGTTCTCCAGAGAGCAAAGCATCGTAAAGCGACGCGTGGTTTGCTAACTGTGGCTGGAACATCTAGAGGGTCTCACTCGAGCTCAGGCCGCTGTTCCTCGTCGAGCAGTATTACTAGGAATGCCCCATCTAAAGGATAGCGACTAGAATGAAATAGGGACGAAACTCGAATGGAAAACTCGAATGGAAGCTGTCTCGACTGAGAGACTGCCTCCCACCTCCTTGTTGGTCTGGGTTTGGCACAATGAGTGTGATCATACTCGATTTACGTGGGCGTATACTGCACTAGTGTTATATCCTGATACGGGCGGGTGTATATACAAAATTTGCTACATTTAACGGGGAAAGCGACCTGGGACAGAGAATATTGGCGGTAATTAGACTATGCCCAGGTAGACGGTTAGCATGTGGACCACAACACAACTTAGCTCACTCACTTATCCCCTAGCTAAGGATGTATTTTGGTAGGTAGAATCGGAGAATATAAGCAGCACATCAATGACAACGGTTCTAATTAGGAGTTTCTTGACCGCCGATTTTTATAGAATCATACTTGAGTACGGTCTAGTTTATGAAGCTAACTCATCTTAAATCTAGCAGAATAACAAACATGCATAGAGTATAGTAAATGAAGACGGTGAAGATGAAGTCCATATACTATTGTAATGAGAAGTAGTTTTCAAGGTTGAAGTAGAGATGATGGAGTAAACTGGTTAGTTGCCACCGTGAGGGACTCTTATACACACTGTCTTCCGTACTTTTTGTAATACAGAACATTCGCGAGCATGCAGCAGGCCAAGAATAACTCTAGAACCTGGTAAGTTGAGGGGCAAAAGTAGGGAAAGTTCTGTCGGCGGCCTGACCCGTTTAGTGGTGGTAATTGAGCAGCTGATCAGCCCCAGAACGTTGATTTCAACGATGGAAACAACAAATCGCAGATGCAGGTGGCGTGCTAGATATTAGACGATACTAGATCGAGAACTGTCACGTTACAGTATAATAGGCTATATCGTGATACTGTACGATTTCACGCGCTTTGGCGTGCTTGGCAAACCTTCTAAGGTGGGGAGATTCTCGCGTATCGTAGTCGTGACGTAACGGTCAAACGAACAATGACAATGGAGTCTCAGATGTTTTGCATTGGTAGGTATGAAAGAAACGGCCGGAGCAAACCCTCCCAGTCGCCGTAGACTATAATTCTCGGACTCTTTTTACCCCGGCCTCGTTTATCTGTACTCATTCCCATTTTAAGGTGGGAAGTTAATGGTTCCAGACGAGCTCGTTTTGAAAGAAGAGCTGTATCTGCAAAACCGTTCGTGACTGACGGCCTCCAGATAGTCTACTTGTCATTCTCATGGACCAAATAATCTAGCGCCGCCACTAAACTCATAGTTTATACGTAGTATATATGACGTGGTGAAACAAGCTCAACGCCTTATCTTAGTCAACTGAAACATTGACCTCCTTTACCTCTCTCCCGCTCGAATATCGATAACTGACAAGATGAAGAGCATCTGGGGAGGTTCTCGCGAAGACCACGACGATGGCAGTTCCGCGAGAAACTCGCTGCATGCCGAACGAGACGAGGCACCTCCCAGCGAGCATACTCGACTTTTGCCAAATAGGGTCGATAGCACAGCTTACCTAAGTCCAGATGACCCAGCAGTACGAACTTCCCAGCAGCATAATCGGACGGTATATATTTTAGCATACTAACTGGCGCCTACAGGTCTCGCCATACAACCTCCGGAGTGTTCGATTCACCAGATACCTCACTATAATTTTCACTCTTATCACCTTCGCATGGTGGACAGTCGTCCTCGTCTCGACGTTCGTCACACCACCAGGGTTTTATATCCGAGGATCGGGCTTCTTTCCCTTCAGTTATGCTAGTTTGGCACTTGCCAACCTATTGTTTACACTGCTATTCTTCGCAGTGCCCTCGAAGGCCGTGAGAATCGCGAGCCTCGTCATAACTGCTCTACTTCTGATCGACGCGATTCTCATAATTTCAGTGCATCAGACAAGATATGAAGAAGGATGGGTCGGTATGGCTAGCATGCTGTGTAAGAGAAAGAGCCTCGCACGTGTGGTTTCATCGTGAGCTAATCCATCTTTCCAGGGGCTCTTGTTATGGCCATTTGGACACTCGCCACGGACCGTCTTGTTGAATGGGGCAAGTACGAAGAAGAGGAACGATTAACTGGACGAGGCGAAACTCGACGCACATTGGGCGAGTGGGTTGCCGTTTTGGTATCAACGATCTCTATGATAATACTGGCGATCGTCTTATTCTTGATGACCTGCACATTGTTCATTCGAGCCCTCGATGCTGGTCTGGCGGCGCCCGGGAAGATGTACTGGGTTGATGGGGACAAGTATAGGCTTCATGTCTATTGCCATGGAAACAATACAGACTCCAAACTACCAACAGTGTTAATCGAGGGTGGCGAAGGATCGGTTGAAGGTGGCCTTTGGGACTTCGCCAGCAATGCAGTTAATAATGGGTCAATCAGTCGGTACTGCTTTGTAGACCGTCCCGGTTTTGCCTGGGTGAGTGCTGCTCAAGCTTTGAGCTAAAAGCCGTGTCCACTAATGAAAAATAGAGCGACACCGCGCCCTCACCCCTCTCTGCGGGCATGGCAGTTGAAGCTATTGACGAAGCGCTGGTGCGGGCTGGGGAAGACGGTCCTTGGGGTGGGTAATGAACCAAACTCAATAGTGAATCTTTACTAACGGCTTAACAGTCCTCGTGAGTGCCGGCATCGGATCCATCTACTCCCGTATTTTTTCCTCGCGCCATGGCCGGGACGTCAAGGGGCTGCTGCTTATCGACCCGTTGCACGAGGAATTCCTAAACGACGTAGGTTCTTCTAGCCGAGGCTTCATACTGGTACGTAATTCCCAGGGTTCTTTTCTCTTTCGGCTACGCCAGGAGTGTAAAGGTTCCTGCTCGAGCTAGAACCGTGTGTGCAAAGAACGTTTCTGCAACACTCTAAATCTTTTTTTATAAAGCGATAACTAACCTTGAGTGTTGCAGTGGCTCCGAGGCATCATTTCGCCACTCGGACTCGGTCAAATACCCGGAGCTGTGTTTGGGGGCCGAAATAAGGAAGATCGTGTCTGGGGGCGATCTGCCTACCAGACCGGCAAGTACATTTTCGCGAAGCTACAGGAGAACTTGGTAGCCGATACCTTGTCGAAACGCGACGTGGCCAGTAGCCGAGCTATCCAAGCTCAAGATGTACCGCTTACCGTGGTTAGCTCTGGTGTCAAGATCCGCGAAGACAGCAAATGGGAGAAGAGACAGAGAGACCTGAGTCATCTGACGCATGAGCTGCGACACTGGGATATTGTTGACAACGCACCCCATGAGGTTTGGAAAACGCTGAAGGGCCGCGATGTTATCGAGAAGAGATTGCGACAACTGGTGCATGGATAGGAAACATGATGATGATGATTAGGACATAACGGTTGATCGAATTGGCGCGGATGTTATTTCCAATGGTGTTCTGAGGCGCAGTGTTGAATTGTTGAGGAAACCAAGCGTACCGAGATTGTACATGTATGACTGACGATGGCATCCAGTTCTTGCGTAAATACCACTCCGTAACTATCATTGCTTTGAGCTTAGCATATCATGTTGACTAGTAATATCATGGGATGTACCTAGGTGCAGAGTACACTATGCATCAGTGATGGAATGACGGAATTACCTACAGGCGGTTATGAATAGGTAGGTAGGTACTTAGGTAGGACTGTACCTAGGTACCTTAGGTACCTAGAGGGTGTGGAGAGAATGTGGCTGAAGCTTGAGCCACACCAAGAGCACTTAACGCGAAAAACGCGGGTCTCTCCTCGCCATACGCGTCGGGTGTACGGTATTGTAACTTCGCTTACCTAAAATATCCCATCCATTAGCACTGAGTGACGACGTTAAGACGGGTGACTAGTAGATGCGCAACATCACCGCAATTGTTTGCACATTGGAAGAGCCGCAACAATTGACCAACCCTGGCACAGCACCACCCAACTTTACTAGTGGCTGAAGATGGCCAGCTTCTTCGATATTAAGGCCCGGAAAGCCGCGGCGGCAAACGGCTCGGCTGCGAAAGCAGGTGAACCTAAGCAAGCTGTTAGGAAGCAGCCCTGGGTAGAGAAATAGTGAGCCATAATGAGCCATCTGTCATGGAAGAGAGGCGACAGGAAACTGACATGACAACATAGCCGACCGAAAACCCTCAGCGATGTCACAGCGCAAGATCACACAGTCAACGTCCTGCAACGGACTTTACAAGCCTCTAACGTGAGCTTCCTCGACTTTTCTGCCTCGGAGGTTTCTGGACGCTCATATAACCTTAGCTTCCTCACATGTTATTCTACGGCCCCCCGGGAACCGGCAAAACCTCGACAATACTGGCTCTCGCGAAGGAGCTGTACGGACCCGAGATGATAAAAGCACGGGTGCTCGAGCTGAACGCCTCCGACGAACGCGGCATTAGCATTGTGCGGGAGAAGGTGAAAGATTTCGCGCGAATGCAGCTCACAAACCCACCACCGGGCTACCGAGACCGCTACCCCTGCCCTCCCTTCAAGATCATCATCCTCGACGAAGCCGACAGCATGACGCAAGACGCCCAGAGCGCGCTCCGCCGGACGATGGAGACGTACAGCAAGATCACCCGCTTCTGTCTCATCTGCAACTACGTCACCCGCATCATCGACCCGCTCGCCAGTCGCTGCAGCAAGTTCCGCTTCAAGAGCCTGGATCAGGGGAACACGCGGAAACGGCTCGAGGAGATCGCCGAAAAAGAAGGTGTTAAGCTCGAGGATGGCGCCGTGGATGCGCTCATCCGGTGCAGCGAGGGCGACCTGAGAAAAGCCATCACGTTCCTGCAGAGCGCGGCGCGCTTGGTAGGGGCCGTGGAGAAAAGCGAGGATGATGGCGTGGACAAGATGGACGTGGACGACGAGGCGGGCAAAGTCGTCTCAGTCAAGATTGTCGAGGATATCGCCGGCGTAATACCAGGTTCAACCGTCGAGAGGCTACAGAAGGCCATGCAGCCAAAGTCCGCAGGAGCAACCTATCAAGCTATAGCCAAGGTCGTGGAGGAGATGGTGGCCGATGGCTGGAGTGCGAGTCAGGTCGTCACGCAGGTAAAGTCGAATCCTTTCTTGAATCAACATTAGTTCAGGTCCTGACTGGTATACAGCTTTATCAAGCGGTAATTAACGACGAACTTATTCCCGACCTCGGAAAAACCAAGATCACTCTCATCTTCTCCGAGGTTGATAAACGATTAGTCGACGGTGCGGACGAGCATCTCTCTATCCTTGACTTGGCCTTAAGGATATCTAATATTCTAGCGGGTAAAGGATGAAGAGGCAATATACCCTAAGAAATACATAAATCTGGACTGAACTTGAAAAGGAGGCACGGCATTTTTAGGCGTCGTTATGGGCTGGCGTTAGGTAGCATAATGGCTTTTTTTTATTTAGATCAAGCTTTTTTCACCACGCAGCTATTGCTCTACGTAGGTCTACGCGGGCCCTGGATTAGCTGTAGACGGCGACGACATTTATCGGATCGTGTGGCTCTAAGAAAGGTCCATGATAGTCCTTACCGCTAATTTCTCTGCGCTCTCGCGTTCGTTGTTCCCCGCTCACCGAAACCATTCATAAATGCACTTGTGCCTCCGTAAAGACGTAATCCATCTCATCAACCCCCAGAACTTATCGTCTTGAAACTGTATCATTCATTGGTGGCAAAGGTGACACTAGATGGTACTTGGTTTTGCAAGTGCGTTCGATAAGTGGTTTGTTTACTCGGCCACGCAGTCACTTCGGGACCACGGAGTTCTTGTGGACTGGCTTGTAACGCTGTGACATTTATGAATAGTTACGATTCTATTGTTGTTTATATTCCGAAGCTAAGGCTATTTTGTTAAGGATTATCTTCATATTCTATCAAAGACACCTAAATACCAGTTGAATCTATGACGTGCTTATCTGACTGGAATGGAAAGAGGGCTGACTTGGGGACTAAATAAAGGCTGCTCAGCTTCCTAAGTTCATTATATACTGACAGTTTAAAGGAAGCAAGCTACCTGTGCCTTGGGGACTAAGTTTATGCAAATTGATATCACTAATTACTCGTTGATGAGGCCTAGGTTTCCATCGAGAATTGACCAGATGCTCTTCTGCTCATCCTTTACAGATTTCTTCTTGGTACGCCTTTCAACACTGGCACCACTCTTCTCATCCTCCTCTGAAGTTCCCGTGCTTCTCTCTGCTGACCCTGCTTCTCGTTCTTTGGGCACGTGAAGCGGGCCCTTATTCTGTAGCATAGAGACCTGGTCCAGCGCCTGCATTGCGTCCTCAATAGACATCTGGCCCTTATCGACGGCCTCGGCGACGGCCTCTAATGTTGCGATTTTGGCCGAGTCCGCGGCAAAAAGCCAGGGCCGGACCTGTTCAGTAATGGTGGCGCTCTTTGTCGCCTTGGCGAAGCTCAAGCTTGAATGCGACTTTTCGGATTTTGGGGGTGCGTGTTTTGACAGTAGCTTGCTGTCCTGCGCGAGCCGGCGCAGCGCCTTGTTCGTCTCCTGTTGCTGTTTTGCGATCGTGGCGTTGATGTGTGCCTTCTCCTGTACGAGCCCCTTTTGCTCCTGCGAGAGTGCCTGGAGTTTCTCGAGATAGGGTGTTAGGAGGTAGGTTTGTGGCTCAGGATTGGCTGGTAATGGTGCTGCTGGAGCGGATTCTTGTGCCTCCTCCTGTGGTCGCGGCGACTCTTTGAGTTTGCGTAGTTGAGACATGGAAGCCATTATTTGCTTGCGCAACTCAATGTGACGTTTATACTCCTTCTCGATTTCGGCCAGTTGTGTGTCACGGTCAAAGTCCTTATTTTCAGCCTCCTTACTTGGCGAATTGCCTGCATCTTCCGACTCGCCTTCGCCCGCTTTGCTCAACATGGTCTCTATCCAGTTGACAAGCGAGTTCTTGACCGCATTCAACGCCGCTACCTGTGCTTCTGGCGGTACATCCTTGGGGTCGATAGGATGCTTTGCTTTCAGGGCTTCGAGCTTACGCTGGTCGTGCTCGAGAACCAACTTCTGACGCATGGTCGCTTTACGAAGTCGCGAGACTAGCTCCTGGGCCTCTTGATCGGGTGCTTCTTGGTCCTTTGTGAACCCCTCGACAAGCTCCTTGGGCAGCTCTGGGAAGGGAGCGCAGTCTTGGAACATGACCTTCGGATTGAGGAAATCTGGGGATGCGGCAGGTTGGCGGTCGAGTTCTGCATAGCACTTATTCAGCGCCTCTAGCCTTTGCCGCTCCTTCTCCAGCCTGTTGCATTCTAGCTGCTCCTCGAGGAGCTCTCTCTCAGCATCTGCTCGGGTCGAGGAGGGAGTGGAGGTAGTAGAGGTAGTAGCAGAGGCGGCGGCTCTGTGTTCAGCCCGTAGCCTTGAGAGCTCTTTCTGAAGCTTAATGTTCTTTTGCACAGCCTCGATGAATGCTCTCTGCTTCTCTTGCGGAGCATCTGATGAGGAGACGGGCTTGTCCGGGTTGACGAGAAATATAGGACTGCTCAGCTGTTCCTGCCCCAGATTTCGGGCTAACTCTTGAATTACGGCCCGTTTCTCAGCAACAAGTTCTCCCCTGGGACGCAAAAGCCGTTCTAGAGCCTCACGAGCTCGCTTGGCCACCAGTTCTTCCTCCGGTGTAGCGTTCATGATTATCTCTGTCTCATGGGTACTCTTCACAAAACGCGATGTATGACGTTTGGGAGATGACCAACGTGATGGTTGAGTGGATGTAGCCCTTCAACAATGAATCACTTTTAGTAACCACCGTGATGTTTACTCTAGGTTATCCTGTAACAACCGCATTTAAGTACCCGTATGCCTACCTTGCCACCTTGCTTGATCATTACCTAGGTACCTAGGTTAGGTAAGTAGGTAGGTTGTCCACCTGGCAGTTTAGATGATGTAAACATAGGTAAGTAGGGTAAGTAAGTAGGTACCCGCTCGCTCCTGGAGTCCGCACGGGTAGGTACGTTGATGTTATAATGAGCTCTAGCGCCGTTTCCAGGGGACCCGAACAGTGCTCCAGCCAGTTAGAAATCGAATTTAGAGTTGGACAAGTACCAATCTCATTGGCTAAACACAGTGCACTGGTCCCCACCATCCGTGGCTTTAGCTTCCCGCTGCCTCGATGATGAGCAGGCCAGCTTCTTAAATTTTCAGTTGAAGACCTGTATGAATCTCGCCAAACATCCAAACATCAAGGAGCCCTCCCCATTAGACACATTCTTGCGCGACACCCGCAAATCGCACGATTTCTAGCGCGTAATAGTCAGATGATTTAGCCGTTGCCTCAAACGGCGCCCACGTCAATCGGGTCTACAAACAGGGAGGACTAGCCGTCAAGATCTCCAGAACTACACGCCACCGCGCCGCCATCCCGACAGGTCTCGAGCGCCCGTTGAGCGCGCCTCACATTCAAGATGGCCGACCACCACCGAGATGTGTCGCAGTACAAGTACTCGGCTATGTCCAACCTGGTTCTCCAGGCGGATCGCCGATTCATCACGCGACGCACCGACGAGGCGACTGGCGACCCCGAGTCTCTGGCTGGCAGGCTCAATGTCAACGACATGGGCTCTCGCATTACGCGCGACAATGCCCCGAAGACGGCGAGGAAGAAGACTGGTGCTCTAGCTGTCGAGAGAGGCGATGCACAAGAAGGACAAGATATCCTGGCCCGCGAGCAAAGGAAGCGGAGGAACGATGCGTCTCAGTTGAAAGGGACGGGCATTCTTGGACAGGCCGATTTATTAGTGGAAGGACTCCGATACCAACCACGAACTCCCGCTACACGCGCGACCTATGATCTGATACTGCATCTCGTTGCCAGTAACCTCGGCGACGTCTCACACGAGGTTGTTCTTAGTGCCGCTGATGCTATTCTCGAGTATCTCAAAGATGACGATGTCAAGGATATAGAAAAGAAGAAGGAGATCGATGAGTTAATAGGGACGAGTTTGAACCCAAAGCAATTCAATGAGCTGGTTAATTTAGGAAAGAAGATCACAGACTATGATACCCAAAATGACGACGACGAAATGGATACTGGTGCCGGTAGAGATGAGCTCGATGGCGAGCTAGACGATCGCCAAGGTGTTGCTGTTGTCTTTGACGAAGAGGATGAGGATGAAGAGGCAGCCGTACTGAATGAAGTCCGGGATGAGTCCTCTGACGACGAAGACGCTCTGGATAACGACGAAGAGAATATTCCTAACACAGAAGAGCGGGCAACGGGCGGAGGCGCGGGTGAAGACCGCGTGGAGGAAGAATCTGACCTAGCTGATGGTGATGCGATGGTTATTGATTCTGGAGTATCGGGGAGCAAGAACATCACCGCCTCCCAGGAGAAAAACTATATTCCCGCTCGCGACATCGATGCATACTGGTTACAGAGGGAGATCGGTAACCTCTACTCGGATGCCCACACTCAGCACGATAAAACGGCCGACGCTCTGCGAATTCTATGCGGAGAACCTGATGAGCCGGGTGGTGAAGAGAAGCCGTTAAGAGAAATCGAAAACGATCTGATGGAGCTTTTTGATTACGAGCATCACGAAATCGTCCAGAAGCTTATTGCAAACCGGGAGAAGATTGTATGGCTTACTCGACTGGCTAGAGCGGAGGACGAAGAAAATCGGGGAGTAATTGAGCGAGAAATGGCCTCAGAAGGTCTGCGATGGATACTTGATGAGTTGCGAGGGAAGAAGGCCGGCGACACTGCGAAGAAGATAGAGATCAAGATGGACATCGACGTTCCAGCTGCTCTCAGCGATACGCCTAAAGCTGAACGGACAGAGGGCCAACTTGTTGGCGGGCTTCAGCCTCGTAAACTTATCAACCTGGAGAACCTCGTCTTTGACCAAGGAAACCATCTTATGACTAATCCCAAAGTCCGCCTCCCTGAAGGCTCCACCAAAAGAACATTCAAGGGTTACGAAGAGATTCATGTCCCACCACCAAAAAAGCGCAACCAACCTGACGATGTTAGCATCCCTATCACAGATATGCCTGAGTGGGCACGAGGCCCATTCAGTACTGCGAAAGCTCTCAACAAAATTCAGTCTAAGTGCTATCCATCGGCTTTCGAGGACGATGGAAATATGTTGATTTGCGCCCCAACTGGTAGTGGCAAGACTAATGTTGCTATGCTGACGATCCTGCGTGAACTTGGAAAACATAGAAACCCTCAAACTGGAGATATCGATCTAGACGCTTTCAAGATTGTCTATATTGCGCCCTTGAAGGCATTGGTACAAGAGCAGGTTGGTAATTTTGGCGCTCGTCTCAAGCCATTTGGCATCACGGTGTCTGAGTTGACGGGTGACCGTCAACTCACCAAACAACAAGTTACTGAGACACAGGTTATCGTCACGACACCGGAAAAATGGGATGTCATTACCAGAAAAGCTACGGATCTGACATACACAAACCTTGTGCGATTAATTATCATCGATGAAATTCATTTATTGCATGATGATCGAGGTCCAGTTCTTGAAAGTATCGTCAGCCGAACGATTCGAAAAACCGAACAGACTGGTGACCCTGTACGGCTTATTGGTCTGTCGGCAACATTGCCGAATTATAGGGATGTTGCGAGCTTCCTACGTGTAGATCCGAATAAGGGTCTTTTCCACTTCGATGGGTCTTTCCGTCCATGTCCTTTGAGACAGGAATTTATTGGCGTCACAGACAAGAAGGCGATTAAGCAGTTGAAGACAATGAATGACATTACGTACAACAAGGTTATCGAGCATGTTGGGACACATCATAACCAGATGCTTATCTTCGTACACTCTCGCAAGGAAACAGCGAAGACCGCACGATACATCCGAGACAAAGCATTGGAGATGGAAACTATTAGCCAAATTCTCAAACATGACTCGGGGTCTAGGGAAGCGCTGAACGAGATTGTCAACGATATTTCAGATGCAGACCTGAAGGATCTCTTACCCTACGGATTTGGCATTCATCACGCGGGTATGAATCGAGTTGATCGCGATGAAGTTGAAGGACTTTTTGCCGCGGGTCTCATTCAGGTACTCGTGTGTACTGCGACTCTCGCTTGGGGTGTGAATCTTCCAGCCCACACTGTCATTATCAAGGGAACTCAAGTTTACTCCCCCGAAAAGGGTAGCTGGGTAGAACTGAGCCCCCAAGATGTCCTTCAGATGCTAGGTCGTGCAGGACGTCCTCAATACGACACTTATGGCGAGGGTATTATTATTACGTCTCAAAACGAGATGCAGTATTACCTTTCCCTACTCAACCAGCAATTGCCCATCGAAAGTCAGTTTGCCAGCAAGCTGGTTGATAATTTGAACGCTGAGATTGTGTTGGGCAACGTCCGCAGTCGGGACGAAGGAGTGGAATGGCTCGGCTACACATACCTCTTTGTTAGAATGCTTCGGTCACCCGGTCTGTATAGTGTTGGTGCTGATTATGAAGATGATGAAGCCCTTGAACAGAAGCGGGTAGACCTCATACATTCTGCTGCCGCCGTTTTGAAGAAGTCTAACCTGATTACCTACGATGAAAAGACTGGTAAGCTAAAGGCGACCGAGCTTGGAAGAATCGCTTCCCACTACTACATCACACATGGATCAATGGACACCTACAACAAACTGATCCAACCTTCAATTACCACTATTGAACTCTTTCGGGTATTTGCCCTTAGTGCAGAGTTCAAATACATCCCTGTACGGCAGGATGAAAAGCTGGAGCTTGCCAAACTTCTTGGTAGAGTACCTATCCCTGTGAAGGAAAGCATTGAAGAGCCACACGCGAAAATCAATGTTCTTCTCCAAGCCTATATTTCTCGTCTCAAGCTTGATGGTCTGGCCCTGATGGCTGACATGGTCTATGTCACACAATCTGCTGGCCGTATCCTACGTGCGATATTTGAAATTACGCTTCAGAAAGGTTGGTCCAGCGTTTGCCGGACAGCTTTGGATCTGTGCAAAATGGCAGAGAAGCGTATGTGGCCTACAATGACTCCTCTCAGACAATTTGGTCCTCGTTGTTCGCGAGACATTGTAGCTAAAGCGGAACGAATCGACGTTCCTTGGATCAATTACTTCGATATTGACCCCCCGCGCATGGGAGAATTGCTTGGGATACCGAAGGCTGGCCGTATAGTCTGCGATTTGGTATCTAAATTCCCGCGCCTCGAGATACAAGCTCAAGCACAGCCAATAACTCGATCAGTACTGCGGATTGAGCTGTCAATCACACCAAATTTCGAATGGGATGACGAAATCCACGGCACAGCTGAAAGTTTCTGGATTATGGTAGAAGACTGCGACGGCGAAGATATTCTGTTCCAGGATCAGTTCCTTCTCCGTAAAGATTACGCAGTATCGGATTCAAACGAACATCTGGTAGACTTTACTGTTCCTATCACAGACCCAATGCCGCCGAACTACTTCATTTCTGTGGTATCTGACCGGTGGATGCACTCTGAAACAAGGTTACCCATATCGTTCCAGAAACTGATTTTACCGGAGAAATTTCCACCACATACACAGCTTCTAGACTTGCAACCGCTTCCTGTCGCGGCTCTGAAGTCTAAGGATTACTCGGCCTTGTATGATGGATGGAATTATTTCAACAAAATTCAGACTCAGACCTTCAACTCCCTGTATGGGGCCGACGATAACGTTTTAATCGGCGCCCCTACTGGTAGCGGCAAAACCGTTTGTGCTGAGTTTGCCATTCTGAGATTATGGTCTAAGCCTGAGATCGGCCGAGCTGTTTACATTGCTCCCTTCCAAGAGCTAGTAGATATCAGGTGTCAAGATTGGCAGAAGCGCCTGAGCCATTTACGTGGCGGCAAAGAAATTGTGAAGCTCACGGGTGAAACGGCGACAGATCTCAAGTTGCTTGACAAAGGTGATCTCATACTGGCTACACCAAGTCAATGGGATGTTCTTTCACGGCAATGGCAGAGACGTAAGAATATACTGACTGTTGAACTATTTATTGCTGATGAGCTTCATTTATTGGGTGGCCCACTCGGGTACGTCTATGAGATTGTCGTCTCACGCATGCATTACATCCGAACTACAGCTAGTTTGGCCATGAGAATCATCGGTCTGAGCGTTTCTCTTGCCAACGCTCGAGACTTGGGCGAGTGGATTGATGCGAAAAAGAAAGATATCTATAACTTCAGTCCCCACGTTCGGCCGGTTCCTTTAGAATTGAGAATTCAGTCTTACACCATTCCCCATTTCCCATCACTTATGCTCGCAATGGCCAAGCCCACCTACCTCGCAATCACAGAGCTCTCATCAGATCAGCCCGCTCTAGTATTTGTTCCGAACAGAAAACAGACGAGGTCAACAGCTCGCGACATACTTACGGCTTGTTTGGCAGACGATGACGAAGACCGATTTTTGCATGTGGATGCAGATCAATTACGACCACTTCTTGAGCACATTCACGAGGAAGCTTTGGCTGAGGCCTTGTCCCATGGCGTGGGGTATTACCATGAAGCTCTTAGCCAGAACGACAAGCGTATCGTCACCCATCTCTATAATCAGGGTGCAATCCAGCTCTTGGTTGCTTCTCGTGACACGTGCTGGGAGCTTAACTGTGCGGCACACTTGGTTATAGTTATGGGCACTCAATATTTCGAGGGCCGTGAACATCGATATGTTGACTACCAACTCAGCGAAATCTTGCAGATGCTCGGTAAAGCTCTACGTGCGTCCCGTGACGGTCGAAGTCGAGCAGTTCTGATGACATCGGCTATCAAGAGGGAATACTTCAAAAAGTTCCTTAACGAAGCTCTCCCAGTAGAGTCCCATCTACATAACTATGTACACGATGCATTCGTCACTGAGATCAGCACAAAGATGATAGAATCGACCGAGGATGCCATTAATTGGACTACCTTCACCTATTTCTATCGCCGACTACTAGCAAACCCAAGCTACTACAGTCTTACAAGTCCCACCCACGATGGGCTGAGCAATTACCTCTCAGATTTAGTTGAAACTACTATCAAAGAGCTCTCGGAATCCAAGATCATCGACTTTGACGAGGATGATGGCTCTGTTACACCTCAGAATGCAGCGATGATTGCGGCGTACTATAATCTTTCGTATATCACGATGCAGACCTTCCTGTTATCATTAGGCGCGAAGACAAAATTGAAAGGCATTCTTGAAATTGTCACTTCAGCGACAGAATTTGAATCCATTCAAATTCGACGTCACGAGGATGGCCTACTTCGACGCATATACGATAGAGTACCGGTTAAGATGTCCGAGCCTGCATACGACTCTCCACATTTCAAGGCATTCGTACTTTTACAGGCACATTTCTCTCGAATGCAACTCCCCATTGACCTATCCAAAGACCAAGAGATCATAATCTCCAAAGTATTGAGTCTTCTGAGTGCGACCGTAGATGTCCTCTCATCTGACGGGCACCTTAATGCTATGAATGCTATGGAGATGTCGCAGATGGTGGTCCAGGCAATGTGGGACCGCGACAGTCCTCTGAAACAGATCCCTCACTTCTCTCCCGATGTTGTCAAGGTCGCCAATGAATTTGGGTGAGTTTTAATCCATTATGACTAAATTGGATAATATTTTACTGACTGGCATTGTTCTAGCATCAAGGATATCTTCGACTTCATGGAAGCAATGAACCCTGAAGAGAATGCAAACTATTCTACTCTTGTCAAACGACTGGGATTGTCACAAGCTCAACTGGCACAAGCTGCAGCTTTTACCAACGCGAAATACCCTGACATTTCACTTGAGTTTGAAGTCTTGGACGAGGATAATATCCACGCGGGAGAGCCAGCTTATCTGAGCGTGCAAATCGAGCGAGAGGTTGAGGACGAAGAGGGCGAGGTAGATACAACAGTCCACGCGCCTTTCTATCCCGTCAAGAAGATGGAGAATTGGTGGCTCGTTGTCGGCGAAGAGAGTACGAAGACGCTTCTTGCTATCAAGAGGGTGACAATAGGACGACAGCTGAAGGTACGGCTCGAGTATACGGTGCCAACGCCTGGCAAGCATGATCTGAAGCTCTTCCTGATGAGCGACAGCTACATCGGGGTTGACCAGGAACCCACCTTCTCGGTGACTGTAGCCGAGGGTATGGATGTTGACGAAGACGAGGAGGACGATGAAGAGTAAATTGTACCGGGTATTCTACGAGGTGTGGTTTGCCTAACTATCATGTGATTAAACTTACTGTATACTTAGCTCAACAAAGATGTAGGGGAATGGGACAGGCGATTTAGGACAAGCAAAAAGGACGAGCCAGGTGGTGTAGTACTCTTCACAGTCGGTGCTAGGTATCGTCACTTTCCCCCAGCCTGGTCACCCCAAAGCAAGGGAATGAAAGAAACAACCACAGTACAAGTTGCACATGGGACGAAGTTGTGTGGACAGCACGAGGAGGGGAAGGCTTTGACTTATCACACTGTTGTGAGTATTAAGACCAAGATCTAATATAGCAAAGATCCAGAGACGCGGAACCAAATTGTGAGGTATTGGCTGGCGTTGGTGGGTATGATGGGATGGGTACGGGAGGGGGTTATGGAGAGGGCTAGGTACTTGGATGAGAATGGATGCCAGTGACGGTCGAGGTGTTGCAGGTACAAATAGGGTGCCATGTGTTAGAGCGTGACCTGCCATCAAGCTTTGTGAGACCCGATAACTGGGGGCGAACACAATGTGCACTTCCTCAACCCTTAACCCTTAACCCTTAACCCTTAACCTTTAACCTACCCAGCAACAACTCCTTGTAACAACACAGCCTGGCCCGAACACCAAGCTGGACGAACACTGAGCCAAGCTGTGTGTTGTGTGAGAGGTCCTCAACTCGCTGGCGCTCCTGTTGACACTCCCATCTCCACCTCGACTTCCAACTTCCAACTTCCAACTTCCAACCTTAGCTTCGTTCACTTTGCGTCCAAGTCCAAGAATCAACTCCAAGAACCAACTCCAAGCTCCTGTTTATGTCCAGTCCTCACGCCTGCTCGTACGCCCACGACCCGGCAAGCCTGGCTGACTCAACGGGATCTCACCTTGCAACACCCTCCTTGGCGAGAGCAACCTACTCCAAAGCTTCCCCCAGCAAGCCAGGCAGCGGCAGAGGCAGCGGCAGCGGCAGCGGCAGCGGCAGCGCCATCAGCATCAACAAGGTCACGTGCAGCAACGCTGTCCGGAGCTAGGTATCTAGATAGCCGTTGATCTATACGTAGAAGATAGGTGGACGGATGCAGAGGGAGCGTACGTTATACGGATCTTGGATTGAGCACTGGGCACTGCACCGCGCACTGCAACTGGGCAAAAAAAAAACAGAGCACAGAGCACATACGACCTTCCCTTCCCTTTCCCTTCCCGTCAACAACTCCGCCATCCACACTGCATTTCATCATCTGGACTCTCTCCATACCGTCTCTTGTTTTTCTCCCCCGTTCTCCTCGCGTGATACTGTCCCGTCCTGGTGCAATCCCCCGTTCACGCACTCACCCGTGCCCCGGCCGCTCTGACGTCTGATTGCACCTGCCCGTCTCTTCTTGCATTTGGCATTTGGCATTTGGCATTTGGCATTTGGCACTCAGTTCAATTGCGGCGCCGTCCTCGTTTTATTTATTTTTCGGGTTTTGCCAAGCATCCGCTGGCTCTTTGGCGCCGTCACCTGCTCCACCAGAAAAGTCGACTTAACTGACGCGTTTTCTTCGCATCTGGGTCTCGACTACCTACCTTGGCCATTAATCCTCCGCACCCTCTCTGTCACCTACCTGCCGCCAATATCTATTTCTCCATTGTCACCAACCACAACCAAACCATAATCACATCCATCTCCACCCACGCAACTCACCACTTCGCCGCCAACCCCAACCCCAACCTTAACCATACCGCCACGCCTATTCTACAGCCACAGCCGCAATTGCCATTTCATATTGGGTGTTGGACCATAGCCCCGTCATACATCGTTGCGGTTGCTCTTTCGTCCTCGCGGCATCGTGAGCATTGAACACATTGTTATCATGTCCGACGACACTGCTGCGCAGCCTGTCGTGGCGCAGCCCGCGGAAACCGCATCTGGTGCCGCTGCCGCCGAAGGCTCTGCTCCCGAGTCTGTTGCGCCCGTTGCCGACGCAAAGGCTACCGAGTCTGATGGGTCGGGTGCTGCTGCCGCTGATGACGCTGGGGCTGACAAAGTCAAGTCGGAAGATGAAGGTAAGGTACCACCAGACAATGTCATACGTCTCACATCTGCATCTCTTGCCTTGCCCATTGAAGAACCACGCGCCAATCTCGGTGTGTTTACTCGCAAACTCCCTGTCAATTAACAAGCTCGTCACCATATTCTTTTTACGTCTGCGTGCTCAGGCCAATTACAATCATTCTTACTTTCATCGTCCGAAACGCGACAAAGCTAAAGCTAATCTGTCGTGTCCCTAGCTTCTAAGTCCGAACCCTCTGCTGCCGCCACCGCTCCCGCCAACGAGAACGCGACCGACGGCGACGTCGAGATGGGGGAAGATAAGCAAACTACAGAAGGTACCAAGCCTACCGCCGATTTAGAGAAGACTACCGATGATGCTGGAGATAATGCTA
The DNA here is from genome assembly GCA_025201785.1 of Xylaria longipes. Lineage (NCBI taxonomy): Eukaryota > Fungi > Ascomycota > Sordariomycetes > Xylariales > Xylariaceae > Xylaria > Xylaria longipes. Next base: position 44,285 of record MU619693.1, read on the forward strand.
ACGATGCAACACCATCTGCAGCCAAGTCGCAGTCGCGTCGCAAGTCTACTGCTGTAGCAGATAAGGGGAAGAAGCTCAACAGAAAAGCCTCCAAAGCCAAGATCCTGCATCTGGACGCGAAGCCAGGCGATCACTATTTTGCCAAGCTGAAAGGCTTTCCTCCGTGGCCCATCGTTATCTGCGAGGAAGATATGCTTCCTCAGAACATGTTAAACTCGCGGCCTGTCACCGCTGCTCGTCCCGATGGAACATACCGTGACGATTTTGCTGATGGTGGCAAGCGCGCTGGAGATCGCACGTTTCCCGTAATGTACCTTCACACCAACGAATTGTATGACGGCCGCCCCCTATAATCTTCTGTGTAACTTATACTGATTCGCATCTGCAGCTCATGGACCCCCAACACCGACTTGAGCGAGCTTGATCCTACCACAGTAGCTGAAATGGTTACGACCAAGATGCGCAAAGATCTACAAGCGGCACATGTGCTCGCTGCTGAGGGCCACGACCTTGATTACTACAAGAGCGTACTCCGAGAATTCGAGGAACAACGTCTCGCGAAAGCCGAGGCCAAGAAGTCCAAGCCCAAGACCCCAAAGAAATCTACCAAGGCAGCCGACGAGGAGGGTGACGTCGATATGGACGATATTGAAGATGAGGCCGAGGAGCCTGCGGAGAAGAAGCCCAAATCAAAGAAGCGAAAGGCCGAAGATGAGAACAGCGTAAGTCCTCTTAGATCTGGTCTGTTGAACCTATTATTGACCTCTCACTCTATTTAGACACCTCAAAGGTCTGATTCGGTCAAGAAACCGAAGATAAAGTTGACTGGTACTTCGACCCCCAAGACCGCAAATGGAGTTCAATCAAAGGCTACAAAGGATTCTGCCAAGCCTGCCAAAGCAAAGAGCAAGTCCACTAAAGGAGGCAAGGATGCAGACGGCAAAAAGGAAAAGGAGCCTGCGGCGCCCAAGGAACCCGAGTTGACACCCGAAGAGAGGCGCGCTCGAAAGGAGGTAGGTTCGGCGTATCTTGTTTCGGTAGTGAATCACTAACCTATGCACAGAAAGAAATTTTGTTTTTGCGTCATCGACTTCAGAGAGGCCTTCTGCCCCGCGAAGGGTCACCCGTAGCTGAGGAGATGAAACAAGTGTCCGACTTCCTCGCTAAACTCGAGACGTTCCCCGATCTTGATGTTAGCATCATCAGAGTGACGAAAATCAATAAGGTTTTGAAGGCTATCTTGAAGCTGGAGACGATTCCGAAGGAGGAAGAGTTCCAATTCAAACCCCGGTCTCAGACCCTCCTAGACAAGTGGAATATTCTTCTGGCCAGCGATGGAGCGCCGGCTCCCGCGGCGAACGCAAATGGCGTGAACGGGACGTCGGGGGCAACTACCAAGAGCACCAAAGAGACCAACGGCATCAAGGAGAGCACCGCTGACAGCAAGACGGAATCGGAGAAGAATGCATCAAAAGCCAAGGGCGCAGAGGAAGGGGTCAAGAATTCTGGCGAAGACAAAGACGAAGCTGCCAGCACCGAGGTTTGTATCCCGAGTGGTGACGAAGTCAGGTGATGAGCCGTAACTAACCAAAATAGCAGAATACCACAGAGACGACAGCGGCCGCGGCCGAGGAGAAAGTTTAGATAAGCCGCCGACTCTAGTACGATGGGCCGCGGCCGATAGGGAGGTAGAAGATGGTAGAAAACACGAGGCGTTTGGGGGGCATACTACGTGGCCGAAACAAGGCACACGCGCGTGGCAGCTCGGCCGATACGTTGATGAGGGGAGGCAGATATGCTAAAACGTGTGGCTTGGTGTCTATTGATTCTATGTAAACTAAGCTGTTTCTCTCACAGTCCGGTAGCTTTTGGAGGGCGGGTGTTTTGAGGGATCGAGAGCTGGCCGACGGCGAGCGTCCGGGATAGGAGGGCAAAGGGCCGTGGATGGTGTGGCGCTCTGGCTGGTTCAGCCAGGGACTGCATTCGCGTGCTGGCTCTTTCTTTCCTACGTCCATAATTGAGAGCTACTACGAAGGACTTTCTTTGGTTCATCTAGGAGTTGTGGTGATCAGGGCGGGTCTTGCAATAAAAAGTTGTTTTATTCATGTTGATAAATAGATTGCCATTACCATTCCGCAGACATCGTGATAGTACCTACCACAAGCTTCAAGCCCCGCTCATAGCTTGGTAAAATAGCTTGTCTTTCGAGGCTTGGATCAAGTTGGTTTAGCTGATACTGCCACGCCCTGGGGTAACTGAGACGGGACCTACGGTAACCCTTACCTGCCTGGGTAACCACCCCACGGTGCGCGTCATCAGCAGATCAGTGCCTAGAGGTACCTACTGTAGGTACTTAAGTAGGTAGGTACCTTACGGTAGGTATAGTATACATAAGTACTCACAAACACACATGCGCGGATATGCATACAACCTGCATCTGCCACTACAGAGTACGACTACCAGCACTGCCCGCACTGGTAGAAGAGTCGTAGAACACTGGTAGAACAGCCTAACCTCGTGGCATTTGCTCACATCTACTACATCGTTCCGAACCTTTGTCCGCCACCAGGATAACGTCCTCTTCCACCTTTTCACCCTTCACTATAACTTAGATCGGCCGATACAGCTCATAGTTAGCCCTCTCCCTCCCCCTCCCCTCGTCCTACTCCTACGCCTACCTCTACCTCTACCTCTACCTGTACTTGCACGCCTCTTCACCACGCCTCTTCACCCTCTTCCTCCCCATCGTCATCCTCGTCGCCTACGCCCCTACTTTCTCGTGACCACCACTTCACCTGTGTCGTTCTGCCTCCGTCTCCCGCCAGCGAGTCGGGGCGCGCACTTCACCATGCTGCTCCGCCTTCGAGGCCCCGATGGCATGGTCCGCATCACCATCGACAAAAATGATAGCATACGAGACCTTGGCCGCCTGGTGAGCCCCCAACTTGCGGAACCGGCGGACTGTACCTTTGCTGACCAACCCGTGCACAGTTGCTGCCACAGTTGCCGCCCACCGTCGATCCGGATACCATCACCATATCCCCCAGCCCACAGGCGAAGGACTCTAGGAAGTTGGTAGACATAGCCCGGGTCAAGCTGGGCCAGATTGGGTTGAAGTACGCCTCCCACCCTTCCGCGTCTCGGGACTTGCTGCTAACACTACTTTCTATAGTCACGGCGATCTGATCTTCATCAACTACGACCACCGAGATACTACCAATGGGCACGCAAACGGAGCATCTTCACCCCCCCGTACCGCACCCTCGGCCAACCGACTAAACGGCAAGCCCATTCTTCCCACAGAAGACCTCCCCATCGACCCATCACCTATAACATCACCAAGCAAGATCATCAAAAATCCTTGGGAGGTCGTTCGACAATCCGCGCTCGATGATCGCCTCGATAGGCAAGACGGAAAGATCCCCAGGGGCCGGGACCGTATGTGCAAGCACGGCCCTAAAGGCATGTGTGACTACTGCATGCCGCTGGACCCTTTCAACGCCCAGTATCTCGCCGATAGGAAGATCAAGTACCTCTCCTTCCACTCGCATCTGCGCAAAATCAACTCGGCCACAAACAAGCCAGAGCTAGGCAGCTCTTTCATACCGCCCCTGAAGGAACCGTACTTCAGGGTCAAGCGGGATTGTCCTTCTGGCCACCCCCAATGGCCCGAGGGTATCTGCACCAAATGCCAGCCCAGTGCCATTACTCTGCAGCCCCAGCCTTTCCGTATGGTTGATCATGTTGAATTTGCTTCCTTCGAGCTCGTCAACAACTTTATCGATGCCTGGCGCAAGACCGGCGCTCAGCGGATAGGTTACCTATACGGACGGTATACCGAGTACACCGAGGTGCCTCTTGGAGTCAAGGCAGTTGTGGAGGCCATCTATGAAGTGCCACAAGTGGACGAAGTCGATGGGGTGTCATTAAATACATGGGAGAATGAATCGGCCGTCAACGAAGTCGCCCGTCTATGCGGTCTAGAGCAGGTCGGGGTTATTTTTACGGACTTACTAGATTCCGGCGTTGGGGACGGCACCGTCATTTGCAAGAGGCACGCTGACTCGTACTATCTTTCTTCCCTCGAGATATGCTTCGCCGCTCGACTCCAAAGCCAGCACCCTAAGCCGACGAAGTGGAGTGATACAGGCAGATTTGGCTCAAACTTCGTGACATGCATCATATCGGGCGACGAGACGGGGCAGATCGCTATTTCGTCATACCAGGTATCTAATGAGGCTATGGAGATGGTTCGTGCGGACCTCATCGAGCCATCGGCTGACCCTAGCGTCGTGCTCGTCCGCGAGGAAGAAGAAGACGATGGTGCGCCGAGTCGTACCCGTTACATCCCTGAGGTGTTCTATCGCAAGATCAACGAGTACGGGGCAAATGTCCAGGAAAATGCGAAGCCAGCCTTCCCAGTAGAATATCTGGTCGTCACGTTGACACATGGCTTTCCCGCCGAGCCCAAACCAATGTTTGACACGCCAAACTTTCCCATCGAGAACCGTGAGATTATGGGCGAGAGCCAGCAGTACAGTAATGTTGCCAAAGCCATCAGCGCCGGTGGAGGCAATAAACTAGGTTCCCTATCCGACTTTCATCTGCTCACCTTTATCCATGGGATGGACGTCTTATCCAAGGTAAGCACGCCGTCACAGTCGAGCCTGTTGCTCTCGTGACAAAATTGCATGAAGCTGACCATGCTACGATACCAGGAAGAGGAAGCTCTCCTATGCAAATCCGTGACAACCCAAGATCTCACCGGCACTTACCAGCTTTTCGCCATGCCCGGCTGGCAAACGTTAGAAACAATATTACAAGCGACTGGTGAGACAATTCTTAGAAAACGCCGTCGTCCCCGTGCTTCAAGTGACAACGAGGGTGACATGCCCGGCGCTCAAGCGAACGGCGGAGCAACGTCGGCTTCTACATTTAGCACTACATCAACGTCTTCATCCACTTCTACCCCTCCTACCGCCGTCTCACGAAGGTCTGGGGAACCGCTTGCTAAGCGTTTTGCTGCCGTTAGGCTGAGTGAACGAAACGAAACTCCTATATTCGACCGTGCCAAATATGAGAATCTATGATATAAAATACGTGATAGGGCACCGGCGAGCAAGGGGTAGGAGGAAAATCGGCCAGTCACGGCTATAGAAAGTGGTTGTTTGACATGGAATGGCATGCGAAAAAAACAAAACCTCGACCGAAATAAGCGGAATTGGTTTCCTCCCATCACACGATTGTGCATCTCCCGCGATGCATTAGCACGCGGTGTGGCGACATAGAGTGCCCTTTCTATTGGCAGTGGCTCACACATGATGGCGTTTCGAGATTAGAAGCAGCTGGCCTTGTCTTGGTATCTATAGAGGGCCGGTACATTTCGCAGCTATCTGCGCCATAAATATAGGAAAGAGCATCAATCACGCTATCTGATCGTCTTCTAGCTATGCATCTCAGCATTGCGCTACCAGTATCCTACATTGCTAGACATGCTGTGGCTTAGCTTTTAGTGCGCTGGTGCACCAAGGATTTCTTAGATAATAGCAGTAATTCGCGATTGAGCAGACTAGACTGTCGAATTGAGATGGGTTGACTGCCCCTTAACCTGTGTGAATGGAGTGTATAGAAGCTGAGGTTTGCTTATTGGTAGTGTTCTATTTCAGCTTATTTTATTTGATTGGCTCAGAGTCACTAGACAACGCAATGTTTCAATTCAAAAGATTTTTTTCTTTCCCATTTTAACAACAACATATGTGTTTGAAAAGCTCATAACAGATCCACCCTCACAAGTGTTTCGAAGAGATGCTTTTCCCTTTCCTTCCTGCTGCGAGTTCAACTCTCTCTGGCTACATTGTATGGATGAGATCAAGTTATCCATCGAATCTCTCCAAGGTTTTTCCCGTTTTATTTTCCCCATTGTCAATCACTCCATAAAGCGAAACAAAATATTCCTTATCGAAAAAAAAAAAACACCAAGAGACCTTGTCCGTTACATTAAGCGCGTGTGGGAAGGGATATCGTAGTTAGGTTAGGGGTCGTGGAAGAATGATTTCTCCTCTCGCGGTGCGGACCGATCTTATAGATATCGCCGAAAGAGGGATAGAATAGGTCAATAGATGACAAATCTTCTTTTTATTTACAGGGGCTTTCCGCCGATGAAGTCGGACCACGGGCGAACTTCTGAGGGGATACCCTCTTTTCGGGGAAGCTTCTCACTCATGCACTGAGCAAAGAGCATGGCGGTCTGCGAGACGAGTTAGCCGTTGGTTTGTTGAAGGGGGCATAGAGACATTGGAAACATACCTGGGGCTCCATGAATAATGGGACGCCGAAGTCGACTGCGTTTCGACGCATGACATAGTCAACGTCCATGGTGGTCTTGCCACGGGCGAGAGCGAGGTTGAAAACTCCGCGAATGTCATACTTCTGGAAAACTTCGCGAAGAGCACGCTTGTCCTCCTTAGGGAACTCGATTACTTCCACTTGAACCTTGTCCCTGGTAGAAGATTCAAGGAGCTGCTTAACATCCTCACTAGCGGCGTAGAACTTGTAACCAAGAGGGGAAAGATAGTTAGCAATGGTGGTAAGCCATGTCTTGGTGACATCGCCACCAAAGAGGATACCCTCGCCAGGCTCGGGCATACGGAAGTTCATGGTAGACTGAAGAGCTGTCCAGTAAGCCTCGACGAGGTTCTTGCCGAAACAAGCCATCTCACCCGTGCTAGCCATCTCCACGCCCAGAAATGGGTCGGCGCCGGCGAGACGGGTCCAGGAGAACTGAGGAACCTTGACAGCCAGGTAGTCTCGCTCAGCGGCCATAAGATCTGTAGGCTCGGGGACATCCTTGCCAACAAGAGCCTTAGTAGCAACATCAATGAAGTTTGTGCCAAGAACTTTGCTAACGAAGGGGAATGAACGAGAAGCGCGGAGGTTGCACTCGATAACCTTAAGCATTGGCTCTCCTCCTTCCGGATTGTCCGCTTTGATGATTTGCATGTTGAAGGGACCCGTAATTTTCCAGGCCTTAGCGACCTTCTCAGCAATCTCCTTCAGGCGACCCATAGTGTTGCTGTCAAGGTTGACCGGAGGAAGGATCAAAGTGGCGTCACCCGAGTGAACACCAGCTTGTTCAACATGTTCGCTAACAGCGTGGACAACGAGCTTGCCTTCGGAGGCGACACCATCAACGTCAATTTCCTGCGCACCCTCAATGAACTTCGTGATCACAACAGGGTGATCAGGGGACACATTGCTGGCAGCCTCAAGCTTCTCCTTGAGGTCTTCTTGGCTGCGAATAACCGTCATGGCAGCACCTGAGAGGACGTAGCTAGGGCGTACGAGAACAGGATAGCCAACATCTTCGGCGAACTTTTCAGCCTCCGTCACAGACGTGAGCTCTTTCCAAGCAGGCTGATCCACTCCAATACTATCCAAAATCTCTGAAAACTTCTGTCGGTCTTCCGCCTTGTCGATATCCTGTGGGTCAGTACCCAAAACGTTTGCTTTTCCAGTTTCCTGTAGGCGAAGGGCGATATTCTGAGGTAGCTGACCGCCGACGGAGACAACGACACCTGAAGCGTTCTCAAGCTCATAAATATCCATAACCCGCTCGTAGCTTAACTCTTCAAAGTAAAGCTTATCCGCCGTGTCGAAATCAGTGCTGTATGTTTCGGGGTTGTAATTGATCATGACAGTCTTTTGTCCCATATTCCTCAAAGCCTGTGTAGCACTGACAGCACACCAATCGAATTCGACAGAGCTACCGATTCTGTACACACCGCTACCGAGAATTACAGTGCCCTTGTCCTCGAAAGTCACATCGTGGGAGCTGGCATTGTAGGTCGTGTAAAGGTAGTTCGTGTCAGCGGGGAACTCGGCCGCAAGCGTGTCGATTTTCTTCACCCAAGGTCGAATGCCCATGCTCAGACGAAGAGCACGAACAGAGTCCTCATTGCTATTGACTGCATTGGCGATTTGCTTGTCAGAGAAGCCCAACTTCTTAGCCTTTAGAACATGTTCTTTCCTCAGACCCTCCAGGCTTCCAACGGCTTCCATTTGTCGGGTGCAATCGACCAAGTTCTGGAGTTTGTACAAAAACCACTTGTCAATCTTGCTGAGTTCGTGGATTCTATCCACTGTGTAGCCCTCGTGAAGCATTGCTTGACCAACTGCCAGCCACCTTCGGTCGCTAGGGTGAGAAAGCTCGTAGTCAAGATCCTCAAACTTATCTCCCTGGAAGCCGACGAACTTGGGGTCGACTTGGCGAACAGCCTTCTGGAATGATTCTTCGAAAGTTCGACCAATAGCCATGACCTCGCCAACCGACTTCATGGCACTGCCGATGTCTCGCTTGACATGCTGAAATTTAGACAGATCCCAACGAGGAATCTTTGTTACGATGTAATCAAGAGAAGGTTCGAAATTAGCGGTTGTTGTCTTCGTGACAGCATTTGGAAGCTCAGGCAAGCTATGTCCAAGGCCAATCTTGGCAGCCGTGTAGGCAAGAGGATAGCCGGTAGCCTTCGAAGCCAGTGCTGACGATCGGGAAAGACGGGCATTCACTTCAATGACACGATAATCTAGGCCGTCTGGTTGAAGGGCATACTGAACGTTACACTCGCCAACAACTCCAAGATGTCGCACAATCTTAATTGCAGCCGACCGGAGCATGTGGTATTCCTCATCGCTTAAAGTCTGACTGTAGCGTTTCGGATTAGTTATCGCCATTCCAAACGTGGTATACAGAGTCGCGAGGAAGTTCAAGGACATAACACTAGTCGAGAAAGAAGTCTTTACACTCCAAAAGCTGCCGAAATAAAAATGACGCCAAGAATCGCTTACCTAGGCGCGACGACAATCGAGTCGCCGGTATGCGTACCCAAGGGATCGAAGTTCTCCATGTTGCACACAGTAATACAGTTGTTGTTAGCATCGCGGACGACCTCGTATTCGACCTCTTTCCAGCCTTTTAAGGACTTTTCAACCAAAATCTGCGGCGACAGTGTCAAAGACCGAGCGGCCATGTTTCGGAGCTCTTCCTCGTTGTTCGCGAAACCGGATCCCAAGCCGCCAAGAGCATACGCAGCACGAACGATGATGGGATAGCCCACTGTGTTCGCAGCGTCAAGAGCATCTTCTATGGTGCCGACGGCGATTGACTTAGCAATGGGGATGTCGATCTCGTTCAAGGCTTTAGCGAAGAGATCTCGGTCTTCACTCAGCTCTAGGGTGTGTACGCTGGTGCCCAGCACTTTAACACCGTATTTTTCGAACAGACCCATGCGCTGCATCTGCACACCCAGGTTGAGCGCGGTCTGGCCGCCGAATGAAAGGAAGATGCCATCCGGTCGTTCCCTCTCGATCACATACGATACATACTCCGGTGTGACAGGAAGGTAGTAGATCTCGTCGGCGAGAGTGTGGTTGGTTTGGATGGTAGCAATGTTGGGGTTAATGAGTACCGAGGCGACACCAGCCTCCTTGAGGGCCTTGAGCGCTTGAGAACCTATCCTGAGTGTTAATACAGCCGAACCTCAAGGGCGCCACGATCATGATTGGCCGTCCATTGGCGTTGGACCGCTGAAGGCAGTGATGAAGGCACATACCCGAATAGTCAAACTCTCCAGCTTGTCCGATAGCCAAGCCACCACTGCCAATGACCAAGACCTTCTTGACATTGACAATGTCTCTCGGCCTAATGACGCCGCTCTCTAGATAGGCCTTCGGGTTTGGCGCCTGCTGTACGTCTGCAACGGCAGCGTTGCAGCGAGCGCGAGTAACACAGAAATTCCGCTTCTGCGTTGAGCCGCTTGTCTGGCTGGCGGGCAGCAGCTGGGAAGGCGAGCGCAGGGCTGGAGCAGTCAATGTCCTTCGGGACAGCGTAGCAGGCAGTCGTCGGCCGTGACGAAGCAGCGCAGGCGCCCGGCCTGCCATCTTGGTAGAGAAAGCCATGGGAGCGGTCTAGGGACGGTATGGCGACTTGAGGCTGGGGAGATGGGCGTGGTCAACGGCTAGGGTTTTGCCAGACGGCAATTGAGTGCCCGGCTCCCAAATTGAGGATCGGTTGGGCCCCTTAGAGACGGAGGCGACGGGGGCCGTTGGGGAGAGACGAGTAGCGTGTACAACAAGAGTTCTGGGAGCCGGCCTTGTGCAGTTATCAAGAAGTCTCAATCGAAGGGCGGCTCTGACTCTCACCGTAGCAGGTACCGACTGATGTACCAGTCACAGTCCCCAGATAAGCCCGATAAGACACTAAAAAATCCCAATTCGCACTAAAGAAACCGTGAAAGCTGCGATCACCGGAGACTGTGGAGTAAGCGGGGGTGCGCTATGACGAATTACGCATCGTGCAGTAGCTTCACCGTTCCTGAAAAAAAAAACCTGAAAAAATGTTGGGCTCTTGATCGATACCTACCTACTATGTCAGTTACCCATCCCTTGATACAACAAATAGGCGTGTGCTAAATGCTAGATTACTTGGACCAACAAGTCATTGAACGCAATGGCAAGAGAATCGATCAATTGTAACAAAAACATGAGGTTGGTGCTGTGGGCTATGTCCCGCGTGCAAGGACTTCCCAAGACATTCAACAGGCCCCGCCACACCTGGGCAGGGAACTATAATTATTTAGCTACCTAGCGTTCAATTTCTGTATACTGGCTCGCATACACCCGGTACATTCTTCCAGGGACATGTGTCTACATTAGGACATACGTACATCCATACATTCGAGTCTAGCAACAATAAGATACAGGTCAACAGGATGATAATCAATAGCGCGGCGCTAAATTCTAGGAAAGCAAGAGTACTGTTAATCCGCAAGGCTGTTATATAATTTAGGTAAAGATTTAGCTGTTGATCAGTCTCGGAGCGTTTTTGCCACCAAACTGCCCCTTGTTCGTCAAGTAGCTTTGGCAGATTTCCTCACCAAAAAAAGCCCTGCCAGTACAAGCCCCTAGCGCGGCGCTATTGATTATCATCCTGTTGACCTGTAGTAGAGCTGCTCCAAGCACGTGCCCCCGAACAAGTACCATACGGCACAGCATACAACAGTTCCGTCATTTACCGATGACGAATGCGGGGGACCGACCCGAGTGCATGGATTAGTTACTGTTTTTGGAGATCTACATTTGTCTAATTATGTAAGATATTGGCGAATGAGAATTCGAGGAGGGCCTATCGTGGCATACAATTTGCACAAGCCAATAGACACATGTTGATGTTCGTTCAGGGCAGATAAACGTAGCGAGATCTAGATCTGCTATTGCCCTAAGCATCAGCTTGATAGCATGAACTATTCAGGTAAAGTTTGTGAAGATCTACTCCCTCCCGCGGCTTCCTGCGTTCATATCGAAGATAGAGTGCGACTACCCGGTAGACTAGTAGGTACATCTATCTCATCTATCTGCCTAGCGCTCACATGACTCAGAGATACACATGCAGACTGAGCCCGGATGCGGCATCGACGAGTCTAGTCAGAAGTTGGTCACTCTTTCTCCTAAGCAAATTCGAGACGGTGCTGTTACTATTTCCGCCGAAGCCTGAGCTTTAGAGCTAGTGGATTTAAACAAGAGCGTGTGCTCGGTGTTAGGTTCTAATTCACAGATAGACAAAGTAATTCTGACAAGGCGCTGGCTGACGTGCCATTGACAAGTTGAAGCTACGATCAATAGGGCATTCATTTGTCTAGGTACTATGCGCCGTGGTTCTATCCATACAACTCGGCCAATCGAAGTGACTTGTTCAGGTTATTTCGGTCAACACATCGACCCAACAGCTAACTACGATATTCGCATAGTATATCAGATATATCAAGGACGTTACAGTACCATATTTATCAATTTGGCATTGAGTGATGTAGTATAGACAAACTGACGTCTCATTTTACCTTTGTCGGCGAGAGAAAGGCAACCGGATACGCTGCACTGGATGCGATTTGGTACAGTACGTCTCGAGTACAGGTACCTTAGGTAGCTTGATGGCTACTGAAATCTACGAGTAACTGTTTTGGTGCTCACTTGAGCATAGCATTCTGTCTTGTATGATAGAAGCATAATAATATCCATCACGCGCAGAATCTTCACTTGGTAGAAACTAGCTGAATACCGAGACGGTCAAAGACCATCACAACTTACTACAGCCGTCCAGTTGCCTTTGACAAAACGCGCGCATAGTTGCAAGCATGTACGCTCAATCATTGCGATCCCTCCCACCGCCCTCGAAGAGGACAGGGAAGCACCGCACCCAAGATTGTTCGATGGTATTTGTTCTCCATTCTGTCCGAGAGCGTTCAATGGTCTTGGATCACCATGAGGCAACCTCGCATCAAAGTATGCATGTCCCGAGAATGTTGTTATTTTGCGTTGTTAATTTTGGATGAAGAAGAAGAAAAGAAAAATTACGCAGAGAACTTGGCCCGCAGTCTAATATTGGAAAAATTTGGCGGTGGCACCAGCCACACCTGTAGTCGGTTAGGCGCTAAGCCACAATCGCTCTTGATCCCCACAGCAGCTACGTGCCTAGGCAATACGTAACGGGAGCTCCTGTTAAAATGACAGGACGCTTGTTCCGAAGATCGCCAAGTTGTTTATAAGCCCATAACCGCACTCGACAACAACCCAACCGAAGCCCACCGACCACACATATTCGACAACGGAAGTAAACATGGCGAGCGTCACGGGAACGGCGGCTTATACACTGCCCAGATTCCTTCTCCCACGACTTAGCTGGACAGGGCCAAGCGGTCCAGCACAGAGCACATTGCGAGCAGTCGCATTTGCCTCAATATCGCACCCGGCGCCTCAACATCCCCGGACAGCAGCATTTCACACGGGGCGCCAGTCTCCACGATGCATAATATCAAAGTCGCACCATGAGAAACTATCAATCATGCAACGACACCCGTCACTGCGGCGCTCGTTTCACGCCACGGCGCCGCGGGGCAGGGACCACCACTTCGACACGCTCAAGTTCGTCCAGCAGCTGCAGAGCGAGGGCTTTACCGAGGACCAGTCGGTAGCCATGATGAAGGTGCTAAACGACGTGATAGAAGAGAGGTGAGCGCGCCACCTCCGCCCCCTTTCCCTCCCCTCCCTTTCTCCCAGGTATCATCTACTTGCCCCCCCCCCCTGAATACTAACCAAGCCACTCTCCCCAGCATCCAGAACCTGACCCGCACGATGGTCCTCCGCGAGGACGCCGCGAAGGCGACGTACACGCAGAAGGTCGACTTCGCGAAGCTGCGGTCGGAGCTGCTGTCGGCGGACAGCACCGAGTCGAACACGACGCGGGCGGCGCACGAGCGGCTGACCAACGACATCACCAAGCTCAACTCGCGGCTGCGCGACGAGATCGGCCGCACCCAGGCCTCGGTGCGCCTCGACCTCAACCTCGAGAAGGGTCGCATCCGCGAGGAGGCCTCCCAGCAGGAGCTCAAGATCAAGGAGACCGAGACCAAGATCGAGCAGGAGGTCGCCGCCCTCCGCGAGAAGCTCGAGCAGGTCAAGTTCCAGACCCTGCAGTGGCTCATGGGCGTGTGTACCGGCTTCGCGGCCCTGCTTCTCGGTGCTTGGCGCTTGCTTATGTGAGCTTGGACTCGTTCTCTCTTACGAACTGAGAAGCGCAAGTGTGGTTCGAAGAGTGTGACAAGTACAACATTGTCACGTTACATATCCGAGATTTGCTAGCAGATCAGTCCTCGATTCTTCGACAAGAAACAGGTGCATGGCTTGGGGAGTTTAGGGCATAGATGGCATTTTGCCAATATATTGGGAGGCACCGAGGATGGCGTCGTAGCTCAAGTTTGATATTTCATTTGTAACCTTTATTCTTGTAGTGCTTAAAAGGATTAATTTCACATGCAGCCGACTACATTATTGTTCCCAAGGGGTACATTTATGATTGACTCTTTCCACAGTTGACTTTGTAACCAACTGAACTGCTGGGAATCATGAAAACGCACTCAGCATAAACGCGAGGTCAGAAACACACGGAGCGCTGATTTCCTAGTTCCTCTTTTATTCCTAAACTCACTGCAGTCCTCATAAAGATAACAAGTGTCTTTAGAGATACCAGTAACATCCACAACTAAATATCCTAATTGCCATAGGTGGCAGTGTTGGCTATTCGTTGAGTTAGGATCTTCCGTTTTCCAAGATATCAAAGGAACATCTGTGGCTGCAGTTGAGGATGACGCAATATCCGTGGACGAGACTCGGTGGTAGCTGTCCCTGAATGCCACAGGAAGATAAGTGTAAGATGTATCCAATTCCCGGGCTGATTCACATCGCAGGACTGTCGAGGATTGAGTAATCGCTGCATGGAGATATACTATACACGCCGCCTTGATTAAATCGATTGTGACGGAGGAAATGCACTAATCGATTCTTGGCGGCGTGCTACCCGGGGTAAGGCGTCTTCGCTCGCCTTCCTTTCGCAGGTTTTCGATTATCTTCAACATTTCCTTCCGTCCACCTAGGCTGTCGATCGCTTTGTGCGCCATGCTCATTGAGATCTTCTCGCCGGCGTTAACGGCCAGAAGTCGCTTGACCAACAGGTGTCGCATGATGATGCAGACAAAAACACCACAGTCGCTTCCATTCTCTTGTTGGGGGCACTCGACCAAATGATGAAAGCGTAGTGGTGTTCGAAGGACGTTAGATAACCGCTTCGAAGCTTCCCACGCCTCATTGTTATTGGCACCATCAAGAGAATCATAATGAAAGGCCACGCCGTCTATTCTGCTCACTAGGAGCAGTGACCAATGGCTACCACCTTCTGCTTGGTTTACATTCCGGTTATCATTAATGGGCAGGAATATGTGTGTGATTTGGCTGAAATCGGGCAGCGCTTGTCGGACCATCTCGGTATCCTTATTTTTCATCAATAAAAAGGTCATGGACGGTCGAAGGAGCACAATGTGTGCTTGCGGGTACTTGGAAAGTACCTCACGTTCCAGAAACTCTTCCCAGAAGGCAATATTCTAAAGTTGCGCATTCATCAGCCAAACAAAGATGCAGCGAGCGTGTGGTACCAGAGACAATAACACCTACATTATCAGTAAGCCAGTCATTTCTTAGGGATTTAATATCTTCGTATGTCACTGGGATACGCGTGTCAGCTATGCAAGAACCCTCTTCCGAGGATAAATGTGTAGCATACAGAGGATATCATGATCTTTACACAGATTAGCTTAGTCCTTTCGGGGCCATGCGCCTAACTTACACGACAGATAAGGTTGGGTCGGCGAGGGCGAAGGCGATAGCTGCGAATCTGTTGAGATCGGTCTGCGACGAAGACTGTACATTTTTGCAAAGGCTCACGCTTTCATTTAGCCGCCGCTGGATTCTCTCGCGGAATGGCATTAAGACCTGGGTAGAATATGTATGCGCAGGTGTGCGTAGGCGTAGGCGTAGGCTTAGGCGTGGGCGTGGGCGTGGGCGTGGGCGTGGGCGTGGGCGTGGACGTGAAGTTGAACGGCAACGTTGGAGGAGCAATTAATTAGACGGTTCGGTGACTGTCGGTGTTGTTGTTCAGAACGTGGGCTGTAGAGGGAGAGCAGGCGCTTGTGCGGGGTGGTGCTGATGCGTGTCTGCCTATGCGTGATCACGGTGGCGCTCTAATAATGGTTGCTGTCGGAAACGGAATTTGTCATTGATGCCGGCGCAATCGTGTGGTTCTCTGGGGGCGGGTTTATCACGCTGTCACTGAGGTGATGTTGCTTTCAAAGGAAACAGGAAAGTATGCGGGAGGTGAGGGCCGACCGAACTGGCGCTAACGGCAGCCGGGTTCGCTGGCGGGTTGGCAAGGACTGAGCGTGACGGGACAGCCCAGAGGTGACGATGCTAGAGAGGCGTGGCCAGCTTGTGATGCAATCAATGTCTTGGCTCTCAATATGCAAGTATTAGTAGTACTGGCTGTTGAGGTCCTATGTACAGCTAAACCGTCAGAAAGGTCGTCAGAGGCACCGTAACCTCTGGGTAGCAGGGGCTGGCCGACACACGTTATAAATGCCCCCCTTTCCCCTTGTATGTTCGCCGGGGGCAACGCGCTTTTTATAATGGCCATTGTTCGCCGGACAGAGAGATCTGGTGAAATCCGATACTTATCTACTACTGTAACAGCAGGTAGCGCAAAAATGGGTTTGCGGGGGTGGACACTCCATAATAGTGCATATGTAGGTATACCTACCGGGGGAAGGGGTTTTCTAGAAAGGGTGACTGGAGAATTACAGGCGCTAGAAATTACGACCAGGGCTAGAAATTACAAGGGGCCACGAAAGGTTTATAAAAGGCTTGCTGGTTAATGTTCTACCGCGAACTATAATTACGCTTAACCGTAGGAACCGCTGGTAATGATTTCGACTTTTAGTAATTCTAATAATTCTTTATAATTGTGGAGATAACTGGTTGTAGTTTCCGGTTTGAATTTTGATTATATAGTTATAATTGCCGCGTCGAGCAATTCTTAAAAGTCGATTTTCAACGTCGACAGATTTCAGTTCAGTTAGGTGAACAGCCCCTTGTAATTCTTAGATTAGAATGTCGACACACTTTCCAGGAAACCCCCCCCCCCCACCCGCGTATGTAGACTTCGCCCTACAGATCACCGGTCTTACATACCTAGGTACCTACCTATACGTAGGTAGTAAGGTACATATACACCTAAAGCCCCCATGCTAGAGATACTGGATGTACCTACTTAGCAGATTAACTTGGATGGTAAATACTCTACCCGGGTATGTACGGAGTAGGTGTTGCGTGCATACTTACATGGCCTTATCTACATGTATATTGAATGCACAGTTAAAGAACAGAGAACATGACAATCTTAATGACGGGGCAAAACGACCGACGCCCTTGAGAAATCGGAGATCTACCTACCCATGGAAGGCGGATAGAACTCTGGCGTTAGGAACATCCCGATCCACTCCCCCAAACCGCTCGCATCCGTGCGTAGTCCGATCCCCCGTGCAGGACCCGTGTATATTATGCGAATAACCATACGTGCTGTACTGTACATACCTATATGTGAAAGTAACCTGTACGCCAAAAGATGTTGTCGCCAGATTAGCTAAATTCGACCTAGTAGGTAGGTACCTAAGTTATCAATTCCCATGTATTGGGCATCACTGAACTGCAGCCCTTCAGACCACCTAGGCAGTGTTTGGGTTCAGTGGCGACCGCTCAGAAATATCTTGTGCTGCATGTTTCACTTTCTTTTTTGACCCGTCTTGTGTTGTCTGGTTGGCTCCTAACGTTGAGACCTTCCGTCCTCGCCAACTATCTAGGTAGTCGCAGCCGAAAAGTGAAGGCAACGACTATCAAGTGTCTAGGAAAAGGTGTGGTGGTATTGGTGATGGAGACGGCTATCGAAAGGGACCCGCGACGGCGGGTTAAAGACGACGTTGATGGTCCCCCCAACCAAAAAAGCTTAGAGATTAGGCTTCATTTTCTTGTTTTCGAACTTGTAGTTATTACCGTGCCTATGATCCCGTTTGTCTGCTAGCTGGCCTAGGTTGCCTCGATGAGAACTAAGCAATCTAAGTGCACAACTCACCAAGTAAAAGTAGTGCTAGGTACTTTATAGACTCCACTACAAAGTGTGCTCAGCTCTTCTGGCTGAAGTGACCTTTGGTAGACAGTAATACCGATCCGGTCACGAAGATCTCGGTAGTCCTATACGCATGCCCATCTGTAGTCAAGACGTTGCTACTGCTAGACGTGATTCTAAGCGCGAGATTGAAACAGTGTCTGATTATTTAGTTTTAGTCATTGACCTAGACACGGTTTTAAATAAGACATTATACGGGCAATGTGGCGTAGAAGCCGGTCATTAGACAGAGATGCCTTATTCGCAGAATTATTGCGGCTGGGTGTGTCTTAAGCGTCAGAGTTACCTCGACTTTGAACGGCCGGATAAGACATGACCTACTAGGCTCAATTAGAAACCAAGACAGGCCGGCCACGAAAAAGCAACAAACTCCCCGATCTATACATCGAGGTGTTCGTTGCCCGCCAAGGGTTCACCTGCAGCTTTGCCACGGACGCCGACTGCTTCAATATGATCGACTCATACTACGAGTGAAGACATCAAGTGTAGTTCTGAATACCGGTTGCCCTTTCTCGATCACCCGAAGCAATTCGTTACACAGGTATGGAAATATAGAGCCCAATCTAGGTACAGCAGTGTGTAAGTAAATATGCACTACTACGGCAGCGCTTCTTAGGGTATCAATTCAGTAACTTGGTAATCAAGAGAGATGGAAGATCACTATACGAGCAAACCCCCTCGGCGATGCCTCTCTTATACCTATTGTTTCGAGCCCTGAAGTAGTCAGCACCTAATCTATAACAACAAAGTTAGTATCAGATAGTCCCAAGCATAAAAGGAGATTCCTAACCTTTTGACTGTGCCAACACATGCTTTAGAGGCATATTCGTTATCATAACATCGTTGAGATCTTTCTAGCTTCATTTCCCATCCTTCTTTCCCACGAATGCAGGATTCTGCTCCATGGTCGAGGAGATGAACCCCCTCAAAGCAGCCCATCTGCCTGCCGTTGAAGCGGTCGGGCCCTGCGCTTCTGACTGAGGCTGAGGCTGCACATCCCCAGCTTGGCCCTGCCCCTCGACCTGCATATCGGCGTCCGCACTGCTGGCGCCCATAGCATTCAGCTGCGCGAGACTGTGAGTGAAGCGATCCATCTCGCCCTTGACGATCCTCTCCTTCTTTTTCAAGGCGCCCTTCCGCATCTTGAGACTCTTGTGCCGGACCTTGCCCTCGCGGAGCTGGCGGAGGCCCTCTTCCGTCTCGCCGTCGGCCAGAAGGTCCGGTAGGGCATCGGCTAGTGACTCGAGGTTCGTCACGAGCTTCTTGCCGGGCCGACGGCGCTTCAGCGGCTTCCGGTGCGCTTTCTCGACCCGCGATATGAATGCTGAGTGCTTGATTATCTTCTTGTCCTTCTTCGTGTTTGTGAAGCCGTCCGTTGACGGAGTGACGGCGTCGGGTCGGGGTGCTTTGCGCGGGGCGTGTGGCTCGGCGCCCGCTTTGACCGCCAGCTTTGCGCGCAGAGAGCGCCGTTTCGAGGGTGCGACCGGTGCCTGGGAGCCGTGTGAGTGGTCATCATGGTGCAGAAGTAATACTCAATGGGGTTCGTCTTCGCTCACCATTATGGACGGCTGTAATTGAACACAGAAGTTATAGCTGGTAAGGAATACCGGCGTAGATCCGCGGCCGGCGGTAAATTTCTGAAGTCGGTAGGTGATGTTCTGCAGAATTGAAAGTCAAGGTGGGGGCATTTTATCTAATCACATGCTTGCTATGACACCCAGGCACCTTTTTCCAGGTTATAATTTAAACAATTATGACTACTTATCTACAAATATCTAACATACATGTTCTGGGAACTTAATGCTAATAGAGAAAACAAAGGGCAAAGTCATAGGCGACTAGAGACTGATAGATAGCAAATCTTATCACATTCAGGGTAGGCCTGAATTCGACTCCCCAAACGCCCGTCCATGCAACCCTCCACAACACCTCTATTTAGTACACTAGAGTATCCGTTATTCTTACAAAATTAGTCTGCCTAGCAGACTTACAGGGTGCCATTACAATTGATTTTACATTGACTTTAATTTTCTCGTTGCAAACACAGCTGCGATAGCACTCAACGCACCGATGAAGAGGCAAACAGCCACTCCGTTTGGTCCGTCAGTCCCGTGATGTTCATCCGGGTGGGCACCATGGGCAAGTTCGGGGCTCTTGCCAGGCTCCAGTATACTGAACACGATTGTTGATATAATCGTTCCTATGAACTGTGGAATCGTCGTGTATATATTAAGAATGCCGAAGTAGACTCCGGCGTCCCCTGCGGAATCGGACCTTGTTGCATGGGGATCGTCAGGGCTTTTGTCGTGACCGCCGTTGATATCTGCCATCTCAACCGAGGCATTAGATAGACGTCGATAGGAACCACCGTCTCCATTTCTTAGTTTGTTTACTTCGACACCGAGAAATGCATGTGGTGCCCATGATGCGATGTTCCAGGGACTTTACGACTCGAGTTAGCTGATATCCAGAATCGCTTGGGGGCCCAAACTTAAACCTACAGTCCACAAATACAGACGAGTGTAGCCGCAGATTTAAAGCTTCTAGCGAATGGAGCAAACAGCATTGCTGCTGCAAATGTCGCATGAGCCCACATCCATGCAGTCAACACTAGAACACTCGGGGTCAGTTATCGCCATGTTGGGCGTGAAACGTGTGAGCGGTTCGGAAGCTTTTAGAAACGGTCTTTACCCGCAAAGGAGAATTCATATTCCGAAAGTCGCCAGAACAAGGAAATGACACAGAGTTACTCACGGTCAGGCTTATATTTGTTGAATTTCTCCACAATGCCTTGTATACTTTGGGGAGGTCGTTGGGTGTAGCTTTGGTCGTCTGGCGACTTGATGATGAGAGGAAGAAACCAAGAACCAAAGAATGTGATCACCGAGTACTAGCAACACTCAGCGTTAGTTATTGCCAGTTGGATCGCGAACCGTAAGTGTATCGGAGAGGTGGGAAGCTTCTATGACGGCTTTTGGCCTGAAAAGGAGACTTGGTACTCTTGAAGTCGCTAAAACGACAAGAGAATGGTTCGGGTAATTACTTACGATAATGAATGCCTGACTACCAGCCCGACCAACTTCTCCCAATGCATCTCCAGACTGTTTTGCATTGTGTGGGGCATCATACCGAAAATAAGTTTCGCCAATCCACGTGGTGCTGTAAAACATAAACGGAAACCATCCTATCCAAGCCCAAAACTGTGCCATGCAAATCGCACGAATCCGGGGAGGGAGGTGTAAGATTGTTGACCAGATATGACTAGCAACCTGATATAATCCACCCTCCTTGTTCGATTTCGATGCAGTAGAAATAAGAACTCTTTCGGTTACGGCCCAACATGTTATACCACACGTTCCGACAAGGCCGAACGCGGCAAGTACTGTGAGTTGTTTGAACTGAGTCTCGCCAAGAGACTTCCCAAGTAGCGAGGGGAGGTCGATTGCCCCGGTTGCAAATGCAATTCCATGACCAATTGCTGACATCCTGCTCCCTGCCAGTTATATTAGTAACAAAGGTTGAGGGTTTCTTAGAGGGAGACATACCCCACGCTGAGCCGGTCTGTTGTTTCTCAATCGGAAGAGTGTCGACGACAAGACTTCTTGCTGCGCTCATCACTGTGTCATTGTTAGGCCAATACCCCCGCAAGCCTAGTATATAGGAAAGCATCAAACACACCTGCATTGATAGAGAAATCAACAGCATACTGTAACACGGGAGGGTCAGCAAATTCCCTATGATGATATGTAGGTTTCTCCGAGAATATAATAGCACCTAGGACATGATCGTAGCCCGTTCAGGAGCTTTATACTCTTAAACATAAATCGGAAAAGGAAATAATTACAGGAAGTACATACTATAGCTAGCACAGCCGTGGAAACGGTTAAATGCTGAGCTGACTTCTTGTCTTGGACCAAGAAGCCTATTATGTCCTCTGTAAACCCCAAGAGAAGCAGAAGCAACGCTGATATGATCGCCCCAGTCAAAATAAAAGGTCTCCGTCGGCCCCATCTCGAAGTCGATCTGTCTGCGATGGTACCGACGATAGGCTGTACGATAAGCCCTGACAATGGACCGGCGATCCATACGAGGGATGTTTTGCTCTTCGTCAAGCCGAGGGAAAGGAGGTATGGTGTGCAGTATGTCTGTTCAACGCCCCAGACGAACCTATGAAAACAGTCAGTGATGTTGGATTTGCGACACGCAGGGTAGAGCGTACCTACGTGATACCGATGGTACTCAATGTCAGCAATGTCATCCGGGAGGCTTCTGAGCTGCCCTTGACCGAGGGCTGCCCTAGCCATCGCGACATGATGTGGTTTATGCTGGAAATGTACAGCGGACGGTCTCGTCTTCGGGTGTTTCTTCGAAATTGGCGCGATCGGCGTCGAATGTAAACCGGTGTTTGGGAACACGGCGAGTTTACTAGAACCAAGCTAATATTCTTCCTCCAAAAGCATAGATGATTCCCATCCAGCCGAAATCCAGCCCATCACTGACTCGTAGGGCGTCTCGTCGGTGGTCGCGTGGGTTCGAGGGTGAAATAGTGCCGTACGGGTGATAATTGCAACTTGAAGCAGGTAACCTTGTTGAATACGAACTGGGCAACATGTCCAAAACAGGGGGCCTGCCCCTGTGCACATGCGACGGGCCGCGATGATCCACTGTGGCTTCACCGTATTATAGCAGGGGAATACTAAGTTGGTGGCACAATGTACCGCATAACACCTCCATTCTTATGAGAACAATAAGAGTACGGTATTAGGTATATAATGTATAGATAGTATATATTATATGCTGTGTAGCTCACACAACCATGTTTTAATTAGGTGGTATTGTAGATTGACTACTATTCGATCTGTAGATCCCATCTCATATCATTGTTCCGGGATCGGAAAGCGTTAGCTAACTACGTATGTGCCCACTTTTAATATGCTATGTACATTGACTTGAAGCTTGAGACTGCGCAACAGCGTAGCACTCGCTGCCTTCTTACGACTTCTTACACTGAAGAGGAACGCCTATATTAATACCATCAACTAAACCATTTTCACCCGCACTTAAAAGAAGCAAACAGGCAACCAATTGATAGATACCCTATCAACCAGTACCCGTGAATATAAAATAGTTTATTTGCTCTGTTCGTCGTTTATCTGCGTTGATTATATACAACGCAGTCTTACAAAGAGCTCCACGAAATCTCAACTGCGGGGGGTGTAAAGCTTTCCTATCCCTCAACGCCGCCCCGAACAATAAATAAGTTGTCATTACCACCCAACTACAGGGCAAGATGTGATCAACAGCTTGACCTCCCAACCATGATCCGGGTATGTGGCTCCATTCATTATTTAGGCAAGTACCCGGCTACTTGGGGATGTCGACCCACAGGCTGGGGTGAACGGCAGAATCAATCACCTGTTAGACCTAGGGACGATTTCGCTATATAGGGTGCCAATTACCTTGGTATCTGGACAACATGGTTTATTGTCCAGATTTTATTCTCTCACAATATAAGGTATAGTTGTCCTTTGAGCTAATTACCAGTATTGCAACCATCACGACATTACTGAGTATTTGTCTGTTCGTACTTTTATACATCTGCCGATATGGAGGATGCTCTTCGACTAAATGACCAAGTTTTTAAGACCTACTACGAAAGGGGCTATCAAACTTGGTCCAGATTGTGGGAGAAAGCAAAAAGGTAGCGATATCCCGGCTACACGCTTACAGTTCGAGGACATCTACCCGCAACATCCATATCTTACAAGTGGACGACTCCGGGTGGGATCGCCAGAACCACCTGGGTGCCTGCTGAAAGCTGCTGTAGTCTCCCTCTTTTTGAACAGCTTTTTCAATTAAAAACTACAGTCACGAAGCTTTTGAACATAGACTTCACGTCGGATCCTAGTTTTCTATTTCCGAAGTGGCTCCCAGAACACAACCAGCTGTGCTGATGCCTGCTTGAGCATATGCATTATCTGCACCTTAGGCGGAAATCACCCCGCAAGCTACGCTCGAATATTCAGAGAGCTCAGCACCGTGTGAAACGAAGCGAGCGGAAGAAGGAAGAGACAGGAATGCGGCGTCGGCGGTGATACCCACACGAAACGTGAACCACAATGCAGCTCGGTTTTGGGCCACAGTCCTTGCGCCGGGGCAGGGCTGGAAAGGATATATTCCCCACGAAGGATACAGCTGGCTATCGCCATGGTCTTTTAAAATTAAGTAGTAGGTCGCATTCGTTCTCTCAAAAACCAACGTACCCAAAGAGCCTATATCTTCTTCGCCTGCAGCTTTTGTGGATGCTATCAGGCGTGTCGAGGAATACGTTGCCCTTCACGGCGTAAACAAACAAACCCATATTGCATTCGCTATCGCGATAGTTTTACCACTAGCCAATCTGGAAGGAAAGAAGATTGCTCTTCCTCTGCCTCGAGCTTGTCAAGGAAAAGGGTGCGACGGGTCTCTCCCGCACTCTCCGGTCTACGCAAAGACTTGCATCAGTTAGATAGGTTACTGACTTTGAGCTACAACTTAGACGGAATGAGGACTATCTTGGGCAGTATTTTCTACGAACCTGGCATTCCTTCCAACGTCTGCGGAGCTTGGTTGTAGGGCACCGTTGCTGTTCTGCAATCAGACTTAGTCCGAGATCCTCACATTCTAGTTTAAATGTTCTTCATCCGCAGTCCACACCTGGCCTGCCGTTGTTAGGGGGGATCATCTCTGGTGCCCATCACTCCTTTATCCGAAACCCCACGGAATTCTCGGCTTCAACAGAATCGACTTCCACGGAGCGGCATGGACGGGGACTATTGTGTCCTTTATTGAGAATCCGTCTTCAGAATACCTGCCGAAACGACTTCAATTTCCCGGGCTGACGAGTGCCGACTCATGTACCTTTCTCAGGGTCTATATAAAGACACGCCTCGAATTTAACCGTACCCTCCTTTTGAAGATATACCCATCTACGACACAGACTTATATGTTCAGTCTCACGCTCACTGCCTGGGACAGTGGCTGTCGAGGTCAGTCACTGCACGCTGTAATTTTCTCTAACGGACCATTCGTAGCGTATGATCTGCATACCGCATAGACATGCCATCGGTGTCTTAGCTAGATGGGTAGCTAACTTTGATCCTCGAGAATCAAAAGTTCAGCAAGTGCTCGTTTAATTAAAGAACATGCCTGGGTATCTCCTGTAGTTTACATCATACTACCTTAGCGCCCCGGGGGGGGTGTAGGTAAGGCTTGCAGCAACCATGTCGAAAATTGGAAAGCATGTCTACTGAACTGCCTTACTAAATTCTTACGGGGTATCCACCATGTCGACGTTCGAAACCATGTCGAGCGATCGATTCCATGTCCACATACAAATTATATATAAAATAAAACTCTATCCGGCTAGAAAGCCTTGCTGTAATCATGTCCGTTAAATATTACGGAAATATAGGGGAAAAAAACAAAAGGGGGGGCCACCCGCTTCGCCGCAGCCAGGACTCGAACACCTACCCTAAGGTGTGCGAGTACTAGCTGCAGCAAAGCGGGTGGCCAATCCGCTATGCCATTAGTAGAGTTATGTGGGGTCCCTTTTTTTAGGGGTATATACCTGGCTCTAGTCTACAGGGGTAGCCCTTATACAGCTAGCTACGGCTACCACCCCTTCTATAGCGGCCACCCCTTCTATAGCGGCTACCCCTTCTACAGCTGCCTAGCTACCCTTTCTACAGCTGTTCACCTTTCTATTTTGGACATGATTTCACACTCGACATGGTTATACAGCGGTTAGACAATCTGCTTGAAAAGGATACTTCTAAAATATAAGCATTTCATATATAAAAGCCTTGTAGCAATCGTCTCGTGCCGTCGAAAGAGTTACATATCTTGTACCAATTGCAGGCAGGCTTATCAGCGTCGAAAGCCTTGCTGCAACCCTTACCTACACCCCCCCCGGGGCGCTAAGGTACCTACTTAGTTAATCATGTGTGCTATTGGAAGGTAGGTACGGTACTGTACCTACAGTAGTCTACTTAAGTTGCTGGTGCTCACTATTGCCCCACCATAGTCAGGCACCATGAGGTCAACCAAGAAAAAGCTCCGATTTAGGAACGTGGGGTTAATGAGTAAAAATACTCTCCCACATGCTTCGCGCGCTAGGTGGTATACCATTTCACCAACAAAACAGTCATACAACAGCTACGTTCGCGTCTGCGTGTATTTAAAGGGCTTCACCATTGGCCCTCCAGGTCACATCCTGCATATCATAACTTGTCACCAGACACTGCATTTGTCTATTGCGGCACGCACCTCAGCCAATCCGCTCCTGTCACGTACTATTCTTCGTCTCGCGTTCCTCTAACTCTTCTTCCGCAGAGCATTATGGATTTGGTGAACCAGTTCGTACCCCCTGTAGCCGGGTTGCCCAGATATACCCTCACTTAGCCTCACAAGTTTGCAAAATGGCTAACTTTGACTCCGTCGACGCTAGCCTCGAAGGGCGGCTCCTATTTGCCGTACCCAAAAGTGAGTCTGGTATACTTGGAGCATGTCCAATACCCTTCGCTAATTCTTAGAGCAGAGGGCAGACTGAACCAAGCCGCTCTCAATCTCCTCGAAGGCGCCGATATCCAGTTCAGGAGAGAAAACCGTCTCGACATTGCCCTTGTTAAGAACTTGCCTATCGCTCTCATCTTCCTTCCTGCAGCTGATATACCTACGTTTGTTGGGGAGGGTCAGGTTGACCTGGGTATCACCGGATGGGACCAGGTCCAAGAGCACGATGCCGGCGTGCGTGCCCTTTACCGAGCAAGACGGTTTTCAGGAGAAATAACCCCGGAAGAGGAAGTTGCTCAGAATGGTAAAGGTTCCGGGTGCGAGACTGTGATGGATCTTGGCTTCGGTGGTTGCAAGCTGCAGGTCCAAGTCCCACAGAATGGTATCTACCATTCGCCAAAGGATCTCGTCGGGAAAAATATCGGTACCAGCTTCGTCCACCTGGCTCAGAAATACTTCGCAAACCTAGAACTGGAAGTGGACACGGCAGGGGCGCAAACAGACAAGGCGCCTGTGCCATTCACCAGCAAACTGCGAACGAACATCATTGAATTGAGTGGTAGCGTCGAGGCGGCTTGCGCTCTTGGCGTGGCTGATGGAATCGTCGACCTTGTCGGTAAGTATCAATAGGGCATATGAGGCATCAATCATCAGCTAACCCGCCTAGAATCTGGCGAGACGATGAAAGCCGCTGGATTAAAACCTATCGACACCGTAGTCGAAAGCAGCGCTATCTTGATCAAGTCTCGAAATCCTAGCAACCCAGAGCTAGTCGAGCTCATTGCACAACGTATTCGTGGCGTCATAACAGCTCAAAAATATGTTTTATGTCAGTATAATATTCGGAGGAGTATCCTCGTGGAAGCTCACAGGATCGCCCCCGGGAAGAGAGCCCCGACGGTGACATCTCTAGACGAGGAAGGGTGGGTTGCCGTCAGCGTTATGGTAGAGAAGAAGAGAATTGCTCCTATCATGGATGAATTGAGTAGAATTGGCGCGCATGATATTCTGGTATTAGATATCAAGAATAGTCGCGACTAAAGTTGTTAGATGACACTCAAAAATAAATAAGGCCTATAGCATTGAAAGAAAATAGATTTTGAGTTGGTGTCATCTGCACTAAGAGCGATCCTTGTAGCAATGATATAGCCACCTCCAACGAACGATCTCCCACCGTTCGATGGCCCTAGCGGGAGTATCCGAAAGTACCGGACACTCGGACGATGATGTTATATAAAGCGGAGCTTTTACTTGGTGCCTGGAGTATCAAAGGCAGAGTCAAAGGGTTGCATCACGTCAGCTCTTATTAATCCGACTGTGTCGATATACGTTGCAGTGGGATGTTCCGTGGTCCCTGAAGATCCGACAGACGATCCCCCTCATATACATATACTTAATCAGGCGGTCTGTCCAGGCTCCCAAAACCCTTGTTGTTCGAGATCTCAGTCTGTTCATCGCAGCCTTATCCTCTCCACCCTCAACTTTCGTTCAGCTTCGTTGCTCAATCAACTATCTGTGTTGTCACGTCTTATTAGCTAGCATGGTTTTTTACAACCCTTGCTAAGGCTTTGTATAGCGCCTACATATCGGTAGTGCATGCCTTCTCATGCTATTAAGACCCTGCATCACTACCTAACTACCTAATCAAACTATGAGTACTGCCGCATCCGTATTGGGGGCTAGAGTTGGCGAAGAAATCAAGTGGCGGTCGAGGGTCTACAAGGTAAGCGCTGTTACGATCTATTCATTCCTTGCAATCCGGCTCGCTTCGCACCTATTGAAATCGTATCTTATACAGTGGATGGTATAAGGTTTCTGCTCACACTAATTACATCCAGGCCATCGTGACCCCCGTGAACTTCGTCACGTTCCTCGTATCCCTATATCTCGTAGATACTCGATACCGAGCGCAGCGCCAAAATCAGCACGAGGCCATCGAGAGGCCCTTGCTGCACAGATTCCTATATCGGCGGCGTTATTCGCCGTACGATTGGGTAGACAACCACCAGGGGCGGTCGTCGCCGCAACCAGCAAATACTGCCCTCCACCACGGAGCCGGGACTAAGAACGCAGTCGATACCCCTCGGTCAACGAAAGATGCGGGCGGCTCGTGGTTTTACCACACTAAACAAAAAGAACTCCTTAAGCTGGAAGCGGCAGATGCCTTCGCCTTACGAGACTCGGTCCTCTTCGCCCTGTGCATTCTAGCTGTCTTGGTTTCCTGGGCGCTTTGGCTGATGGTGGTATGGCTCACTGCTTAGGGTCACAACTGGCTTAATTCTGCGAACTTATCAGGAAATTACATTGGTGTAGTGATGTTGTTTTGTTTCAAACTTTTTAGTCTATATGGTCAGGATTCCACTTTCTCGTAATTATACTGAATTCTTAAAGTGAAAACCCGGTGGCGTATACGGGCCCTGACCAAGTACTCGGAATAACGACGGTGGCCGGAAGCAAATCCCTGGCCAGTGTTAATTCAGTGTTCGCACTAGAACCCGGACGAGCTTCTGATTCTAGAAACATGTGGCCCTTCATATACATAAGCCGCCAAAGACTCTCGCAGGTTCTGAAATCCCTTTCGAGCCATGAGATGATGACTGCCGTCCACACAACCGAGGTAATGTTGGAGACGTCCATGGATCGATGAGATTCACAAAGCCGATCGAAGGCGGCCGTGATCACTTCGCCTGGAAACGATTTCATTTGCCTGTACTCGCTAAAATCAAAAGATCCGTCGTATGCCTGGAAGCTAAGAAGTCTGTGAACAACATCTTCGCGATGTTTGTCAGCCTCCTTTGGCTCTATAAGCCTCGGGATGGTTTGGTAGTCAGCACATGAAGATTCAGCATCAATGATGATGGCTTTTGGGCTTGGAAGTCCTTGATCTACTTCTTCTCGATATGTAGCGGCCCTATTTAGTGATTCCTGTCGCAAATTGGCCCCAACACTGTAGTATGGCGGTTCCATAAAAGATGGTATGGAATCATCACCAGTTGTCAGAGGCGAGTACGGCTGGCTCGGCTGCCTCCGTTCCTGATCCCATTTAGCGGAATCACACTTGAGGTCTTCAATCATTGCCTGCAAGATACCGTTAACTGTGTATTCTTCGTATTAGACACGGTGGTTGAAGTATAGGCACTTACAGTTGTAAGATTGCGATACGCGCGTATATAAAACCCTTGAATGTCACCGAAAACCCCAGGTCTAACACTTGCGTCGTTTCCCAAATATCTCTTTATATCAGCCACAATCACTTCACGGTCTATCCCCTCACGTGGTATGAAATATTCATTCCATCGATGACCGGGGAACGACTCCATGTCCCCCAATGAGGCATATCTGTTGAGGTCCCCAGCATCAGCATTGGCGGCAACACTATCTGTCGCATCCGCTTGGATTATCGGATCATCAAAGCCAGCCCATTCGCTTTCCGAATAGCTGTTTTCTTCCAGATTGTTCGTATCCGCCATCTCCTGGTCTCCCTGTATCTGCGCAACGGGCAGACCTCTAGAATCTAGTAGCAATTTTCTCCTCTGGTACCTTGGCCGTAGCAGTCCTGGCTGAGCGCGTGGTAAGAATAGTCCTGATAAAACATCTTCAGAACCAGACCTCCCCGTGAAGACGAAGCTGGTCCATTTCGAAGCCAGCGACCACTTACAACCAACCTGCTCTGCCAACAACTTCAACTCGTGTCGCTGCTCCTGAAAATGACGCCGCGACTGCAAGTTGCTCATCTCCATGACCCTGTCCTCGCGCTCAAGATCACGAAGTAACCTCGTCATTGCGCACATGTGAATGGTATCATCTGTGAAATTTGCACCCATCACAGGAACACTAATCCGCTGATCTGCCTCATCCTGCACACGCATTACGATATCGAGGCTTTGAAAGTTTAAGTGAGTAGCCGAACCATCTATGTGTAGAAACACGTGGTTGTATGCCTAAATATTCAGTGCGGACAAATCTCGAGGGATTTGCGTCAGGCTTGGAAGATCATCTGAAACCCGCAGTTGTTAGCATTACCCAACAATGAACAAGCCATCAAAGCTTTACCAGTGCGTAGCGAGTCGTCAATCATACCATCTACATTTGTCTCCACCCCAACTATGTCTTCATGACGGGAGAACGCTGCCTGTGCCATTTGAACCGCTCGATCCTCCCAGCTGCCATGTCGCACAGTTGGTATAACTTCCGCATAGCCACCCCCGGCTTGAGCCATAGCTTCCAAGTGGTCCCAAGCCCCTTCCTGGCCGAGCCCTAATATGAAGATTCGTAGGTTTCGATTAGCTGATTTGACGCCTTGAACGTATTGAATTGTCCGCTCCACATACCGGATTCCTCCGTCTGTCAGTAAAATGATCTCAGTCGTTCCGGATGAGTCTCGCGAGTTCAAGACCGCTGCCAGGGCGGAACAGAAGTCGGTATCCTGCATACCGGAGTTGGAAATCTCTTCAATCTGAGACACTTCGGACGAGTCTTGTAAGCTTAAGACCGCTGATAGGGTAGAATAGAAGTTAGTGCCCTGCACACTAGAGTTAGAAGTCTCTTCAATAAATGCCAAAGCATCCCCAAGGGACGGGCCAGAATAATCGCGAGAGTAACGCCAGAGACTTTTATTGCGGCGACTTCCAAAGCGCCATATGTTGAATTTCCATCCACTATAACCACTGGAGTCAGTAGTTACTCTTTTACAGTTCTGGAGCTCTCGAAACATGCTCCCGAAACATACTCCCGAGACATTTCGGGAGCTCTCAAGTTATTAGAATGGGAAGAAAATGACTCCAGGGGTTACTCACACCGGTACGCCTTTGAGCATGAAATTCATCGCCGATATCAATATTTCCATTTTGTAGCCCATGGTGCCGGAGCAGTCGACCATAAATAGGACCTCTCCCCTATTCATCAGGCCCGTGCCTTTGGTTGGGAGACGGGGAGGAATCGTAAGCATGATTGCCCTACTGTTGGCAAAGGAAGGATGAGCCTCAAGCCAGGCCTGGGGGTCCTCAGTCGCATTGCGTGCCTATTCGATCTGTGACAATCTTGGCTTCAATGGTTAATTTCCGTGGTATACTGGTCTGCAGTCGGCACCTGGAGGCAATGAAGGCCGGAATCGTGAAGACTGCGACCTGCTGGCTATTGACTATGCGCTGCCTTAGCAGGGTAATGAACGATATCTGTATTTTGACTCTGCTTTTACTAGGCAACCTGCCAAGCATAGTATGAATTACTCCCGGAGACTCCTCCCACAGCGCGCCGGTTTCCTGGCCTCTGCTTAATTGTTCCCGAAAAAACTCATAGGCGTCTGGCTTAGGTTTCACTTTAGCTTTTATGGCCTCTCTGTCTCCCAGGCTGGCAGGTGAAGCCCGTGACTGTCCAGTCGGGAAGAACCTTGAACCGATACGATGCTTTCTCGATAGGATTATCCGCATTGTTGTAGAATGTTTGGGTCACAGTAACAGTAGCCGAGTCCTGGGTAATCCAGGCGCCCACTGAAATGGAGATTGGTGCTATAACCCTTCTATCATCATATTGTATGTCGGTCGAGCTGTTCTCGAGGATTCCACCATATACCAGAGCTTGGAATATCCATGACTGTGACAGATTTAGCCTGATGATTGTGCGGCTCGGAGTCCTTTATTACCCTTTAGAAGCTTGTCAACAAGGTTTGGTTTCTAGTCAACTGTGAACGTGGTGGGCTTGATAAGGTACGAGGCAACAGTACATAATAGACCCCTCGCGGTGGCTGTTTGTCAATTACTCCATTCATCCTACAACATCAGTACCTTACCACCTGTGCTTCTGTCGGTTTTATTACAGCCTTAATTGGGGACGAGATGGCCGAGCCTGAGTGCCAAGTCCCGCCCCCAACAGCCCGGATCCCATACTGTATACAGCGGTGGGTGTATTATACTCTTTGATGCTGAGCCACCATGTCGCATCATCGGCCATAATAAACCATGCTTCCCAGTCCCGCAGTAAAAAGGCAAGGTAAGGCGAACATGCTTACTTTGGTGGCGTAGGACTTAAATCGTACGCAGTATATATTAGCCTGGTTGCTAGCGAATAAACCTGCTCCCGCTTTTTGATGCCGCGCCACCAGTTGAAGGAGATCTGCGCCCAGCTTACTGCCTATTGCGGCCTGAACCTAGACTACGGCAACATGGCAGCTTACCCTACTTCCGATTGTATGCCTCCGTTCTCTAGACAAAGATTTACCAACTTTCTTGTCAG
Source organism: Xylaria longipes (assembly GCA_025201785.1). NCBI lineage: Eukaryota > Fungi > Ascomycota > Sordariomycetes > Xylariales > Xylariaceae > Xylaria > Xylaria longipes. Next base: position 76,683 of record MU619693.1, read on the forward strand.
TAATTAAGGTCTGCAACTGTTGGGACCATCGCGAATGTTTGAATCGCCTAATAATATAAAACCGCAGTGTGTCTATTTTGCTTGTGTTGCACATTCACGTTAGGTATAGACACGCTCTAGACGATCAACAGCACTTCTGAAGGGATATGGCTCTGCCAGTCAGTGTTGGTGATATAATTGCGATAGGCAAGCTTTCCTGGGATCTTTATCACGCCTTCATCAAAGGCCGTAGGTCTGCGCCGGCAGAGTTTCGTCGCCTAGAAAATGAACTTCACTCCCTCCCTATTGCTATCGACGCCATAGAAAAAGCCGTACGGAATATTGATAATGATACATCCTCCCGGCCTACGCGCGAAATCTCGCCAGTCACTAAAGTCCTTGAAGCTTGCCATGAGACACTCATGCACCTTGAGGTTACCGTTCAAGAGCACTCGGATATCGTGCCACCTCATCTCTCAGGACTGCCGCAGACAAGACGTTGGAGATCGAGGTTTGTCTCTAACTGGAAGAGGATATACTGGACAACTGAAAAGGGTGACTTCGCAGCTCTGGTTAGCCAAATCAAGACACACATCAATAGTCTAGAGCTAATACTCGGAGCTTTCACCGTGTACGTATCCCATTCATGGCCATGACGAAGTTCCCGGTACTAGTACTCACACCTCCCAGATCTAGCATAACACAAGTCCAAGATCTGCAAAAGACGAATAATTCTATGCTCCAGGAGATCTATGAATGGTTTGTCGATAACCACAAGGGACGCTCAGAGACGACACCGGATGGATTGTTGCAGCAAGAACTTTCGTCTACAGTTGAAAGAGGAGTTTGGTTCGAAGTTTACCTCACAAATATCGGTGACACAGAGCGGCAGCTTATATGTTCCCATGCGAGGCTTGAACCGACCTGGAGTGATATCGAGACCCCCAGTTACCCAGATCCGACGCCTCTGCCTTTTTTCACATGTCATTGCATCCAGCCCATGTTGGGAGATGCACGCCGCTGTCACACTGGAGAATGTAGCCGTAAGGTCTTCTTGTCGATTGTTCCTAAGCTTATAGCTTACTCAAATGGCATTCTTAGTTTCGACTCGGAGTTTTCCAGTTAGGGTTGCGGGCGACAACTTAAGTTGGCAACTTCATCAGATAAAGATATTGACTAGCGACGAGCTTGTTACACTCCTCGTGAAGAATATTCCTCCAAGATGTACTTGCCAACTCAGTTGTCTATGCTCTATGGAAGCCCGCCGAGGTACTTATTAGTATTCAGGTGTCGCCGAGTTCGAAGATACGTTCATTAAACCCCTGGCTATGAAGTCGGCAATATCGATGCTAGGCCAGGGGATGGACAACACTATGACCTACATCCTGCCCAATGAGCAGGAATCACGAGTTCTCGCTGTGCTAAGGTACGTCAACAACCCCATCTACAGGACGTATATTCATCTGGTAACTGACAGCGACTTAACTTCAATCGAGGACCTAATCCACACTGTTACTATAATGAGTGGCGAGGTGAGTTATTCACGGACCAGTATTACCAGTGTAGAACTGTGTCTCTATGATCGCTTCACTGGGGTCATCAATAGCCACAGCCTGTCGAGGCCAGAAGACTGCAAACGCATGGATCGCGCCCAGATCAGTATATTCTACGATCAAGAGGAATCGGCAGAAAGTGAGGACATTGTGAGAACTGAGGTCATGCGTAATGTCACCTTTGCACCCCGTCTTATTCCTAGATGGCCTAATAGCTCATTTATGTATTTCACAGTGATGCTCACCACGTCTATATCTTTGGACGTCAGTGAGGCCAGCCCTGCAGTCAGCCTTCATGAGGTTGCGTGCGAAAGCTTTGATTTGGAAGACAGCACGAGTAGCCTTGAAAATATTACTGTAATACTCGAGTTCACCTCTTCAGAGGGTGCGTATTTTGTTATGCCACGATAACGAGTTTCTAAACAGTGTTATAGGCGAGGCGCACGGCAGTTTCGCCAAAGGCTTGATGATATGCAGAGAGAGTTGTTCGCTCTCGAAATCCGGTATCCACGTTCCGACGAGCAGATGGTGTATCACCTGTGGGTTACTTCCCCCGAACTTGTGCCGTATATTAATAACCAATACTTTCCCTTCTAGTCAAGACGTCGCATTTCAGAATCCCTTTATGGATATCGCCAACGCTGACTTCATGATTGTGCGAGATCATGCGGGAGATTTTCGTTTCATAATAAGTACTCTGTAGCGCCATCCTGTCGCTAAAATGGAAAGCTTTGCCGGCGAAGCTCCATTTTAATACGTTGTAAATCAAAGTGCCAAGGCACTTCGATTTAAATACTACGTATATGTAAATATTCCCAGGGGGTTCCCCCCTGGACCCCCGACTAGGGGCTTCGCCCCTAGCACTTCGATTTAAATACTGCGTATATGTAAATATTCCCAGGGGGTTCCCCCCTGGACCCCCAACTAGGGGCTTCGCCCCTAGTAACCTACTAAGTAGTTAGTTATAGCCTCGTATTCGTATTTAAATATAGTGACCATTTTCACTACCTATTGCAGTACGCAAGCCACACAGTTAATTTTAGTGTAAATACGTTGTGGTTAATGCCTCGATTAAGGTTTGACCAATCAGAAGCTTGCAGAGTCCCTACAGACCAATCAACGGGTTGCAAAAAATATTTAGAGTTTCGAGGGTCACGGTGTAAACTTCTCAAGCTTCGCCTTCCCTCTTATACTTAAATTGTCGTTGCTAATACGTGTTCGGGAAAGGCAAAGCTTTCCAATTACTGGGCGTGATAGATGCACAATCTTGAGTCAAAAGGGTCAGTGATCCACCCGTGGACATTAACTCCCGAATCCAGTATTCTAATAATGGGATAGTTGAGCGTGAGTTCTTCTCACAGCCTACTCCGTAATGATGCCTCCAGTTTCTCTTCGCCCATGGTTGTAATACAGCTCCGAGACCGGGGGACACGCAAGATATTCCGACAACACGAGGGGTTCCAAAACTTCCGATTCCGTAACTCTTCTTGTAAGTTAGCCCATCTGACTAACCCCACGAGAGCTATAGGGAGGGTTATACCGCTAACGTAGTAACCTGAAGCCTCACAAATGTTTGGACTTGCGCGGAAAACAATAGCGAGCGCCCTGCCTATTCAGACGGTCGCCAACAGCTAACTAAAATACCCGAGACTACGGGCTGATTTCCGAGCTGCGTCGGAGGCGTCAGATGTGGCACCTACCAACGGTCCAAAATTCCCCCCTTTTTTTGTAATTTTTTTTGTAATTTTTTTTTGTATTAAGGGATAAAGAGCTCGGTGTGGGAGCTATCGAGAAGACATCGTTTTAACGGATGGCGGCGGTGCAATTAGAGCAAAACCGTCAGCTAAGGGCAAGACAGGCCGTTTTCAATGCTAACACGGCCTATTATAATATCATAAAAACAGAGAGCTTTCTTCATGTCACTCAACATCCGTTTATTGTAAATCGGCTAGAAAATGACCGCATCACCTATATTATATTGACGTCATTGCTACCAATACGGGCGTTCTGATTCACCACAGATTCCGCTAGCGTGCTTAAATGAATCAATCATCAACAGGTCTCGCGTCTCATAGTAACAGACGGGTCCCTCAGCAGGCTGGCTGCCGGCCATGATTCGAACGTCTTCAGCGCCACGATGCGACCGGTGGTATTGAGGCTTACGCTTGACTGTAATTTAATTCTTCGGCGGTACTTAGTTGTCGTCAGCCCTTTCTTAGCTTTCGCTAGACTAGGTATGTATGTCATAGCTTCCCTCATAACTGGCCTTCTCATATGTTAACTACATTTAGGACGACTTTGGCGAAACCGACCTGTTTCTATAGTAGAACCCGACTTAGATTGTTTTGTCAGCCGCATCCCTCAATTGCAGGGACTGGTTAGTGATGGAAGGCTGTGACAAAATTACGGTCTAAGCTCCTAGACCGCTTTGGGGAAGCAGCACGTTCAAAAACTGCTCCCACTTCTCGTCATGCTCCAACAACAACCATCTCCGCCGGATTTGGCAAGCACATATCGGGAGCTCTACCGAGCCAGATTCCGCGCCGATGTGCAGGCCGGCACCACGACGCCGTTTGTAGTGCCGTTGCACCTACTTTCCTACTGGGTCGTCCCAACGCTCTATTTGGCCATTCCGCACAAGACTAGGCCATCGCTATACCGTGCAAGGTGGCTTGTCCTTGCCTTTCTCTGCGCTTTCAACTGGTATATGATCAAGAATGTGGCGAGCCTAAATTTCGCGGCGAGCTATGGCGCCGGGTTGGTGGCTGCGTGGACGACCGTTTGTAACTTTACCCTACTAGTATGGACAAGACCACAGTGGGACGCGAAAAGAGTAGAAAGGCGAAGGAGGACTACTCATCCTGGCGATAGGATAGCGCTTGAGCCGGGGTTAAATGGCTCGGCCGACGTTACCAAAACGGAAGAGGTGCTAACGAATGGGAGCGCGACGGCCAATGGTGTGAGGAAAAGGGAGGCACATGCTAAACAATGCGCTGCGGTCCCAGGGAGCACAGAGAGCATGCAGGGCACAAAAGTGGGAACAGAAGAGAAATTCCTCGTGAACAGCATAGCTGCTCTGGATGATCGTCACGAGAACTTGCAGCTCGACCAGAATACGGTACTTGAGCTTAGTAGACTCACACGAGAGCATGAGTACGAGTATTACTGGCAGGAATATCCCGCCGACGCATCGTTCCGGACTCGTCTTGACTGGGCATTTGACATCGTGAGCTCGTTTCGCCTGACCGGTAAGTGCAACGCAGAGATCATCACGAAGCTCAACACGACCATTATACTAAGCTCTATCCAGGCTGGAATTGGGCGCCTTCATGTCTGCCACCGTATGAGCCGCCTCCTAAGATTGGACCGTACCAACTACCACTGGAATATGGCCCTCACAGGAGCAAGCAAGGCTACGAACGGACCCTCTCGCGATGGAAGTTCATTCTGTCCCGTTGGTTCTTCAACTTCATGCCTAGCTATATCATCGTCGATCTCTGCGCCACGCTTATGACGACCGACCCGTACTTCATCGTCGGCCCTGAGCATAATTACCCCTTGCCCACACATCTCGCCTCGCTACATCCAGTGCTGCTCTCCCTCCAGCGCACAATGCTGGCCTTTATCGGGATATTCTTCGCGCTACAATATGCCTGGAACGCCGGTGCCCTATGTCTTGCCATCTACTGCCCCCCCGTTTTGGGCTTTCGCGCTCACCCCTGGCACCTGCCATCTATGACGGGGTCGTTCACAGAGGTGATGGACCGCGGGCTATCGGGGTTTTGGGGTACGTGGTGGCATCAAACGTTCCGCGTTGGATTCTCAGCACCGACCAAGTGGCTGCTGCGCAATGATTATCTACCGTCGTCCCATAGGAGAGGCCAAGGGATTGGGAGAATGATAACCCCTCTTGTAGGTGCTATCATAGCTTTCGCGCAGTCCGGCTTGGTCCATGCGGCGGGTAGCTACACCTCGGTCCCGGCGACTCATTATTGGTGCCCACCTCTGTTCTTTGCGCTCGCAAGTCTGGGAACAATTCTGCAGTCTGTATTGTCTTACTTCATGGTACGCAGAATTGAAAAGCTCCCTCGCTGGGTGCGTCGTATAGGGAATGTTGCCTTCGTGTTCCTCTGGCTCTGGGCTACTAGTTGGCTGCTTTGTAAGTATTTCTGGGGAGCGACATGTTTTTTGTTTCCGAATTCCGGAGCATAATGGCCCTTTCCGGACCCAATTCGGGTTCTTCAAGCTTTCTACGTTCTCAAGCACTTACGGATCACTGTCGCCATAGAGATGACTAACCCCGTGTGCTGTAGTGGATGATTTCGGACGCTGTGGAATTTGGCTCTGGGAGCCTGTTCCGATATCCTTTGCCAGGGCCGCTGGACTCGGCGTTGATAGACGTATATGGCGGTACGATAGAGATTCTCTTCCTAGATGGCGGTGGGGTGCTCATGGTAGGTGGTGGGAAACGGGCATTTCGGTTTAGGCGACTGGAGTTGGGAAAGAACAGGAAGGATACAACAGATAGAGGATTCAAAGGGTTGGGGATACAGGACGTCCGATGCACAAACAAGAATAGAATTATGCGGCGCTGGGTTTTGCCTTGTTCCTCTATACACATGGCAGATACACAGGAAAGACGGCTTATCTAACATTTCGAATAGACGGGTCCGTAGATGGATTACCAAAGTGAGTAAGTAGACGACAGTGGAGCAAGTACCATATTTTGGCCTTGAACAAATATCTAAATATTTTGACGTTGGAGTCAATTCATTTTACATGCTCTACTGTATGAACACAGCGGTGCCGGATCATTCTACAACCATTCCTACACATCGCGAGAGCATTTTCTTTGACAAGACCAAATTTCTCGTCGTCGCAGCATCCAATCAACGAGCGACTTCGGGTCCTAGCGAGGTTTCCTAGTGTAATGGTTATCACAGCGGATTCTGATTCCGCTAATCTGGGTTCGATTCCCGGGGAGACCTTACGTTTTGACCAAATTTTCATCTAAATCTTCGAGGAGACTTCTGAAATATCAACAGAAAAAGGTTGACTGACCTATTGTTGTATGGAGACGTAGAGCCAATACTCATTATATTACTACCTAGTTCAGGCAGTACGCTCTCCGACCTGTTACTGGGCAAATTATTGACATGCAAAGCTTAGCTTACAACAACTCTAAAGCTAAGATGAGGGTGTTAACACAGGCCGAATGTATCACGGCGTGTATATACTCCTTAAGTATTATATGAGTGACCTCGGAGGCAGGGACCTGAGTCATGAGTATCAACTACACGATAGTCTGTACACGACCATGCCGAATATCCTTTAAAAGGCTCAACTTTACACTCTCTGCCTTCAGCCAGGTCAAGACTTCGCCGTAATTGGATTGCTTGCGACCTAACACCTGGTGGAACGCGTTATACGCCAGCCTCAAGGATTATTAGCCTTGACAGATCTTGCCCAGAATCACTAAAGAAGAGACTCACCAGGATACTTCACATTTCTTGACATCACATACATAGCCAGGATATCGAAGTTTCCGCGTTCTGCTGACGAGGAGCAGGTATGCCGTGTCGGTCAGTTTTCCAATTGTTTCTACACAAGAAGTTAGAAACCAGACCTGGGGGTCTTTAGCCGGGGCGGACGAGGTAGTTGGCGTACTGATGATGATCTTCGGAGGCGGTTGCTTCGGCGCCGGTAAGCAACGTGCATAAGCCCACATTTTGGTAGCAGTTTCCATAAATGCCTTATGGATATTGTTTAGCATAGTCGGCGCGGAGTTTAACCCCGTGTCGAAGAACATGAGGTGGCTTTGGATTTTGAATGCATCTAGATATATACAAATTAAATTAGCCTTGGTCTTGGGTACCCAATGGGCTAAAGACCTACTGAGGACTTTGCGCTGGAATGTTTGACCAGGGATCCGACTGAACTCGACGGTGAGTGAGTTGTGTACGGCTGGGAATGTTAGCTTGACATGAATCAATTACTAGAGCTGGAGCTATGAAGCTTACCCTCGTCCTGATCCTGGATCGAGGCGCGGGCAATATCGAGTGTCTTGGTGTCAATTAGAGTACCACAGTACGGAAAGGGTGTGCCGTCGCGCAGCCTCGTGACCTGCTGGCCATTAATTGTCAGGTCAAAATTAACTAGACTTTTCTGAGGGTTCACAGTAACACCGTATTCTGGTACACCCCTGTGAAGAACCTCGACGAATCGAACCGCCTTATGTTTGTCGGTGGTAATCAGCAGAAAATCGTCTATCAGTCGCAATAGCAGGCAGTCATCAGAGTCGAGGAATGAGAGGACGTGGATCTCCAGGTCTGCGTAGAAATAATTGCAGAGTGTAGAAGATAGTATGGATCCTTGCGGAATGCCCTGCTTTTGCCGGTAGAATTTCTTGCCAACCTTGACAAGGTTCTGTTGGATATGAGATGCTACCAGCTGAAGCAGCTCGCTTGTTTCGTATGGTTGCTGATAAAGATCGACAAAGACTGTATTTCGTTTCGCTGTGTTTCGCGTATTCTTGAGACGCTGGATAAAAGTAGATGGATCATCATTCTTGATTGCCACCGACGGCCATCTTTTCACAGGTTTCGATTTCGAATTTTGGCTATTCCCTTGGGCCGCAATGCTAGGGCCTACTTCGAGATACTTCGAAATTCGATACCGACGTTGCTGAGGTATAGAATCTAGTAAGCTGACGATAGCTGCCTGTGGAATCGTGTCAAAAGCTGACTGCACGTCCACTTTTGCGAAATAAAATCGCGTAGAATCAGTAGACATCCTGGCTTTGAAAAGTTTTATCCGCTTGTAAATATCGCCAACGGAAAACATTGTTGAGCCCATCTTATCTGGGTTGACGACCTATAATAGAGTGTTAATGGAAAAAAGAAACCCTTTCAACGGGTAATTCTACCTTTTCAAGCTGAAGAACTGTATGTGCTGGTGTTAAGATCTTGTTGATACCTGGGCGTAGATGCTTGGGGTTCCCAAGGTTGGGTACTCTCCTGCGCAGGTTCGTAATTGGTCTCATTTGCGCCCCTTTAGGCAGTAGCCTGATATGGCTGAATCCAAGGCGCCGTGAGTCGAGTATCTTTTTCGCATCTACGAGGCTAATTTCCTCTAACATTTTCCCCTTAAAATTTGTCATGACAGGCTCTACCAGGGACCGCCAAATGTCGTGGCGGAAAAAGAAGATACGATACTTATCCGTGTTTGACTCCGTTACGTAGAAATTGCTTCGAATAAGGGGTATCAAAATAGAGTCAAAGAGATAATAAAGAAATTCGTCCAGGAGCTCCCGCCTTTTCTGTATATCAGTCAAGGATGTTTTGTTAGCCATAAGCTGGGGAGGTGCAAGCCATTCTATGTCGGTTATCTGGCAATTGTCAACCTCGTCCGGCAGTAGTATAGAGCACGCGAGACTCACTTGCAATTCTTGCATTAGTTCAGAAAGGTTCATGCTCTCAAAACGTCTGAGAGAGATGAACCGATCGACTTTCTTCAGAAACTGTAGCTCGTTGTGGGCAGCGGCTGAACCGCTGCCCCAAAACCCTTGCGGAATCACCTTCTTAAAAACAGCCTGACAGAATGATGACACCTCAGCAGACGATGTTGCTAATTCTGTTATCGAGGACTTCTGATTCATTTGTGGTAACTGCATCGATCTCTGAAATTGTGTCGAATTTTTACCTATCCTCTTCTTTGATTTTCGTACTTGTTTTTGAGCCTTATCGGACTCTGATTGCATCTTAGGTTCATTCGTGGATAGACGGACCTATCAGCATTAATAATGATTGAAATTGGAAACTTGCTGAGACATACCGGGCAATAATGTTGAAGAAGTCGTGAATAGGAGCACCGCTGGTGAAGAATCTGAAGCCTGCGAACCAAGTCCCTTGCACGTCCTCGGAGTCGCCTGGGAATCTTCAGATGCACCCGATTATCTCCGAGCCGGCCAAATTTCTCAAAAATCTCTTCTTCCCGTAGAGTATAATCCTTCAGGCGTTGTGATGTCTCTTTAGGATCGACTTTACTGGTGAAGACGTTGTGGAGCCCGAATTGTCTAGGGAACATGTACATCATCACTTTGAGCGTATGAACATCATTCTGTCGAATCAAACGGGTTTGCATTTCGACGCCTCCTTCCTCAGGTCGCTGAAAAGGGGAGCGATTTAATATGTCTATATGACAATTAACTGAGGTTAATGGGTCTAGTATTGCAGTACTTACGGATGTGCCTTAGGCCAAAGTGAACTTGTCCTCGAGTATTGAGGGCAGGTTTGGCGTAAAACATTCGATTTCGCACAAAAACAAGCTCCGAAGAGGTCTTGGCTGTCGACTTTTCTCCAGAAGATATAGAAAGGTATGAAGGGACATTAGACAAAGACTTTCCTACTTATAATATAAGTACTTGTTAGCAGCCTCAATGTACTGGAGTAACCTACCGCTGATTTGACAGATGTTGTTCGTGCCTACGTCAATGGCTACGAATATGGCACAATCAAGAAGTAAGTCTATCATGATGCGATCTCCAGATTCACCTAGAAGGGCTAATAGCTGTGGCCAAGGGGATTGTTGCAATGCTTCCACGTAAGGGTTTGAACGGACTGCTCGCAGTCCTAGGCCGCCATTTCGACGAAAGCCATCGCAGAGCAGGTGATCAGGCCACTTGGCAGATTTTTCTCTGTCGAATAAAGTCCTTACAACATATTCTACAATCTAGTGGATACTTGTTAGTCACTTACGAGGAAAAATCGGATTTACACTACCTGGTCCGTCTGTCGGAAAGTAGTGAGATAACCACTCGCTTACCAGGGCCTGTGATTCAACAAAACCGGCTACACCGTTGGAAAGGGTAACGTATGATTCGTCGCCTCTCTGCGAGAAGTTCTTCCATCCATCCATTCGGTGGTCCTCTTCAGTCGTGGGCTTTGGGAGGCCAATAAGTGTAGTGTCAAGTAAGGCGCCAAGAGATTGCTCTATATCGGACAAGGGCGTACCGGGAGATTTACTGGCAATACCAACAGCAGAAACTTTTCTTCGCCGGATCCTAGACGAGGATGGCAGTTTGCTTATGATGTAATCGCGGAGATTTTGAACTTGCGGGTAGTACTGGCTTAGAACGGGATGTTGAGCCCGCGAGCTGACCGATAATTTATAGCCATCCTTCTTGGAAGGTGGGTTGTGCGTCGAGGCTTCATCATGAGCAGCAGGGCGTTTCCGCTTTCTTGGGCGAGCCATCATCAGTATGCCATACAATAGGTATACTGCAATAATGGGCCGAGTAAAGCATCCAAGAGGATCTGAGGGTTGAGTTGGGAGTTCAGCAAGTGTCAGGAGACGTGTTGTAGACGCGTCATTCCCGTTGCTAGGCAGTTGGGGAACCCTTCAGCCAAGATGCTTCGACAAAGAGATGAATCAGCCAATGTATTAGCTATTTTTGTCACTGTTAATACCTGGCTCAGTAGGTATGTAGGATGTGTCCCAGTAGGTACCTACCTACTTTGAAGTCGACTTGTTTTGAACGACTACGGCGCTAAGTACTTACCTACACAGCGCAATCAAAGACGCACCCGTCGATGTGATCAACCACGGTAGGGATACCGTGGGTAGTTTATAGCTATATGTGGCTAGGTGCTCCGAGTTCAAAAGCCACTAGATCTGAGGCTAGTCTGAGCTAGCGCCATAATGTCTATTACTTATAGGTACTGCGTTCAATCACAAGTACTGTTAAATAGCTCTTCTGAGCATCTGGGTACAATACTCAAGCACAGGAACAACACCAGTAGTAGGACAATGTAGGACACGGGAGTCGTTCGTTTCGAGGAGACGGCTAGTTGCACCCCAAAGTAGCGTGGTTAATAAGAAACGTTGCCTACCTACTTAAAGAAACGGCTATAGCCAATTGCTATCTTCTGACACACCGCAGGCCGTAATTGTAATCGTAGTGTAAATCTCGAAGCGTAGTTAGCTGTAGTCCTATTCCTGTATGTAGGTAGTTGTGTAACCTTGTAGTTGCCATATGATGTAACCTCGTAGGACGGTTGTAATTATATTTGCATCTACTCGGTAGACTAGATTTTGGTTGTAGTTCAATACCGCAGTGCGCAGCTTTTTTTCCTTCTGCCCCTTTAGGAGACTGAAGCTATCCTACTGAAAGCGGGCGATTATATTGGTTCAATGTTGAACGCGATAATACCGTATTTCTGTGCGCAACGGTCCTGTTTTTGCAACGATTCTCTCCCCAGGTAACGGCAGTCTATTCTATTGCAGGTACCTCGATACTGGCGTTACGCTCTCCTACCAGAAACCGCTTCTCTACCTTACCCTTTCCCCTGTACGGTAATTACGCGTTGATAGATGATTCCTAGGTGAGGGTAGACTCCATACCTACCTAATTCATAGGTAGCTGTGGCTCAGCCAGATTTAAAGCCCCTCCCCCACGCCGCTACAGAGTGAGTGGCTGCCGAGTGTGAGTGATGCTCCCTACCCCACTCTTGATTCTCCAGTCAGACTTGAGCCCCGTCCATGCAGTCTTTAGGGTGCATAGCCGTTCAATCAAAAGTGCAGCCGGGAGAATGAGAAGACCCCTTTTTACTCAAGATTTGAGGCCACCAGAGGTCGGGCACCGTCTGGCGTCTTCGAGCCGTACTACAAGTGTTCGTCGGGCACAACGCCATCTTGGCAATTGACCAACGGCTATCGAGTCGCCAGCCCTGCCCCAGGATTTGGATCGTTGGTAGGTAACCAACATCCATGAGCTTCAAGTCTGATGCAAGCACATAATATACATATCTGACCCCTTTTTTGACGGCAGACGGATCGCGGAGGCGGCGCCTGCAAGGTCACTCCAATGTTAATTCCTAGCCGGCAAACGTCCGGAAACGTCTCAAGTATGCACGAAAAACGAAAGGGTTCCTACATTAGTAGTCGGATAGGGACGAATTGCAGGCACAGGGCTGGGTTGACGATAGATTGAAGTAGCATTGGTGTGGATATTGTGCATAACTGGCTTCAATTAACTCCTGGTAGACCTGGTCGGCGCCAGACATGTCATTCCCATTGATACATATGTAATTGAGTAATTAGTATGGATTCCATACTGCTTCCAACTTGCCTGCCGACTGGTTTTGAGCCAGATTGCGCAAGCTTGACTCTCACTCAATGCCATCGCTGCTGCAGAGTCAGTTTTGGGAGCCAGGAAACTGGTAATCTGTTTACAAACTGCTTGTTCGCTGTCGCGCTCCAAGATATTCCAAGGTATGGAGTACACTGATCCGTGCATGTCATGATACTCAGGTGACATTCTCTCCTAAGATTCCACTCGTGATGGATGGCCGCGGGAGATTGGAGGGCAATCTTATCTTATGGATCTCTCCCAAGTAGTGAGCAAGTGCAAAATACTGGCTGCAGTCTCCTGACCTACCGGACACCATTATTTGCCAGCCCACATGCCCACGGTAGGCTGCCAACATGGCTGAACCCCTGTCTCACGCTCGCTCTGTTTGTCTTACCTGTACCCTAGATGCGTTGTCATGATTGGGAACCTCGAGAGGAGGCCGTCACCGCAGTCTACTGTAATGGGTTATGCACCGTGGCCAAAAACATGCATGATCCCATTGCCAGCTGTTCAATGTGTCAGGATCCCATGTAACAGTTTAGGATCCTCGTCACTCCACGATCATGGCGTTTCTATCACGACCTGGATTTAGGGGTTGCAGACACGTGTGTTTGCGGGTTGGATGTTCCCCCACAAGAAAAATTCGGCAAAGTCCTCCGGTTTCGTTCTTCTCCACACGGGGTGTTATCAAGGAGATTTTAAGATGTCTTCGTGTATCGGTGAGTACCTATTGCAAGACTATTTTAGGCCGAGGCCGCACAAGTGGGAGGTTTGCATCACCTGTACTAGGTAGTCACTTGTACTGTACTGATGTTTTGGTCTACAGGGGCAGTATGTTGTCTAACCACGCTGTTCAGCGCAGGAAGAAAAAATGCGGTCAGAAGATCCTCGGTAGTGAGAATCTGGCGATGGCCTGTCCTTTTTCTGCCTTGTTGTGATGGCGGATGAGTTTTTATGACGGCAATACTGTCGTTTGGAGAGATTAGAGCTGGCGTGTACCACTGAACTCCCCTTGTCAAAGTCAAAGACCAGGCTACTAGCCTGTACCCGACAACCAACCTTAAGTTAGCGACATGGACATATTGATTGTAGATATCCAATATCACATGGATAGACCTATTTTTAATGATAGGGATTTTATGTGGCGTCGAGTAACTTGATACCTTATTACTAGTTGCTGCCTTGATACTTTCAGGGTGGTGGATAAACTCTATACAAACTGCTATCCAGGTGCCAGGCCAGGGCTGGCGGCTCGGCTTCACGGGCCACTGCCTCCACCCCATCAGCCCGATGCCTTACCTACCTAGGTTAGGTAGGTAAGCCGCCGACGCAAATCTCCAAATTTTAATGGTAAAGCCCGAAGTATTCCTACACATCATATCAAGTGGCTCCTAACCTGGTAATGTCGAAAAGGTCGTCCGCTGAAGACAATGCAGCAGAAAAAGAAAAGTGTGAACGTTAAAGCGGACTCGCTCGACTATTCTTAAAGTATGGAATTTAACCATAACTTCCAAGGTTATTATACCTACAAAAGTATACAGGTAACTACTTCAAGTCGAGGTCTAACAATTCATCGTGCATACTGGCCAGCACATCGTATCCACCCGAAAACCGAACTCCCTGTCGAAAAGCAGTAAGCTTAGGCGGGATGTAGCCTGTAAGCACTTACGGACTAACCCAATTGCTCCCCCTTCCCCATTCCACTTGCTCTCAAGACCATTCGCTTGTAGCCTCCATGCTGCTGCCATAGGTACCTACCTATCAAAATGCCGTTCCGGGATGCTGGGGGGGAGGGGATCTCGATCTTGGTGAGTTCTTTTCTTCGCGGCAGTAACAGCCCTTGAAAGCTTCAATTGGAAGCGACCACCTATGCAGATAGGGAAAAACTCACCATGTACCTAGATCTTTGAGTACATGTAGGAGGGATGCACGGTTGCACGCCAGAGCGGCGTTAACTAGCTGCCCAGTAAGTTACCTAAGATATCTACCTAGTGCGAGCTATGCAGTGCGTACCTACCGAGACGGGATGTATGTACACCAAGGTACTGTCGTTAGTGGGCGGGACTGACGTTCGATGCCTCTGGTCCTGCTTCCGGCCTTCCAACCCTTCCAAACCATTTCGAGATACCACCTCGAAGAATTCTTGAAAATCCTTCTGCTTTTCCAAAGTGTCAGGTAACGGGAGTGACTACCTACACTGCCTATGCATGGTCTTGCCCCACATCTACTTACACACTAACTTCGTACACATCCAATACACATCCACATCCACGTCCGCATGTGCGAGCAGTGGCCGCCGCATCGTTGATTTGCTCCGTTGGTTCTCCATCCGTTGATCCATTGATTGGCACAGGCTCGGGCGCAGGCATTGGCATTGGCACGCATTGGCACCACCAACCCAACCTTGGACAGCTTGAGGCCCATATTGGCATGATCCCCCCCAGCCGCCAATGCCTATTCGACAACGTGTGTAGCATCCAACGCGACCCGTGGCCCTGCCGTCCACTCGTTTTTGCCTGACCTGCGACGTGCTGTACATGACCCATTAATGGTCGCCGTGAGATTGTCCTGGCCGCCGCCAGAATGGACGCCGGCAATCGTGAAGAGGAGGACCACTGCCTTGGTACGACACAGCCCGCCCGCAACCTGGGAGCCCCGTCTGCCCCAAGACGGCCACTGCGATACCACAACCCGCGTCCCCATCAACACTACTACCCGTTCGGGCAGACGCACGAGAACCGGCACGACTACGCCTATGATCACGCCCATGCCCACGCCCACGCCCGCGACCGCGATTCCTTGCCACCCCAAATCTTCTTCCACGACCCCCCTTATCAGCCACCTGCTGTCGCCGCTGTCGCCGCTGTCGGTGCTCCTTCTGCTGCCTCTTTAGCAGCGACGGGGACCCGGACGGGGATATCGACGTCGACATCGACAACCCTCGATGACTCCTTGTTCGACTCCTATGCCGCAAGCAATCGGAACGCCGCCCATGCAAACGCGATAACGAGCATCGAGCCCAACGGCTTCCTCGACCCGGACGACTTCTACCGCATTCACTTTAACGACCCGATGGCTTCGACCCTGCCCGCTCCGAGGCACAACCGAGATGCTTCGTTGCGATCTAACGGAAACGGTCTGGCTCCTAGGCACCCGGCGATGTCGTCGATCCGATCTGGTGTGAGACCCTCCGTTCGCTCTGCGTCAGCTCCCGTTGAAGATGGGCCCTCCACTGGTGTTGCGAGACCAAAACCTACAATCCGAAGTGGACACCAACCTAGTGTCAAAGACTTGACGAAGAAATTCGATCAGAATACGACACAGACGAACACCAACGTCGCTCGTAAAGTATCTGCACGCACGCCAGCTCGAGAGGCACAGTTGTCAGAAGCTAATGGCCAACGACCTTATACAAGTGGGCGGTCGTCTGCTAGTGGGTCTTCCGCTGGTAGATCAAGTACAGCATCGCCGGCGGCGCGGCCGACGCAACGGCAACGAACCGCATCTGAGAATAACTCATCTAGCAATTCGCAATCATTTGCAAGTCGTATAGCCAAACCCCGAAGCTCCCCAGACACCCACTCTCGAGCATCGAAATCTATGACCAATCTGGCTCCTACCTCCTCGACAGCTTCATTTCCACCGCTGCCCGAATCTCGCAGCCTACTGTTTGGCGAGGTAGGGCCTACTCAGCTGAGTGCAGGATTGGCCGGCCATGGAATTGATGGCATACCTGGTAGAGGAGCTTGTGAATCAAATACCCAGGGTACTCTCGGCCGCCGTCAACGAAGCTTCTCACACACGGACGCTGAGCCTTCTTCACCGACCGATTGGTATCGTAGCTCGAGAGGCGGACCTAGCAACACAAGCGATGTCGGTGCGAACGTATCACACTCGACCCCGAAACATAGTCGATCACGAAGTGAATTGGGGTTTACAAAACAAGTCCGACAGGAATCCACAACTCCTCGGTCGTCGCGACCGAAACCACCGACTTTAGATACCTCGGCACTGACCTCAGCTTCGAAGATACCAGTTTCTGTTCGGAAATACAGTACTCCCTCTGGCTCGTCTAGTCCAAATTCCACGCGATCCAATTCACCCTCCACAGTTAGAAGACCTTTCGCCCAAGGAAAAAGGTTCAACGCGAATCAAAACCCGGCGCCTAAAATGCCCTCTCCCCTTGTCTCTCCTGCAATGAAACGCAAGAATAGACCGGGCGCAATCACTCCTAGTGGGAACACTAGACTCAATGCCTACATTTCAACACCGCCGCCGAAGCTATCGCCTCCACTCAGAAGTTCACGACCGAGGCAGCCAGTATCAGCGGCGACCACCATAAGTTCGAGGGTGAAGGCAATTGAAAGAGATAAATCCCCTAATAAGAGGGACAACAAAGGTAATACAAGAGGGAACGAACTCACTACGCGCCGAAGAAAAATCTCAATGGGCCCAATCGACTACGAGTCTCGGAGAGAGCAAATCAAACTCTCGTATACCAAATCGCTTCGAGAAAATGAAGCTCGAGTAGCTACTAGAAGGGCCGCCCAGGAGAGGATAAGGGAAGAGGAAGAAACTAAGGCACTAGCAGCTGAAGCTGCTGCTGTTGAAGTTCTGAAATCCCAAGAAGAAAACATACAGACAGAAGTGCTAGGTGCTGTTGCTCAAAATCCCGTTGATGCAAATACTTCAATAACGGAACTTTCGACAGTGCGAACAACTATTCCCGAACCTTTGATTGAGAACCCTACAAATGTGGAGGAACCTCCTACATTAGACTTTCTACCGCTGCAGACTATAGCCACCGATCTCCGACATACTGAACTTCCTATTCCATCTAGCAATATAGGGCAAGCGCTGACAGTTTCACCAACACTTTTCATACCTGGGAGTTTTCCTAGTGCTGAAAGTCCTAGAGATCAGGACGAAGCGCCACCTTCAGCCATATCAAATACAACGGAATTCGACGCCGAGCCACAGACAGATCCACCAGTACAGGAACTCCCTGTAGTCCACGACAGCAATGAAGGCCACAGTGGCATTGACGGAAATACCCAACCAAGTTACCAAAAATCGGAATATAGGTCTCCTTTTGAGGACGAGCCTGTGGCTGATGACAGCCTTTCTATCAAGATAGCATTAGATACCTCAGTCGACTCGGCGATTACCCCTGAAGAGCTTCCTATGCCTAAAGATGATATTAGCGCAGAACAGGAAGTGCCCGTCATATATCAAGAAGACGGGTATGACTTCATGCCACCGCAGTCGCCGTCATACGAAACGAAAGTGACAATACTTGGACGTGATGCCGATTTCACACCTCTGGTAGTTGAAATCCAAGACCCCAGCTTTTCCGCCCCTGCCCAAGAACAGCAAGATACTGAAAACAACGTCGAAGCGGATCATCTGTACACCACGTCGCTTAATTTCCCCGACAAGGATACTGATCAGTCGGATGTTGAACAAGCTGAACCAAGTTCTGGTCTTAGTGAGATCGCAGAATTCTTTGTTGGCCCGCTACTCAGGCAGCACCAGGGAAGCTTGCAAACTTCTACTACTACTACCCAAGTAGATGCTAGCGTTGAGGCTGACGTTGAAATAAGCAGTGTTCAGCAAGATTCAGAAGATCTACGTTATTCTGTAGATTCTAAAAGAACAATTGGGACACGCCCTAGCTTGACTGTGCCCCGAACATCTGAATCATTGAACAGAGCTAGCCAGACAACTGTGTGGACTGATTATTCAGTGCATAGTCAGGACTCAAGCTCAGGCTATGGACCTACAGACAACGATTCTCAGAGAGCTGCATTCACGTGGCGGGAGGCTCTTGCTGAATCGGAATCGGACTCAAGATCAGAATCATACCGTTACAGTCGAAATTCCATGGCTGTTTCTAATAGTCGCGATGCGTCTCCTTGTGGAACATACCGGGAACCAGAGCTGTATGAGCCACAACACCAGCTTCCGGAGATTGACACAGGAGAAGAGTTTGCTGCGGGAATTCTGAGTCGCAAGAATAGCATGGGTTCATCTGCGATCCCAGTGCTTCCTAGCCACTCCCCTCCTCCACCCCCCGATGATGTGTCTTTCCGCGATGTGATGAGCTCTGCTCCACCAAGCGAATATTATGATGAGACGAGGCCTAACAGCTTCTTACATAACGAAAAGGACGATCAAAGCCTAGTTTTAGTGGATCCTCTGAAACGGGACGGCGACTACTTTGCCCCTTTGGAATCAGCTTCACGGTCAATCGATCTAGGGTCATTCACAGCTTCCGAAGACCCTCAATCTAGTTCCTCCCGTTTGACAAGCCAGCAGACTTTGGTAGAAAGCATTAATGTTGAGCAAGCATCTGGTCTTTCCGCCAAGGAAAAGAAGCGATTATTTACTCGCCTTGAAACCCTCAAAGAGCTCATAGATACTGAGACCTTCTTCATCCGAGATATGAATATCGTTGAAGAAATCTACAAAGGAACTGCCGAGGCCTGTCCGAGACTTGACGACAAGACCATTAAACTCATTTTCCGCAATACCGACAAGATCATTCAATTCCATTCTGCGTTTTTGGTCGAGCTGAAGGAAGGCGTCTCTAGTATCTATACACCTAGGACACATCGTCATGTGCAAAAGGACACATCTAGCCCTAGTGATGGAGTAGCTCCTTTATCAAGCGCGGCCGCGGCCGCTTCTGGCCAATTGAGCGACGATAAAGACCGGGAAACTTCATTGGGTCCGATTTTCATCCGGAACATGGAGGATATGAAACAGGTTCACGAGACTTTCCTCAAGAACAGTGATCATGCAGCCAAGCGATTGATTCAAATCCAGGAAGACCCAACTGTTCAAGTTTGGTTAAATGAGTGCAATGAGGTGGCTAGAGAGCTAACAAGAGCCTGGAACCTAGATTCGCTACTCATTAAGCCGATGCAAAGAATCACAAAATACCCTAACTTACTTATTCAGCTGCTTCACGCGACGCCTTTGGATCACCCCGATCGACCATCTCTCGAGGCCGCGAAGACGGCCCTTGAAGGCGCAATTGAAGAGATTAACAAGACAAAAAAGAACTTCGAATTGGTTGGACAGATTGTTGGTCGAAGACGCAAGGAATCTGATGTCAAAGCTGGCCTCGCGAGGGCATTTGGTAAGAGAGTTGACAAGTTGCAAACTGCAACTAATAAACCTCCGGAGGATACCGAGTACCTTAAGCTACATGAAAAATTCGGCGATGACTACCTTCGCCTGCAGGTCGTTCTGAGAGATGTTGAATTCTACACGAGACAGGTAACAGAACATGTCCACGAGTTTTTACAATATCTTTCTTCCATGGAACTTGTCATGCGCCTTCAACCCTCACCTCATCCCGAGATTGAAAGTAAGTGGGTTCGTTTCAATGTCTCTATGAGAGACATTGAGAAGGTTGCATTAGAGCAGCACGTAAGTGACAGCCCAGCGCCCGCGCGCGTTGTCTCCGCATTACTGACGCGGCTCGATAGCTCTCACAAGTCCGGAAGCAAGTCATTGAGCCATTCGAGCTTGTGATCAAATCCTACAGCAACCCATCTCTTGCGATGAAGAAGAGATCCAAGCGCCGAGTTGATTACGAGAAATACCTTCAACTCCAAAAGAGCGGCAAGAAAATTGACAAGCAACTCTCAGAACTCGTCGAGCAATACGAGGCCTTAAATGAAGCCCTGAAGAAGGAACTACCTAAGCTTTCAGCTTTGACTGAGAAAGTAGGCAACATTTGTCTCGGGAATTTTGTCAACATTCAAACTCAGTGGTTTTCTATATGGAAAGAGAAAGTCAAAGTAGTTCTCGAAGAGACACAAGTTCCGGAAGTCTCAGCCATCGTGTCAGCATTTTTCCAGGACTACAAATTTCAAGATGAACAAATCAACACAATCGGAATTATCAATCCAGCCTCAAAAGGCCGGCCATCACACTCCACAAGCGTCGATGAAGCTTCTTCGAGATACCGACTCAGGCCCGCAGAGCCGTCTCCTCGTCACCGTGGACTGTCCTTAAATAGCGATATAGCTCCGAGTTTGCCAACGCCTGACTTTCTAAAGCGCCACAGCGGTCAGTTCACGGCCTCTCCATCTATAGGTTCGGTGTCAAGCCCGAATCAGTCTTATCGAGATTATTATAATGGGGCCAATGGACATATACGTCCTCCTGACTCTCCGAAAGCTCTAGATTTCTCTTCAGTCTCTAGGTCGCTGGCCACACCCGTACGGCCAGGTACGGGCCAGAGTCACGATTCGAGCGGCCCAGTTAGACAGAGTGTGGAATCAAGTTCACAATCTAGGCATTATGCCAACTCAGCGCAATCGTCCCCTTACCAGACTCCTGACAATCATCGCTTCTCTGGCATTTTCCAATCAGCGCTTCCTATGTCGGATACACAGGAGAGTTATCTTCGACGATCCGGAGTCTCTTCTCGAGCTTCCTCGCGTGAGCGTAAACCTATCAATGGATACAACGTTCTCTGGCTCGCTGCTTCACTCTTTGAATTTAACATACAAACCACGAAACATGAAGCTGGCTATCCATATCTCACATATCAAGCGGGTGAGGTATGTGATTTCTGAATACAAACCCCCACGGTACGCATAGGACTAATGTTTGTGCAGATATTTGATGTCATTGCCGAGAAGGGCGAACTTTGGCTCGCCAAAAATCAAGATGATCCCAACAACTTAGTAGGCTGGCTATGGTCGAAGCATTTTGCCAAACTGGCGGATGACTAGATGGTTGGCCACACAGTGCATATATATCCCTCCTCGGCACTTTACCATGCACTTACTGGGATCGCCACAGCCGGTTCACTTATAACGAGTCGCACAGTCGGTCGGTCTCGTTCTACAGCCGGAGGTTTGCAATCGAATTTTTACAAGATCTTATCAAAAGGTAGCCTTGCCTGAATTTTACAACCCACTTGCTCCATACACAGTTAAGTTAAGCTGTCAGGTGTGTGGGAAATATTTGGCGTTCATTGTCTTCTAGAAGCACGACGAAATGGGACACGATATCCACTGGGTGTGTAGGCGGGAAGAATGGGATCTCAGCAACGAAAAGGTGGTCGACAGCTTTCTGCCATTTGATCTTCATTTCTTCGGAAGGAGAGCAACAGTAGAGTTACAGTTACGGACGGGCTCTCCTGATCTTTTATTGGACCCCTCACAGCAGACATACTCTTTACACATCATTTACGCGGCGTTCAGTATCCTATCTTGGGCGGAAAGGTAGACGGCGTAGTTGGGGCACCGTATTGTGTTGCTCTTAACGTTGTACGTGCGAGCCTACTAAGTTCTGACCTTTTTTTTTTTTTTGTACTTCTTGCTTTTAGTCCCGAAGTAAAATTTAGGAGTTGAAGGACCAATAAGATGAGAAGAACCGGTTCTTCGAGTAGAACACGGCGATAAGGACAAAGGGGTCTGCGACCGGATTCAATGACACTGGACAGTATCTCTAGAGGATGTTATCTGAGTGTTATAATAAGGCCATTGTGGCTGAACAATACTGTGCCCACGGCAACAATCCCATGTGTACCACTCACTACCAATGCAAGTGTCACCTAAGTACTAATGCGGACAGGCAACGAGGTTTTCAATGCTGCGCGCGTTATGTATAAATAGTAGTGTGTTGAGAGTGGCATTTTCTGATTTGCACGCGTCTGATATGTCATTCCGGTTTTCGATACGTTTTCTTGAAATGATCTCTGTTTCACGAACGCAATTCATGCGGTGTAGGCAGTACAGTTATTGTGTACTCGGTCAGGTTATACAGCCCATACGACCCCTGCTAGAGGTTCCTTTCCCAGGTGAGGGGGAAGGGGGTGTTCGTAGCTTCTGTAGTCGAGTTCATCGTGGATGTGGAGCGTAGCGATTGTGTACCTATCCAACTTAATAGATTGCGCCTGTACCCGGAGGGTTTTAGTAAGACCCTAATGAGAGAATCTTATCCGTCCCCATTCCAAAGATAGCCCTCTCTATCAAAGTCAGGTTTTATACTAATCTGATCGTCATTGTCGGACTTTGTGGGCCACCGCAGAAGAAAACAGTCTCCTGAGCCACCGTTGAACAAATATAGCCAAGAAAGGGGGCAAACAAGCAAATGAAAAAATTTCAACGAGCAGTGTTGAATACGATGGATACGAATTGATTTTGCCCAACTTCGGTATTGCAAAGTGGTGCGTCGTGACCCGATAATCTGGTTATTGGACGCCCGAGCCCGCTACGTGTTTCCCTTGCTTGCCGGGTAACAAGCAAGTAGCGATCTATACCAGACTAGGTGATTCGCCACGAATCATCGTAGTACTTTTATTTTTCCGTACGGAGTCCGTGCGGCGTCTCTGGGCCGAGTAACTGATCATGAGGGTCTATTGTTTTCTTTACTTACAGAGCCTGCTTGTTTCGTAGTGCCGCTTGAGTAATGCGGTAGTCAAGTGGATACTCAACCGTCAAGTCTAACTGTTGTCTCCTACACAATCGTAGCACAGTCGAATGAATGAATAAATAAATAAAACAACTACCAAACACACTAATCTAGCAAGGTACTGCTGCACCACTCGTTGCCATATAGAACTATGAAGCGGAGATTTATACGGGAGCTAAGGCGGAAAGATAGATGGGGCGCTGTGGATCTGAAAAGACGTTGGCGCTAGCGTACGCTTATACATTAGAGTCGGCTTGGCTACTGTAGGCGCCGTGCTTCCGCTTACCGCCTCCGCACTACGCCCCTAGTGTATGCTGTACGCTATTACCTAACCTATGTAGGTAAGTGTAGAACGGCTTGTCTACTGTACCTGGGTTGGCACGTAGTATACCTGCCTGGGGTATACTGAATACTTGAATACAACCTACATATGCTGTACCCCAAATGTCCTCGCCTCATGCGGTAAAGGCTAACAGGGTTTAAAGCTGAAATTGTTGTGGTGATTGCAAAATGGTGTTGCAATGCATTTTGCCTCGTACGGTGAGACTTTGTCGAGCATACCGGCCGGGGTCCTGGCCGGGGCTAGAGGAGGCAGATCAACTCCCGGGGTTCAACCTCTCAACGCAAGGATTGCTAGCCGCGATGAAACCTCACTCATCATGAATGCCCCTACCTAGGTTACATCTTCGTTTGTCTCGTCACAGCCATGCACACCACCGTACACTATGTAATTTCGGAATAAGGGCTGGTGTCGAAGCAATGCACTGACGCCTGGGGGGAAGGTAGCTAAGCCAGCCTTCGCTGATGTGCTGTTGTTTCGATCCCTCCGATATCGAGACGAGACGACAGGGCATCGGCTCCCGAACCGCCATCACCCACCCTACTACGTCAATCACCGGACGTATCTCGCGCACCCCGAGAAAGAGAGAGAGAGAGAGAGAGAGAGAGAGAGAGGGCATACTCTCGCCTATCGGTAAAGATATGCCCGACTGCGCACGATGCAACAGTGCCTGTCTTTGACAACCCCGCGAGCCTTGCCTCAGAAGTCTTTGCTTCGTTGACTGCCGAGACTAGTGAGCCAGGATAGAGTTGCAATTACCTAATACTACGTACTGTGAGAGCGAGATAGCTGTAAATACCTACGAATGACCAACACGCCGCCAGACCAGCCCTGATTCGTTGAGAATGAAGAATTCGTAAGGGGCATCGTTGGCAACAGATCCTTTTGTTGCTGGCGTATCGATTAGGCAAAGACTTGCAACATCACGTTGGAAGTACGAGCATACATACCTACATATACCATCCATATGTACGTTCTGGGGTGCTCCGCATTGGAGCAAGATCGATGTATAATAGGTAGACAAGTGGGCACTCTTAGTACCTCGGTAAACTTCAAGCTAACTAAGTAGGTAGGTATGCTTCAGAAGATACAACTTGGACGTTCAGCACCCCTAGTATAACGTCAATGCCACACCTCGCCGGTTCACTGCGCAAGGAATCAGAGCATCATCAAATGCAGATTCTCCTAAAGTCAATAGGCAAAGATGAGCTTCCATGGCAGGGGAATCCTCCCCCTTCCCCACGTATTAGAGCTATGAGCTGATCTTATACTAATAATGTAACCTTTTATTACTCATACCCGAGTTTTCAGACTTTGGGAAGGAGGTGGCGGAGGACAACTTGACTGAGGAGTTAATCAACTACGGAACATGTGAGTCCTCTAAGCGCGCGTAAAGACTCCCTCTCCTTCCGTCACCATCTGCTGCATGAGACTTGTGGGCTTAGCTGAGGAGCAGTAGCTAGTACGCTTCGAGAGAGAACCCCAGCCTGCGACCACTGACAGGGTTACTATTGAAGACGATGTAACCTTGCATCAACAAGGGGCAATTGTAAACAGACATGCCTGCTCATAACACCTACCGACATATAGGTAATTACACTTTAAAATGGAAGCGAGCGACTATGTATTCCTCCGGTTTACGTCACAGCTCAATGAATACTGTAGGTAGGTGCTTTGACAAAAGAGGCGTATCAAAACTTGTTTGTCCCCAGTATTCACTATGGCACTTCTAAATACCTACTTACCTACCTAGTAAATGCTTGCTTGTACCCAGTTTATCTTGTCCTGAAAGCATCGGTATCCCAAAGAGCAGAGACCCAATCTCCATAGCAGCTCCGAGTGGCATCGAAAGAGTTGGATGGCCAGCTACCTATAATCATACGAATTATTATTATTCCCTACTAATCTGGCATAGTAGACTAGCTTATCAACCCGCATCCGGATGGGGCATGGATATGCCGCATCAACCCACCCTGGTCTGATTGTAGTCCTTGTCAACGATCGATTCCGAGTTATACTTACGGTATGTGCTTGTACTATGTAATGTAATTTGTCCAGCTTGGTTGCGCAAAGTTGTCCTAGACCACGCTGGGTAGCGCGTTGTCCCATGTTTCCCCTAACCCCGCCATCTGTGATACCAAATGCCCCTGTTCGCAGGCTCTACCTATTCTCTGTTCGCGTAGAGGCTTTTGCGTGTTAGGTACATCCATAGATGATGTGCCTCGATGCGCGGCTCCTGTCAATCAAGCCAGGCTGAACTGAAATGAGCACGGCAGCCACTGGCTTCTAGCGTACCCAGACCGCACTCGGTAGCGCACCGCCACCCAGCTAGCTACCTGGCCTAGGTAATACCAAGATTCTCTAGGTACAGTAGCACTGCCATTGACGCGGCCATTGAATATACCTGCTAGGTACGGCATCTGCCTTTGTACAGTACAGTACCGCAAGCGCACTACCAATGGGCAAGCAAGTGGACAAGCAGGCGGATGCAAGGGTGCAAGGGTGCGAGTGGGCTCTCCAAGCTTGGGACTTCTGGGTCTGTTCTGGGTTGCTGTGGTTCTGTGGTTCAGTGCTGTGTTGCTGCGAGGGCCAATCGGCTGTGGAGGACGCTTTCCCTGTTAAGGTTCAAGACAAGCTTCCAAGGCCTCCCCTTCTGCTCCCCTCTCGCGTCCTGAGGGGTACCCCTGCTCCCCTCCAGCGGGCCTGGCGGAGCTATATTGTCACTAACACCAGGCCTCCTTCATTACCTTGCCATTTGCTTTCTGTCACCTGCAGACACACATACCACCCACCCCTCTGGAAATATATTGCAACTGACGTCCATCTTTTTTTTCTTCTTCCCCTTGCTCTGCAACAAAACAGTGGATGGAATCCGATCGTTTTCCGCATCTCATCCGCCGTCTCTTATCTTCAGTATATACCTACGTTCGGTATCCAGTCAGGACCGTTGTGAAGCTTACCTATCTAACCCGGTATCCCCGCGATACGCGGTTACATCGCGCATTGTTCTTCTCGCAAAACAGAAAACGTACTTTCGTTGCGAATCCTTCTGCGACATTTGAAGACTTGTCTATCTTGATAGCTATTATCGCGCACCTAGCTTTCGTGCCGTCGTTACTGACCTTGCCTGATCGCGAGCTAAGGAAACGCACATGTGATAGCAAAGCCCCGCGCAGACATCGACCTCCCCTAGGCTTGGGCAGGTGTTGCTGGATTTTGGATTACGTCGAGAAGTGGTAAGCGGAGGGCGTTGGACGAAAGGGACCATGGCTTCAGGATACCCAGCTCCGCCGGTTTACCATCACCAGCCTGACATGGCTGGCCCACCGTCTCAACATCCTGGCTACGCTCCCCTTCCCCCGCCGATGCCCACAAATTACTACCAAGACTCAATGGCCAACCCCCATCGGCCGAATATGCCCCCTCCCCGCGCCAACATGATGCCTCCCTCTATACCCGGTCCCGGTCCTGGTCCCGGTCCTGGTTCCGGTTCCGGCCCCAGGGACCGAGTCGCTGAGTTAGGCGCATCCGAGAACGGCATGGGCACTCAACCCTCTACCCAGAGCGCAACTCAAGCAGAGACTGAGGAATCGAATACGGCCAACCTAGAGCCACGCGAAGGTAGTGATGGTGCTAGGAAATACAGGTGAGTCGTTGGTAGGCTTGTGTTAAACTATTATCTTAAAGCGCCTCCAAGTTGAGTACAAACGAAGAATGCTGTTGACCACAAATCTGCCGTAGATTGGAAGTGGTTCAGCAACCGCTGAGAGCACGCATGTGTGGTTTCGGCGATAAGGTAGGATCTTGAATGGAAGTCGATGAAAGCTATGCAGAGACTAATTTTGCTTAGGACCGACGGCCGATAACTCCGCCGCCCTGTATCAGGCTCGTTGTTATGGATAAAGTGAGTGGCAAGGAGGTTGATTGCAAGTGAGTCAAGTGTTCACCAACATACCAGTCAGATAGCTAATTTCTTACTAGCGACGTTGAGCATCAGCATTATGTTCTACACGTGGACTTGTGGTCTGAGGATGGCTCCAAGGAGGTGAATCTCGTGAAGCATTCGCAACAATCGCCGTCCATCTCATCAACGCATCCTTCCTCATTTCGGGAGGTTGTCGAAGGAGGGCAAAGCGGCGTCTACGGGTTCCAGGCCATTGTGCCCTCCAGTCGCGACTTTTCGCAACCTCCTAATGCGCCTTATCCGCATCAAATGGCTCCTTATCAACCAGATCCATATTCTCAGGGTATGTTTGCCATTTGTCCTTCTATGAGATTAGCTTTTTTAATGCCTTGTCAGGTCAATATCCGTATCCGCAACAGGTACAACCGTATGGTTATCCTCAGGGGGGCTACAGGGATATGGGAGGTGTGGCTCCTTTGCCGTCACAAGCAATGTATGGCCCTCGCTACTCTCACGACATGTCGGCTGGCGCCATGGCTCAGAGCCGTCTGATGGGGCAACAACAACCGAACGGCGGAATGTACACGCGAAATCTTATTGGCAGCCTTGCGGCTAGTGCATCCCGTCTACAAGACCCGTCCGACAAGATTGGTATCTGGTTTATTCTCCAGGACCTTAGTGTTCGAACCGAGGGTTGGTTCAGGTTGGTCATCCAAAGCCGGAACCAGAAACTTTAAAGCGTCGCGCTCACATAATGGCAGATTGCGGTTCTCTTTCATCAACCTCAGACGTCTTGGCGCAGCGTCAAACGGCGGTAGCGACGCCGAACTTTTGAACAGAGGCAGAGCACCAGTCCTCGCTTATGCATTCAGTGAGAAATTCCAAGTGTATTCTGCGAAGAAATTCCCAGGTGTATGCGAGAGTACCCAGCTTAGCAAGACTTTTGCTCTTCAGGGTGTCAAAATCCCTATCAGGAAGGATCAAGAGGGCAAGGCTGGTAAAGGGGGTCGTGGCTCTGACGACGACGAGGAATAGCGGCTCCGACGCGAACGAACAAAACGGAAACACCAGGTCAAACCCTTTGACCAATGCTGGTGTCGATTACAGTCGCAAGCACCAGATGTACCCCGTGCGACAGGATCATATATGGACTCGGTGGATGTATCCGCAGTCGGTATTAGAGTAGATGGCAGAGTAGCGCGAAACCAGGCCAATTACTGGCGTTGCTATCAGCCGTGGACTGGTAGACTCTGCTACGTTATATAAAGCGATTGAACTTTGTACCTCTGGCTTACTTGGCCTACATCATGGCGGTTTCAATGCTCTGAATGGTAATTCAATTCCTTGACCTTTTCTACCACGTGCGCTCGACTCACCTGAGCTGGCATGCTGCAGGGTGTGACACTTTTCTCCCGCATGAGACCCAGTGGCGCGGGACACCCAGAGAGCCGGAACCGAACTGGCACTGACTTCGTCCGATCTTAAAGAGGCACGCAGCAGTGGTAACAAGATTCCGGGTGGGTGGGTCGAGAGTTGTGATTCGTTTCCGTTTGATGTGCGCGATCGCAATACTGACCATGCGCCAACAAGCATGAGACATATTTACGTGTTTACTCGCGAGGTTGTCTCATATGCGTTGTAACTTCTAGATCGGCCAGTAGCTGTTGGTAGTTATGAGACAATGGATGCCAACGCCATGCCGATTTACTTAATCTAAGGGAGGGATGTCTTGGCTTGTACACGGTACAAGTAATCAATTCATACCAGCTTGGCATCTCTTAGTTCGTGGCTTACATGCGCCCGTCTGAACATTGATATTATTATTTCTAAAAATCTACCATTGAAGCTGGGTAAGGCTGATTGCGCCCCATTTGATTATTGGCAGCCTTGCATGCGTGCTGACCTTACCCAGGTAAGCAAAGTACCGCGAGATATGTAGTCTAATGAGCAAGCTTGAGACGGTAATAAAAAGGCAGGGTTCACCGCAAGCGCCAAGCGCCCGGACCACGGCGCATCTGTGCATGTGATATCCGCGACTTTATTTTCATCCGGGCGAGGTGACGGAAGGAAATTGGGAGTCAAGTTCCCCGAGCAGGCTGCCCGAGTGCCCCGCCTCAGTGATGTGATGTGATGCGATGCGATGCGGGACACATCTGGCGATATTTCGGTAAGAGGAGGGCCGTTTTTCATTACGTCTTCATTACCTCATATTTTTGAAGTCCAAGAACGCACGGGTAGCCCTGTGGAACCGCCATGGCCCTTTAGTCGAGATGCGTAGCGTGTATATAGGTATGCTGCACTAGTGTACACCATACAAAACCATAATAGAATCCAGAACCAGGCGGCTGGGCGCACAAACCGTCCCGACGCTTGTGTGCATCCGGGCGGTTGCCTTACCTACTTGGGTACTCACGCAGGACTACCCTTTGTCCCTCTTCCCCTCCATGTCCCCTCCATGTAGTATATAGGTAGTCCGACTCCGGGTGCGTGCCTTCCGTCGCCTGTAGCCTGCCGCTATCCTGCTTCTTTTTTTTCTTCCTCGCGTCGAATAGTGACCGAGAAGCCCGGCGACACACTAGAACGGAGAGCAAGCCCCGATTTTCACAACAACCAATATCGATTGCCCATCTGTCTCCTCTAGAGAACCAACCAGTGTATCGGATCAGTCTGTTGAGACTAGACTCACCGTCACGCTGAAGACGAGTCACACGTAACACCTACCGAGTAGACTGCATACGCCTCCGAACCATCCTCGTATATCTCTTCTACGACCCTCCAACATGTCTATGACTTCTACTGGCCGCGGTGGCGCCGGCAACATTGCCGATGCTACTAAATCTCCTCGTCTCGAGCCTTCTGATCTTGAGACACCTACCCTCAAGACGTCTGTCGTGACGACCGGTCGTGGCGGATCAGGCAACATGGCGCCCAATATCGATCCCGTTGAAACACGCGCGCGACAGGATGTTGGCCCGTAAGTACTGATCCCGCTAGGGTCGAGGAATGCACGGGGCGAGAGTCAGAGAGCGTATGCGATCCGATACCGTTAGTCGCAACGACGGGGCTGGCTGAGACGAAAATCGCCTCGAGAGATACGAAGACGAAGAAGAGAGTGGTACAGCCAATGGCTAACCTACCCTTAACCGCAGTGTCGAGCGACGGCCCAGCATGGGCGCAACCCACGTCGGCCGAGGCGGCGCGGCCAATATTGCCAAGGCCCAATTACCCGAGGCGAAGTCAAACGGCTCAGACGAGACTACTGTTGCGGACCCCGCTACCACCAACACCAATGCCGACAAGAAATCCCAACCAAACAGGCCGGGTAGCGGGTTGGCTGCTAGGGCTAAGGATTTCTTCAAGCTGACGTAGGAGTCGGTGAAGAATGCCGTTGTCCGATTAGCGCCTGCAAGAGGTCGCATCTAGCTTCTCTGTATTTGACTGGGAACAGAGAATGGCGGGCGAGCGAGGCTGTGAGTGGGAGGTGTAGACTCTGGAGAGAGTCTGGTAGGAAGCATGGGCTGAGTGGATTATTATGATGGGCGAATAAGCGCCCCTTGTTGCTTTTTCCGTGGCCCTAGACTACTTTTCTCATCTGATGGAGAGTAGATCGGGCGCAACCTCTCGTAGACTTCACGTTTTGCTTTGATACCATTACTTGCGGGGTTCTTACGATTACACTGGTTCCGGGAGTATGGACTTCGGTGTCTCGAATATTTACTATGGGTATCTGGTAGAAGGACAGAAAAAAAGGTATTGCTGCCAAACTGCATCAAGCTATGTGAATAGCCACTAGTGGGTTTACACTAGAATTATCTGAGAAAAGAAAGAACATGATTACGAATACGGATGCTCATCGGTATATGCCGGCCAGACCTTGTCATATTTCTAATGTTTCGTGTCTCTGTTCGTGATGATGCTGTGACGATGCAAACTGCCGGCGCCGGCGAGATAACGTGACTCATGCCGACTAACAGTCATATAGGGAAGGTACAGATGAGATTGTGGATAACAACTCGCGCTCTCTTCTATAGTAAAATGATTCATCGCGGAGCTCGTGAACACTCGAAAAGCACCGGCTCTCGCATCTCGATCGCGGCCAACCTCATTCTCCCGAGTCATAAAAAAACCAACCGGCGCCGGCCAAAATTTCCAAGCAAAACGCCGATTTCTCGGGCCGCTAGATGTAGAATATATATACTACTATTGCCCTACACCTAGCGATAATATTGGTCAAATTCGCTCTCTCTAAAGATCGCGCGCATAGACAGGAAACTTCCTTATCAGTAGGAATTTTTTTTTTCACCGCGAGGGAAAGAGCCAGCCATCATGGGCCCCCAAGTAAGCGTCTACACGGCGCCGCCGGAGGCGCTCCTCAAGCTCCTGACGAGAGCGCCCCATCACCCGCACGCGCTCCCCCTGTCCCGGCGGATGCGGTTCACCACGTTCCCCGGCGGCATCACGGAACACACGAAGATCCTGTGGGCTTCGGACGTCTCGCTCGAGGATTACGTCGCTGCTGCTGCTGCTGCTGCTGATGGTGGTGCTGCTGGTGACGGTGATGGTGATGGTGACGGTAGGAGAGAAAAGCCTTTTGCGGCCGCGTACCTGGATTTCTCCCGCGGTCCGGAGACCGAGCTCTGGATTTACTCGTCGCTGGAGACCCGGCCGGGGGTTTCCGAAGCGGAGGAGGAGGAGGAGGAGGAGGAGGAGGAAAAGAAGGAGGTGCAACGGGAAGAAATCGCCTGCGCCGTCGCTCTCCTCCGCGAAGTCAAGCGGGCACAGGACGTGTATTTCGCGCCCGGGTCCGCGGCGGCGCGGGACCGCGAGTTCCCGACCATCCTCGTGGGCAACGTGGACGAGGTGTTACGCCACCGTCTCGTGGACGCTGGTGTGGCGATCGACTCGACGGGGCTCTACGATAAGTTCATCTTCAGGGTCGACGAGCTGCCCGAGGTCAGGCTGCCCGAGGCCTTGAGTGATGGGAGGCGCATGGTCTGGGATAGGCTTCGGCCCGAGCATATCCCGTTTGCGATCTCGCGGAGTAATATCCCGCGGAAGGAGTATGTTTTGTCTACCTGTCCCCCTTTCCCCCTCCCCATTTATCTAGATGGGAAGTAATTGGAGGAGGAAATCTTCGGGCAACCAAATTAACTAGAAGCTTGATCGATAGGCGTACGGTGAAGCTATTGCCGAGCACGGCGTTATACCTAGAAGATGGCACGCCGATTGCGTGGGCATTCCTCGGCGAGTGCTTGCTCCTCTTCAGCGGCGTAGATTTCTACTTGATTGGGGGACGGGCCACTAACTATTGATTAGGACCGGATTCCTCGCTAAGTGGCTTACATTGCGAGGAACCGTATCGCGGGAGAGGCATCGCGAAGGCTGTTGCGGTCAAGGTGTTACAAGATCACTTGAAGGACTACAGTGACGATGGCTACGGCTGGGCTGATGTAGCCCCGGAAAACATACAGAGTCGAGGTGTGTGTCGAAGTTTAAATGGTCAGGTGAAATGGCAGATATCATGGTGAGTTGATCTTGAATTTACTCTATTTTTTAAGAGAGGAATTGTTTTCTAATAGTCATCTAGGAGTCGCCTGGACTTGGACCAAAGCTTCCCAGATGAATAAATAGCCATAACTTCAGTGCGCACTCGCAAAGGTTATTTCTATGCCTATTTGCTAGTTAGGCGTTGTATCTCCTCTAGATAGAATTTTAGATCGTCCGGCTTCACAAAGGGCGTGATGCCGTGGCCAAGATTAGCGATCCAGCCTCCTTTACCGCCTCCAAAGCCCTCAACCATTTGCTTCACCGTTTCTGATATGGATTCCCTCGATCCATATAGAATGCCGGGGTCGGCGTTTCCTTGGAATACAATTTTGCGGTCTCCCCGGATTTTTACCGCTTCGGCGGGATCTATAAGCCAGTCTAATCCTACGACATTGTACCCTAGGTTGCAAACAGAGTCGAGTGACTGGTTTGCCCCTTTCGCGAACACAATCATGGGAACAACATCCAGGCCCATCTCTTTGAGCTTGCCTGGTAGCTTCTCAGCTATATAGGCAAGATAGGGTTCGCTGAACTTCTTGAATGTAGCGGGCGATAGCTCACCCGCCCAAGAGTCAAAGACTTGTATCATCTGCGGCGCGTTAGCTAAATCGTACATTGATACCCCACACCATTCGTACCTGGGCTCCGGCTTGGACTTGCAAAGCGAGATACTCGACACATATTTCGGATATTTTCTGCAGCAGGGCGCACGTCTCATTCGGGTACTTGTAGATCCATGTTTTGCTTTCGATAAACAGCTTCGAACCACCGCCCTCTACCATATAACAGAACAGTGTCCACGGTGCCCCGCAAAACCCAATCAGTGGTACGCGGCCATCTAACTTCTTCCTTGTCAGGGTTATCGCTTTGTACACGTAGTCGAGCTCAGCGGCAACGTCGACGTTCTTGCCAAGGACCTTGGCGTACTGGCCATCGGTGGGGGACTTCAGAGGTTCGGGGAAGTGCGGGCCTTTCTTGTCGACCATTTCGACGGTCATCCCCATGGCCTGCGGGATGACGAGGATGTCGGAGAAGATGATGGAGGCATCGAGGAGGCCGGCGAAGCGCTCAATGGGCTGTAGCGTCAGGGTCGAGGCGACTTCGGGATCGCGGCAGCAGTCGAAGAAGTCGCGCTGGCCTTTGGCTTCGTGGTATTCGGGGAGATAGCGGCCGGCTTCGAGGCTGTTAGCCAAGAGGTGTCCCGACAAGCAACCCAATGGGAGGCAGGCACCCGGCGACGATGCGAGCCAATTGGTCATGAAGTGATGGGGGCTGTACCTTGTCGCATGATCCAGATGGGTGCTCGTTCTACATTTTGCCCTGCGGTCACACTCAGCGACAGCTCGGGCCACTCATACGACTCGGGGTGACGCACCCCAGGCTGTCCTTAGGACCAGATCGTTCTTCAAAGGGGGAAAATCGTGAGCCATGGCGCGGGAATGGTGGTTCAGAGGACCGTGGTTGGAGAGGCAGTATGATCGCCGGCAGCCCCGCGGATGGAGAAGTGTCAGTTGTCAATGTCCATGGTGGTGGGATGGACCCTGGCTAGAGGTCAAGCCACTGCCCCTCTAGATGAGCTGGAGCCACAGTCTCACAAGCCACACTTGAGCTCCAATTCTTGGTCGAGAGTAGGTAGGTACATGCGCTGTGCCTAAGTACCTAGGTACCTATCTATCTAATCTTCAAGCTCTGTTTTTGGGCCGTCTGATCCAACTTCAAGACATCTGAATTGCGCGATTGGTCGACGACCATTTCCTGTTGTTGTCTCACAAGGCTTACATCTGCTGCATGAAACTCTCAATGGCCCCTTTAAAGCCACTAATACTGGAATAATTTGAAAGGGGGACTTTCTTCGCCGTATTCTCCTCAACGCGCGCGTCCATGGCCGTGTCGTCGTCGCAATGCTACCAAGCCGTGCGCCGCCACTTGCGACCCCATTGCGACAGCATATGGGTGCCAGACAGCCTGCTTGCATCGGCTTTTGAGCGATATGCTGCCACATTCGGGACTGGGGTGCGCTATGGATCCTCTGTTCCGGGACCGATGGAGCACAGGAAGCGCTTGGCCAAGCGACACATGGGAGAGCTACATTCTGGACACTCGCACTCCCCGGCGCCGATATGGGAGCTGGCAAACCTAGTCGACCTAACGCAGTGGCAATGGAAGCCCCCGACCTCATTCGACGAAAGAAGCCGATCAAACAAGAACACCACAGAGATGCGAACTCTTTCAGACGCTCTGTTGAGTCCATTGCGATCATTTTTCCCTCGACGTACCGATACCACGGATGACCTCCGTAACCGAGACGAAATACTGTTACCGCAAGATGTGATTTTAAGTGGAGTGGCAGAGCCATTACCCTCGCTCGCATGGGACATAGGAAGAGCTCCCCTCGATGTAATCCACGCAGCTTTGGGGTCGTTATCTCGGGATATGGTGAACGGTGCCCTAGATTCATCTCTTTTCTCCAGTTTCTGCGATGGCTGGCAGCAAGCCTTGGCAGACGGGCTGTACCAGGCGGAAGCGATTGCCCAGATCCTGACGGGCATCAGCGATGGCTTGAATGTGTACCCTATCCATGCCGATGACCCCAGGATAGCCGACCGACTCAAATTACTTCTAATGGAGTCAACGATAGAAGGCATCTCTAAGAGAAGAGCTAGCCAGGCCACTTCTTTTGACCACGTTGCGTGGAACAGCGTTCTTCATGGAGTGAGCGCAATTCAAATGAACACTACACGTGTATTCACAAAGGCTATTGCCTGTATTCCTGAACAGTCTCTAAATGAGGTTTCATCAGGCATCCTAGGGAACCTATGTGCTTTTTTCAGTGCGATGGGGCGAGTAACCGCGCGATCAACTTTAGTTCGACAGGCTGCCAAGATGGCCGTGCCGCTGAAGAGTCTCAGGCCACTTGAGCTTCGCTTTATTTTGGACGATGCCACCCAAAAGGTTTTGGAATATGCCGATGTTGACGGCGTGAAATATGAAGACGTTCGCATCAGTTGGCTGCTTCTCCTTGCACATATACCCGGGGTGGATGAGGAGTATCTTGCCCGAGTCTGTAAGGCTCTAGAAGCTGGTATGGTTGATCAACGTCTGACAGAGTCCGAGATGTGTCGGCTATTTCTAGTGTGGGCTAATAACCAGGCCCCTCTCGAGCAATATTCGAGGATACGCAACATGTTGAATAATTCCAGAACTGACTGTTATCGTTTGCTGGGTGCTCGATTGTGGGAGACTCGCCAGTATCATCGTGTTAGACATCTCAGCAAGCTTCTGCATGCGACTGGCCGGGAGAACAGCATTATTTTAATCTCCAATTTCGGTCGACGAGGACCCTGCCCTCTAGCAAATGTAGCTATAGGAATGCGAAGGCCACATGCGGCTATTGATATTCTCTGTCTCTATGAAGAGAGCCGGAGATGTAAATCATCGTTCTGGGAATCTACATTTGGCTTTAAAGCATTAGAGATCCTTACCTGGATTCCCAACTTCAACCACAACCGGCTATGGAGGACACTCAAAGTCATTCCAGATAAACAAGTTAGGGCTGGGCGTCGGAGTCGGCGTGGGCGTGGGCGGCTGGGGGCAGTCAACCGAAACGAAATAGCAAAAATTGCTGCGGTGGGCATTGTCACCGGGTTATCACCACACCTCTCGAAGCGAAAAGCATTCTCCTTGGTGACAAATTGCTACCTGAACCTACAAAGGCACAATCTTAAACTCCCTCACCTTTTCCTACGGGCACTTGTTCACATAGTCACGAGACCGCTTGCAGACGGCGAGCCAGGTATCACCTCGAGGCTGCGGTATGTTCTGTACTTGATCCAACAGCAAATAGGCCCAACGCAAGCTCGACGGGTAGGGTTGACGATGGAAGGGTGGCGAAGGTCCAACTTTGGGCTCAAATAAGAATCAACATAACAGGAAGAGGTGGTCGATCGTGACCACTCCTACGTGCTAGATATCTGTACACACATAGTTCTCATGTACATAGTAATCGAAGGTAAATTAACCACAACGAGCCCTGGCTATCAATGGTCAGTCTGCCAAGGTTTGAAGGCATCAGACAGGGGAGCCCAGGTTGGCCGTCGAGAGCAATGACTGGCACCGCAGCTGACTGCTTGCTAAGAAGACGAGACGACCTTAGTGTTGTACTCGGTTACACGACAGTCGGGTCCCTTGGGACAATCGAAGCCCCTTGGCCCACCGCTCCAGGCTCCTGGGCAGCTTGACTGGCTGAATGGAGGCAGCCCGGGGGGACCTTATCTCGATCCGGCACAATAGGACGCGACGTGGGACACAATCGGTTTCGAGGATGTTGGTCGGTAGCCAGACAGCGTTCACGCAGCCTCGATGGGACGGCCTATTATTCAGCAGGGCTACCTACCTGGCCCTTTACCCATCGACGGACTCGCCGAGCCGCTAAACGGGCCCAGACATCTGACAACCTTTCCCCGGAATAAGTCGGACAGTCAAAGTCGACCATGGGAGACCACGAGCCCGTGAGCGTAGCTCTGTGTAGCAAGTGGCTGCGAACGGGCAGCCACACCAACCACAGGATCGACGCTGCTGACGGACGGACAGATGGACAGACAGACGGACAGGCGGACAGACAGGTGGACAGACAACAGTCGTCTGTTGTCCCTTGCCGGCGCTTCCCGGTCATGTCTACTGTTTCGGCGCGCTCTCTCTCCCAATAACGGATGGGGCAAACCCTTTCTGTGCTACCACAAACCCAGGGAGGCCACTCGCAGCAGCAATGCACCACCGCACCACCGCTGCCAGTAGATTTACGGGGTGCAGGGGCTTCTCCCGCCCTCCAGCTGTCGCTCGTCCACCCAGCAAGAAGCGCACTAGCCTAGTAATAAATTGATAGCGCTGGCGTTCGGCGCGCCATAGCACCTCGTTATGTTACCAACGGCCACCGTTAGCCAGCGCCTCTTGTTTCAGTTCGGCTGGCGTGTTATCCTCGTTCGACTTCGAAGGAAAAGAAAATTGTCGTATTGGCAGAGTGAGCGTCACTACCGACTGCCCTGAGCTTGGATCCCTAGCCAGCATCGTCTTTGAGATTCCAAATCAGTTGCCAATGCCACACCAATGTTGACCGACCGAGTGAGTATCTCTGCAGACCCAAGCAAGGGGAGCGCTGGTATTACCTTAACGAAAGCCCCCTCAATCCACTCCGGTCTCATTTTGCGATGACAAGCTACCTCGTTTTGCTAGGTGCTTGTCTTATCTTTATATATCCAGAAACCTACAACGACTTGCGTGTTCTCCCTGCTACCCACATCAAATCTGCAGCATTAATGTTCATACGTCAGCCCCGAAGCAACAGGCGCCGTGCTATTGAGTATTCTAGTTCTGGGGTTGGTTGTCACTCGAAATAGTGGTTGCACAGGCACCGCCGCACCGGATTGCAGCAGCCGGGCCTACGAGACCTGATCTGGGATGAGATTGAAGAGAGAGTGCGCAAGGGAGCAAGCTGAGGGAGCATCAGGGGCAACACCGTCCAAGTCTATCGGCAAAGAGAATACGGAGGGCCCACCAAGCATCAGCACCAGCACCAGCAGCAGCCACCGGAAAAGTTATTGGAGCTAAAGCGTACGGGCGCATCATTTCCACTCAACAACGAGGAACGGAGTAAATCATGATCCACATGGATTTGACGGACCACATGGCGACTAATAGAGAATCCGGGTCGGCTTCAAGGCCGAGCAACCAGGCCAAACCCATACGCCGGCGTAATCGCATGATCAACTCCTGTTTAGAGGTGAGTAGCAATGTACTATCCATTTCTTCTTCCGTAGGACATAGGATCACGTCCATATTACTCTATAGGTAGTTTCTCATTATCCCCGCCCCTCCATTTGTACATGCCAAAATTTCGACACTCGGAGGGACCAGCCTTTATCGTTAACTACCATCTTCCAGTGCAGAAAACGCAAACTTAAATGCAGCAAGACATCGCCGACATGCACCAACTGCGTCAAGGCATCGCGGGACTGTCTCTACATCGGACCCCGCTTGGATGAGGCCAGCCAGATGCGCCTGGCTGAGATCAAGGAAAAGCAAGGTACTCTAGAGCGTCAATTAGAACGTGATGTGGCCAAGTCTACGACGCCTAAGACCACATTGCAGCAGCGCATTCTCGCCGATGAGGTCGAAGATGAGTATGATGACGAGCGCGACCTGGAAGCAACGCCACTCGTCGCGCTTGATCTGACGTACGAGGATGATGCGGATGGTGGTGCCGACGACATGATCGATCTCGGCATTCAAATTGGGAAGATGCGCATCACCGAGAGGATAGGCGGCCTCTCTAGACCCAGGATATCCGAAGAGGTAAACTAACTGGCCCTCGCAACTCAGAGACACTTGATCATCTGACGCAGAATAATAGATATTGGCTGGTATCGCGCATCTTACTGGCGGCCAGCCTCCCCAAACACATGGTAACCATATGCTTGCTTTTGATGATTTCCCCGATGGTATATCGGACGGGTCACTGCCCGACTTTTTAAAGCCTACAAGCCAGCACATTGTTCCCACGAGCGGCTTCTTTTTTGGCCAAATCGGGGAGGCACCCAACATCTTGCAATTTTTGCCAAATCGAGCAGTTGCAGACCGGCTCATGACCCAATATTTCCGTGCGGTTCACCCCATCGCACCGTGCTCGCACCGACCCTCGATGGAGAGGGCATACACGACGTTCTGGGAGGAAATCGGGGCGGGCTTCGAGCCGCGACCTTCGACGCAGGCCATCATCTTCGCAACTATGTTCAGTGGCATCATCAGTATGAGCGAGGACGCCGTATTCCGCGAGATAGGTGTCTATCCCAAGGCAAATTGGGTTGCAAGCCTTAAGATGGGCACCGAAACGGCGCTGAGTAAGGCTAATTTCCTGCGGACCACGAGAGTGGAAACGATGCAGGCGTTTGTTACATATATGGTGGGCTAGCTCTCCTCACTCCCTCCTAACCAGCCTTATAGCTGACATAATGGAACGCAGATACCCATATGTAGAGCAGAGGTGTCACGAGCTCATTCGGTTCTCGTGGGCGCCGCCGTTCGCATGGCCGAGTGTATGGGTTTACACCGCGACGGCGAAACCTACGGATTGACACCTCTCGAGACACATGTGCGGCGGTTAGTCTGGCACCAGCTCTGCTTCCTCGATATCCGGACGTGCGAAGCACAGGGCCCGAAGCCGGTGATCCGCCGGGAAGACTACGATACAAAACTACCCGTGAACTGCAACGAGGAAGAACTAGCGGCGACGGCGGGGGCATTGCCGCCGGAGCCATCCGACGCCTGGACTACGAACACGCTATCACTAATCCGATTTGAGATCAACGAGATGATGCGCACTGTCTGGGTGGACCGACGTCGGCTCGAGACGAGGCGCACGACGCTGACGGCCGTGTTAACTAAGATCGAGAATTTTCGACGGCGCATGTCAGAGAAATACGACCATCTCCTCGACGTGTCGTTGCCGTTGCAGCGGTACGCCAAGTGCGTTATGTATCTGCTAACATACAGGCTGCATGTCATGGTGCTGCACCCATACTACGCCAACGCAGTGAACCCGATGCCGCCGCGACTAAGTCACCTGCTGATTACCTCGGGGATAATGGTGGTCGAGCTGGCTATCCAGCTAGAGACCAACCCGCTGTTCCGGGACTGGGCTTGGTACCTGGGCGCCTACTTCCAGTACCAGATCGCCATCCTGCTGGCTACGGAAGTATACTTCCACCCCCAGAGCCGCGAGGCTGACCGCATCTGGTCCTGTCTCGACTATGTCTTTGGCCTAGACCGCAAACTGCCTCCGGAAACGAAGAGCGCGCACCTGTTGACCGAGATATCGAACCGCACAGCAGTGTACCTGCACAAACGCAAGATGCGCGGCCCTAGCACGATCGCTCGCGCGACAGTTGCAGCTAATGCCGTAGCGGGCACCAGCCCGCCACCCCCGGGTCATCCCCAACACCAAGTGAGACAGCAGCAGCCGACACAGCTGCTTCACCAGCCGCTACATCAGAAACCGTGCGCTAGTATAGGTCAAATGCTACCCGGTGCTAGCGGGAACGCGGCGGCGAAATCAGAGCAGGGCTATGCACCGCCGCAGATCCCCGCCGGGGCACCGGCAATGCCTGCGCAGCCACCGATGGTCTTCGCGGGCGTGTCGGACGGGCAGGTCCTCTGGAGCCTGCCGCCGAATGTGGGGAGCCCTCACGGTAGCGACACGTCGAGCCTTGCAGCGGCGCCTACGGTGATGACAGCAGCAACAACAACGACAGCAGCAGCGGCCGTAGCTAACGGTAGTAATTCTACTATTGCCGGCGGCCCAGTGCCGGATCCAAATATACCACAGCAGGGGAATATCATGGATAGTATAGACTGGGTAAGCTACTTCACTAGTTCTTCAATTTGGAGAGGTGTAGACGGATGGATTGGATAGGTTAGGGTTGGATGTGCTGACGGCAGCTTCGCTAAACGTTCTATCTCTTTACAGGAAACCATGTACGCGCTATTCCCCAACGACACGCAAACGGGCGAGCTCTCTATCCAGGGATACCACGATCCGAATTTCGGAATCGTGAACTGGAGCGGTCGCTGATACAAAACAACGCTCTTTTGCGGCTTTCTGATTTGCCATATCTGGCTGGACTCACTCATCGGAATCCGTCACGGGTAGTGGTATGCTATGCCATCTAGGGTGTTCTCTCTCTCTCTCTCTCTCTCTCTCCCTAGTGTGGTTTGGTTCTTGCTTAGCTACCTCAATGCCTAAAGTTTTCTTTCTTTCTATTTCTCCTATACAGGCGGAAATGGCGTATCTCTTTCCCTTGTAGAATACGGATCTTGTACATATACACGACTAGACGGTCCCCCAAAGGACGAAATTAAGATAAAAACCAACGAACAAGATCCGGTGGAGGGTAAGACTTGAAGGGATTGAGAGATTTGACAATATTACTGGACTGTATCGTCTCAGACAAGCGGAGAGATTGAAGTAGGTTGGTTGGGTTTACATAGATAGGTTTGCTTGTGGCGTTAGGTATCTTCGGCGTGGTGATAGGCAGTGTTGGGTTACGTAGAATCATTCGGCGTTACTCTTGTTTCCGCTTGCCGAGGTCTTTTTGCTGTCTTATGTCATATACTCTGCCTGATCAAGGCCCTTTATTTACTGCTGACTACTCATATGAAAGTCACGGATAATCGGGAATAGTTGACCTTCTAAGACCAAAACCAACAATCCATTTTTTATATTAAGTACCAATGTGACCATACGGGTCGGGGTCGTAGCTCATGATAACCGCTTATGCTCCGAAAACCTAAAAGAAATTCGTGACATGCAAAGGCTAGAGTGAGTATATGAGATGGAAAAGATCCATGAACTCCGCCCAGGTATCGTTAAAACACCTATCTATACGCCGGCGCCATGTTATGTAGGAAAACAACGAAAGACTAGACTTAAACGAAACTCTCAATGCGTATGCATGTTTTCTTTCCTCGATAAACTCCTTATGTTTTTTTCCCAATGTGCTCTTAACTACGCCGTGGTATCTCCTAGACGTCGCCAGGAGGGGTCAAGGGGGCATCCTTCATGTTCACGGACACGGTGGATTGTCCTAGGGCAGAAGGAGTCGCGCCACGCGACAGAGGAACGCCTCCGTTTTCAGACGATGGGGTCACCATTCTAATGGTAGAACGTCGCACCTTGGCGACTAGTACTTGTGCTGGAGAGATGACGATCTCATCGTCGCCGACACCGTTGTCATCACCTTTCTTGACAACGAGCGGGAAGAGCACGCAGCGTACAACGGCACCCCGAGCCTCGTATGCTTCGTTAGTGGTCGACGAATCACCAGATCGCTCGTTCATCATCGCTGCGTTGAACGTGACGGTCTGCGTGAGTTCGCCATTGGCATCATACTCTGGCTGTAATGGTGGGAGCATCATGTACTCTGCCCGTTGAGTGCGCATCTCAATCGATAGGTCAACTGCTTCGCGCATGACGCGACGTAGCTGAGATTGTATTTGAGTCTCTAGGTTGGTAGGAGGTGGGAGAATCATGGATAGTGTTTGAAGGATGGCTTGGACGACGGCCTCGGTATCTTGGTTACGCTGGTCGCCAAAAGCAGGGCGCCTAGATAGCAGAGTGAGGGTTACAGCGCGCCACTGGCGGACAGCGTGGGGCGGCCCAACGTCGGTCAGAAGCTTCTCAAGAGATTTGAGCTTCTGCCGCTGTTCCCGGTCCATACCGAAAAGATATCGGGTAAAGACGAACTCCCAAATCATGTTCATGGTCATAGACATGAAGATGTCGCGACGGGCGACGCGATCGCTTAGATAGTCATCAACATCAGATCCATCGAGTATGGTATTATCAAGTCGGTCGATGATCTTCTCGTCGTTGATTTCGCTCGTAAGGCGGCAAGCCCGCATGTCAGAGAATTTCGAGAAGCGGAGAACCCACTGTTGCACATGCGAGCACAGCTGCTGGCATCGGTGGTCGAAGTGGTCCTCATCCCTGAGCCGGAGAAAGTCGGCGTCGGGAGGTTTGGCAGCAAGGATCTGCTTCTTCATCTCCCGAATCTGGTCCTTGGTGGCTTCCAGTTGGTTCCGGAGCTCCTGGATCTCGGCGTCTTTCGCTTGCAGGGTCTTGGTATACTGATCCCGTGCGCCGCGATGTTCTTCCA
Organism: Xylaria longipes; assembly: GCA_025201785.1. Lineage (NCBI taxonomy): Eukaryota > Fungi > Ascomycota > Sordariomycetes > Xylariales > Xylariaceae > Xylaria > Xylaria longipes. Next base: position 120,283 of record MU619693.1, read on the forward strand.
GCTTGCGGGCGGTGTTAGTATGTTGTGACTCGAGCCTAGTGTATTTTTCGTTGTGCTGCAGGGCAAGGAGACTGTTGGCGCTCTGCAAACCCTCGTTCACCTCGGTCAGGCGGGTGACCTCGTTTTGAAGCCATTGTAGCGAGGCTTTGAGGCTCTCGATCTCGGCGTCACGGTCGGTGATGGCCGAAGTGTTGCGGCGGCTCATGTTTTGCTCGGCCTGGGCTCGAGCGTCGGCAAGTGCACGATTTTCGGCGAGAAGCTGCTCGACTCTGGATTCGAGCTCAAGAACTTGCATGCTTTGTCGGCGACGCATGCTGGGGGGGCGTGTCGGTGACCGCGGGGACCCGATGCGGCCCTCGCCATAGCCATCCTAGATCTATGTTAGTACATCTTCACCGCTCAAACGATGGATTCATGTTCAACCCCGACAGGCAGGAAGGGCGGCATGAAGAGATACAAATAAATGAGAATAGAAACACTAATCACAGCAGCATTCCAAAGCAGAGTCGGATCAACTTACGTAGATGTCGGTCATGTCCTTGGCGCGGACACGGCCCTCGTTGGCAATGGGAGTGATGTTGTGGTGTGAACCATGGCGGTCAGAGGCATCACCACTATCTCTGTCTTTGGCTTTGGTGGCCCCGTCTTTGTCCCTGTCCCCGTCCCCGGTGGAGACGGGGAGGCTGGGAGTGGAGGAGTTGCTGTGGCTGGTGTGGCTGAGCGCGCGCAGGTCACCGCTCATTCGTCGGTCCGTTCTGCGCAGTGGCGGGGTGTTGGCGCCTGACGACCGAAGGCTGCGAATGCTGTGCACGCTCCGGATGCTGTGGCTGCCGGGGCTGTCGGGCCGGTAACTGAGTGGTTCGGGTGTTCGCAGCCGCGAGATGCTCGTGTTGGACGCTGACTGTCGAGCCACGCTTTCCGGCTGCGGCGTCGTCCCTCGCTTGGTGTCGCTGCTGACGACATTGTCCGACACGCTTCTCGGTGTCTGTTGTTGCGGTGTACGTGGATACAGAGCGGCACCTGTCGACTTCAGGGGTGTTGTAGCCCGCTTCATAGGTTCGTCTTCTGCTGGCTTTTCCGGCGCAGTGCCTCGGTCCCATCCCCTGCCTTGGGTTGGCGTGCTTAGCTTCGGCGTTTCGTTGTCGAACAGGGACCGCCTTGAACGTCTCTCACGCAGCTGTGGTGTTTGCGAGCTGCTGCCTTGATCTGGCGGGCTTGGGGCTGTTCGGGTACTGTGTTCTTGAGAACTTGCTCTTTCATCACTGGGTCCGATTGTCATGTGCACACCACTGTCGCGTTGGCCAGCATCGTCTTCGGGCCCAAGGCTATGTCGTTGCGGATTTGGATCGGTGACTAATCCGCTGTCCCTGTTCGCTTCCAACCCTGTTTGAATTTTGTCTTCGAGATCGGAACGCAACTCTTTCTCGAGATCCTCGTGAGTCTCTTCTTCAACAGGCGGCAAGCTGCGACCGTAGTCTAAGGCGCTTGGCGTCCGTGGTGGGGGAAGTGATGGAACAAAGGGCTCTTCGGGTGCATCTCTGAAGCCAGCATGTAGGGACGTAGCAGGGTCTTCGAATGGTTCTGATGTATCTAGATCATCCCAACTGTCTTGTCTTCCGGCTGTGCTTATCCCCTTTATCTGCGAGCGCGTTTCTTCAACGTGGGAGGGTCTCGGGATTGGGAGTTCAGGCACCACCCCCCTACCCCTTACTGGGCTCTCGATGTTGGCGTCGTCTGCGCCAGGATCATGATGCTGGGTGGGCTCGGGCACTTCCTGGCGTGCCACTGGATCCATCATCTCTCGAGCCGCTTCATCCGGGTGTTCTTTAGCTTCGATACTTAGCCCAGTCCAAAAGTCGCCGGAATCAGCATCCAATCTGGATCCTTCATCTAATGGTTTGGGCTCTGAACTCTCCCAAAGTGCAGGATCATCGAATATATCATCATCTTTAGATGTTCTCTTGTCAACATTTTTTGACTTTTTCTTGCCTTTCCCTTTCTTGGAACCACCGATCTTTTCTACTATCTTAGCAACTCCTCCAGCTCCGGGATCGACAACCGCTGCTGTCTCAACGGTTTGATCCTCGTCAACCTCGTTTTGCTTCTTCTTCCTATTTGACTTGCTTGTAGGAAATTCTTTTGGTACTGTTTTGTCGTCTCCTAGAGAAAGGTCCGGACCTTGGGATTCCTTCTGATTTGAGGTAGCTTGAAGATTATTCACATTCATGGGATCAGATTCGAAGTGAGTGACAATGAGATCCTGAGGCTTGCGGTCGGAAACCTCGGCTGTTTCTCTATGCTGAATAGATTCTTTGGATACGGAAGGAATGTCCATAGCCACTGTGTCTGTCGCCTGGGAGTCCGATTCTGGTAGTATAAGCGCGGGAGGTTCAGTTATCATAGCAGAAAGCGGCTCCGACACCATTGCATCATCTTCAACAAGGTCAGTACGTAATTTCTTGTCAGGCTGAGTAGATTGATCGAAAGGACGATCGTGTTCGATATGGCTGCTTAGTTGCGCCGGGGACATGTCTACAGTGATGGGCGCTTGGCGATTATGCAAATGCAAGGGAGTTCGGGGCCGGAAGTCAGAAATCGGCAGCTGGCCCTCTTCCCTGATGTCTGGAATGTTGATCGACTTTTCAGATAATACATCATGGGCGACACTAGTCTGCTCTTGCGGTTGAATAGATTGATCGGCTGTTGGGGGACTTTGAGTATCTGCGCTCTGATTTTCTACTTGTGGGATCTCGTCCGAGGTTGGCCGTTCAAGAGCTGCCGGCTCTTGAAATGCGTCAGCTATGTTTAATGAACCTTGGGGCGTTACTTCCGAAGAAAGTGCTTTAGCACGCTTTTTGTCCTTTTTCGACTTCTTCCCAAATGAAGGCCCTTCGTCATTCTGGGGTTCGATAACTTCGGCTTCTCGAATCATCGGGTCAGGAGACGCCGTCTTTTGTGGATCATCAGCGACTTCGATATTTTGTGTCAGCGGGGCTTCGACTGTAGATGCTGTTTCCGATTCCGACTGACTGGCCCCCTTCCCTTTTTTCTTGTCCTTTTTTGACTTCTTTCGAGCAGTTGGGAATTCGGGTTCGGGTTCGGGTTCAAGTTCAGGTACAAGTTGAGTTTGAAGTTCGGGTTCGCCCAGTGTTGGCTTATTACTGTCAATGTTGTCATTGCTTGGTTCTTTCTGCTCAGGTTGACTCGTCGTTTGGGTAGCATCACTTTGTTCAACTGTTGCCGGTGGTTCGATCTTAGAAGAGTCTTCTGGAACAGTTACTGCCTTGGGAACTGGTATCTCAGGTTGAGTCACATTGTCGATTTTAGACCAATCCCAAGACTGTAAGTTAGTGCCAGACTTTACGTTGGAGTCTGCGTCAGAATCGTTGAGCGCTTGTGCCATTTTTGTCTTCTTCTTTTCCTTCTTGGAGTTTTTAGTCGAGAACTCGGGGAGCTCTTGGGACGGGTACTGGGAAGCATCCGTGATCGTGTCCTTTTGTACATCAGCTTGCTCCCTCAAAGATACCTCATGCGAGGCTGCATCCAGCTTGCCGGGAAGAGCCGCAGAGTCCCTGTTATCAAGTGGATTGGCGTGCGATGGCCCTGTATCCACTGCTGTGTCTGGTACATTTGTACCATGTACTGCAGACTGGCCCTGGCTCAATTCTTTAGCGTACTGAGCTTGATCCAGTGGTGGGTTGATCTCTTCAGCTGGGAGATTACGGGATGGCTCTCCGGCTATATCATTTTCGTGAGAATTGCCTGGTTTTCCCAGAATATCTGAGGTATCTTCGACTGGCATTAGGTTTTCAGTAGCCGCAGGCTCCATTTGGCTTACGATATCATCGCTGGTAGTTGGGTCGCTTTCAGCGGGTTGTCTAGTACTGGTCTCGGGCTCAGGAGTTTCTGTGGCAGACTGCTTCTTCGCCCTGCGTTTGTCTTTCTTCGACTGCTTCGTGGAAACGATCTCAGGCGAAATATTATCTGCGCCGGCTGCTTTGTCCGGGGTTATTTCGGTTGTTTCAATCGGTAACGCGTCGACCGGCTCAGCAGATTTATCTGTTAAGTTTTGCTCGACGAGTAATGGGCCCGTTGCAGATCCCGAAGCCGCGGTGATTGCAGGCTCGGCATCCCAATCTAATTGGCTAGCCTTCTTTTTCTTCTTCTTCGACTTTTTGCTGGATGTGGTTTCAAGGAATGTGTCGTCAAGGTCCGTAGAGTCTTTCAAGCTCGTTTGTGTGTCCTCCGCAAGAGATTGGTGATCAAGCAGCATGTCGTATCGTTGTTCCTGTTCCGTGGGGGCTATTGGCTTTGGCTCTTCGACTGTTTTTGCACTGTCAGGCCCCGGTTGCCCTTCTATTTGGCTTTGACGGTTTTCCATCTCTTCAGATTTCTTGCCTGACGCAAACTCGGAAAATGGGTTTTCAACTGCTTCGTCACTGTTGCCCATCTCCGTAGGTTCGCTAGTCATTGGTTTGTCAAACGCCCGCTCTGACTGCTGCTTTTCCGGGAGATCCTCAATCTCAGCTTCTGGTCCTGATTCCCAGCTGACCTGGCTGGCTCGCTTCTTCTTCTTCTTATCCTTCTTCGACTTCTTACTCATTGCTGTATTTTTTCCATCATCCACCTGGGGGGCCGCCTCCTCTGGTTGCGCAGTCCCCGGTTGTGTAGCCTCAGGTTGTGTAGCCTCTGGCTGTGCTGTTTCGGGTTGTGCAGTTTCTGGTTCCTGCAACGGTGTGAGACTGTCAGTACCGATTTCTGGGCCCGTCTCCGACGCTGGCTCATGAAGTGGTTCATTTTCGGCAGCTTGGGTTGTGGCTTGTTGATCGTTGGAAGAAAGCTCCGGTGTTGCACCTTCAGGAATGGCGTCCGTCGGGGTTTCGCTAATATTCGACTCAATATTTAACTTTACTGCGTCATCGAGCTTCATTGAGGGAGCTGTCTCTTCCGCAGAGGTTGGCTCTGCTGATTGTGCGCTAGCAACAAGATTCTCAAATGATTTCGCTGCTTCGTCTTGGCTAGGAGCCCTGGGCTCTTGGGAACTGGAATACTGGTCTTCTGTACCATATGTAGGTGATTGCTCTCCTGGAACACTCGAATTATTGATTTCTGTCGGCTCGACTACCTCAACAAGTCCAGCTGCTGGCTCTGGATTGGCTTCTATTTCAACTTCGGGCTGAGGCTCAACTTCGCTGGCGCGTTTCTTCTTCCTGTTATTTTTGCTCTTTTTACTGGATGCGAATTCGAGGACCCCTTCACTTTGCGAGGGTTCGGCAGACGCGTCTATCGATACATCAGGTTCTTGACTTGGTTGTAACTGAGATGGTACTTCGTCTTCCCAAGAAGTTGGTTTTTCCTTTTCTCCACCTTTATTACTCTTCGTTGGAGAGAGTTCCATGGTATCCGTCTCTCTTGACACATCAGGCAGGGAGACTCCGGATTCAGCTTGTTCACTTAAGTCAGGAGTGCTAGGGGGAACGGGATCCACAGGAGCTTCAACGGGTTCCTGAGCTAAATCTGCTTCTGGAAGCGCCTGCTTTTTCTTTTTCTTGTCCTTGCTTTTCTTCGTTGGAGCTGGATCAGCAACGTCCGCTGGCTTCACATCGTCAGGCGCAATTGCTTCAAATGCTTCACCTTCTGGTGGTAGCCCAACTTCAGGGGCAGTCTCGAGGGGTTGGCTTTCTTCAAGCTGTTTTGCTTCCTCCTGTGGCGTAGTGTCAACCTCCAAGGTACTGGCTTGCTTCTTTTTCTTCTTGTCCTTTTTGCTCTTCTTGGTAGGAGTAGATCCAGAATTATCGTCATTTGGAGGAACATTAGCCTTTGTTGTCTCATCATTAGGTGTCTTCTCCGAATCAACAGCAGTGATCGGTTCTGAAGTAACCCCGACCTCTACTTGCGGCAGCGCATTTTGTCCTAACTCCCCTGAACCGAGTGTGTCTGGAGCAACTTCAGATACCTTTTCTGGAGCCGGTTCTTCTTTGGGAAGCTCTTTAGGTAACTCCTCTTTGGGCAACTCCTGGGGAAGTTCTTCTTTGGGTGGCGCTTCTACAGATAGCTCTTCTTTAGATACGTCTTCCTGTGGCGGAGCTTCCTGTACAAGCTGCTCTCGTGGTGAATCTGCATTGGGTGCGTCCCCCTCTGGCAACATTTCCTGTGGCGCGTTGTCTTCCAATGAGTCCATCTGCTTCTTCTTTTTCTTGTCTTTCTTACTCTTCTTTCTAGAGATGGGCTGGATGATACCATTATTGTTGGAAGGCTCAAATGCTGGGGGCTCAGATATAGCAGGTTCAGACACATCAGGTTCGAATACGACAGATTCAGATGCAGGCTCAGGTGCGGGAGGCTCATTCACCACGGGTAAAGTGAAATCACCAGCTGCGGCTGCAGCTAAATCCTTAGTTGGCTGTTCTTCCATTACCTCGTCGTCTTGAGAGATATCCTTCTTTTTCTTCTTGTCTTTCTCGCCCTTTTTCGTTGGAGTAGTAGGGACGGCGAGGTCATCATCATTCACAAGTTCAGATGTCGGTGTCGGTGCCGGCGCCTGTGGCTGATCCTCGGTAGTGTGGCCCAATTCGGCAGCTGCTGTCGGAATAGGATCTTTGGCTGGTTTCTCTTCGGAGAGCTCTTCAGCTAAAGGGCTAGACTGTTTCTTTTTCTTGTCTTTTTTGCTTTTCTTGACAGGAACAGTATCAGTGATGTTCTCACCAGTCGCAGGTTCTTGGACCGATATTTCTTTCTCGACGGGTTCGGCTAAATCAATAGCGGAGGCATCGACGGTTTCCTCAGCGAATTCCTGAAGCAATTCATCCTCCCAAGAGCTAGTTGATTTCCCTTTCTTGTTTTCATCGCTCTCAGTGGGCGCCGAGTCATTCAAAGGCAGACTATCGGAGGCAGGTTCGCTTTTGAGTGCAGTCTCTTCTTTGCTGCCGCCTTCTTCCTGGGGAGCGCTGTCATCATTGGGAACACTGTCGTGCTGAGGAATAGCTTCGCTTTGAGTGGCATCTCCATCACTAGGTTTACTTTCGTCCTTGGGAACAGTTTCATCTGAAACAGCATCCTCGGTTTTGGGAGTGTTGTCGTCTTGTGCGATAGTCTCGTCTTGCGCCGTAGCCGCATCCTTGGAAACACTATAAGACTCGGTATCCTTGCCTTCACCCACTTCAGAAGGGGCCGTGGCGACAGCTTCAGATTTTGCTGTTTCACTGGACACAGAGTCTGTGAGACTTTTGCTATCTTCGAGGGTTGCCTCCTGACTAGCAGCTTTCTTTTTCTTCTTCTTGTCCTTTTTGCTCTTCTTAGTTGGGGTAGAAGAAGGGGTGTCCTCGGTATCGTCAGCCTTCGGTAGTTCCTCAGTCCTAGGTAGTTCTTCAGCAGCCTTGGGTAGTTCTTCGGCCGGGGAACTTCCGACCTCAGTTGGGACGCCGATGCTATTTTGGTCCGAATTTTCAGGGCCGGCTTGAACAGGGTCTAGCAGTGGTTCTGGTAAAGCTTCTTTATCTGACAGGCCGACTAGCGTTTCTTTCGTCTTGTCTGTTTCGCTTTCTTCATTCAGTGCAGGACGAGAGGCATTGTCAACATTGGCTGTCTCTTCGACTTGAAGTGTATTTTGAGGTTTGAGTGGTGCGTCAGCTTGGGAACTGTTAGGCTTGATTGGCAGACTGGCGTCATTCTGGTTTGGGCTGTCCGAACTGATTTGCATAGGTTCCAGCACGGGTTCCACGGTAGGTTCTGCTGGCGGTTCTGCCAGTGGTTGTAGAGACGCTTCTTCATCTTGCACACTGGCTAGCTTCTTCTTCTTCTTCTTGTCCTTCTTAGTTTTCTTGGCGGAAGCCGAGCTGGCAGTGTCATCGTCTTTAGATTCCTCAGATGGAACTGTTCCGCTTAGGTCAGTAGCTTGGCTTGCTTGAACAGGAGCAGAATTCTCCGCACTTTGTTCCGGCTCCGGTAGGGGCGCCTCATCATCCTGCGCACTTTGTTGTTTTTTGTTCTTCTTCTTGTCCTTTTTGCTCTTCTTGGTTGGTGTCAGCTCGACATTTTCTGGGGTGGCAATATCATCAAGAGGTAGCTGAGCTGAGGGTGACTCAGTAGACTCAGGTAGGTCAACAGGTCGTTTGGTTTCAACGGGAGTTCCTGATGCAACAGGAACCGGCTCAACTTCCCGACGAGGGTCAACCTCTTGGGCACGGTCCCCAACATCTTGAGCTGATACAGCTTGATCCTCGGTAGTTTCTGGCAAAGCATTGGTTGTCGTCTGCTCGATTACAACAGGAGGAGTTTGGGCGTCGGAAGCGGCCTCGGCGCCTGCAATTTCTGTCGTATCAGGTGGATCCATCAAAATCTGACTGTCTCGCTTTTCCTTCTCGTCTTTCTTCGACTCACGGCTGGCCGTGGGTTCCGAAGGAGGCTCTTCAGAAGCTTGTGTATCTAGAGGTGGCTCTTCAGAAGCTTGTGTATCTAGAGGTGGCAGTTCAGAAGCTTGTGTATCCAGTGGTTGCTCCTCAGAAGCTTGTGTTTCAAGAGACTCCTCTAGCTCTAGGGTTAGCGATCGGTCTGGCTGCCCGGCACCCGGGTCATCTATTACGGGTTCCGCAATAGAAGTTGTCGCATTTTCTGCTTGCAGAATCGCGGGTTCCCCAATTTGAACGTTCTGACTTGATTGGCTCTGATCATTCAGAATAGAAGGTGAAGTAATGGGAGGCTCTTGTGATGAGGATCCCTGCTCATCGGTCGGAGGCTTCAATATGTCGGGTGCCTCGTCGGTTCCCTGAGTTCGTTTCTCTGGAGCAGATTGGAGTACATCGACTTTACTTTCTTGGCCCCGAGCCTCGTCATCCACAGTAGGACTCGGTGATGCATCGGAAGACACCTTCGGTTCGACTTCTAGGACTTTGCTGCCCTTCTTGCCCTTTTTCTTCTTTTTGCTCTTCGTCGTAGTTTCGGGCAATGTATCATCCAGTCGTACATTTTCAGCATCTGGCTGCTCAACTGGCTGCTCAACGGTCTGTTCTTCGGGCCTTACTAATTCGTCTTGCCCTGTATTAGCTTCCCTTTGTAGAGTGGCTGAGGTAGTCTCTTGGTTCTCTTCCGTAAGAACACCTTCGTTCAGGGAGGTTGGCGAGGCGGGGGAATCGGATGCAGCTTCTTGGATTTCCTGAGATTTCCCTTTGCGCTTCTTCTTTTCCTTTTTACTTTTCTTTGCCATAGGAGATTCGTCTTCGGCAGTGACTGGAGTAGGGTCTTCGGCCACTAGCATAGCCTCAGCTGGTGCCTTTTCCTCTGCCGATACTAAATCATCCGGCTTGACTAGAACATCAGACGTCACGTCCAACCCAATCACCTCAGTTTGACCTTCTATCTGTTTCTGAGTATCTGTATCACCTTGAGATTGTGTGTCTACAGAGATATCAACATCATTCTGTGGCAGTGGGTCAATCTTATGGCCTGTGATTAGTGTTGCTTTGTCCTTTTCCTGTTCTGAGATATGATCACCCTCTGATTCAGCACATGGCAGGGCTGAACGGGTAAACTCTCCTTGGGGAAGGTAGGCGCCGGGTTCTTCATCAGCTGGCAAGGGAACAGAAGAGGGGTCAAAATCAACAGATCGTGAGTCCATCGGGTCTTGAAGCGCATGTTTATCAGGGTCTTCGTCTAAATTGCACGGCATATCAGATGGTAGACTTGCCGGTTCCGCTAGCGTCGTCGAAGCATCGGCTGATGCTTCCTCAAGTTCCGTTGTCAAATCAGGTGCAATAATCCCACCAGTACCTTCTGTGGGTATCTCTGTCGATTCCTCTATTGGATCCGCGAACTGAACACTTTGGCGCTTCTTTTTCTTGTTCTTTTTCGATTTCGTAGTGCTCGTTGAGGTAGAACTGGTGTCTACGTCATCCTCTTTGATTTGCTCACGTACAGCCGCTGCTTCCTTCACGTTGGACACTGTTTCTAAGCCAGGGGTAGAGAGGACAGATTTATCCTCATCCTCGGCTAGAACTGGACTCTGCCGATCTGTGTTCTCTAATTCTTCAGACGGTGGGAAGCCCTCTGTGCTACTAACCGACTGAGCGGCATTAGGGCCAGTACAGTCAGTTGCCGGCTCAATTGGCCGATCTGTTGGGTCCGAAGATTCCAATGGCGGTGTTGTGTTTGCATCTTGCTGCAGATTAAAGGGGTTGGTTGCCTCGGGTATCACATCATCGCTGCCCGAGTCGAGCTGAGCAGAACCCCGTTTTTTCTTGGCTTTCTTGGCTTTCTTCTTGCTCGACACGACTTCGACCTCTGGTTCAGCCTTAGTCATCTCTCCCTTCGCCGGCGTTTCAGGCTCCGTAGCAGAGACCGGCTTAGACTCCAAATCTTGTTGGACTGTCTCAGCAATACCTTCAGTGACACTTGACTCTACTTCTACCCGAGGATGGTTGACGTCTTCAAGCGCACTTAAATCCGCAGTTTCGACGTTTTCCGTTCCTTTCCCCCCTGACACAGCAGGCTCCACCTGAGGATTATCGGCACTTAGCTCTGCCTGAGGCGTGGGAACCAACTTTTCGCAATCAGCGACAGCTGGATCGTCCAATACTACTTCTTCCAATTTGGGAGACGCTGCAGCCTCTTCTGTGGCACTAACATTCGATTCTATGGCAGTCTTCTTGCCTTTCTTTCCTTTCTTGGACTTCTTGCTTGAACTAGCGCTGTCGGGCCGAACCTCCTCCGTAGGTGGTTCTACTTGTTCTGACTCTACTTGTTGTGGCTCTGCCTGTTCTGGCTCTGCTTGTTCTGGCTCGGCAATTATGTCGTTTACAGTTGGGGATATTTCAACCGTCTGCTCGGTCTGCTCGGTCTGCTCGGTCTGCTCGGTCTGCTCGGTCTGCTCGGTCTGCTCGGTCTGCTCGGTCTGCTCGGTCTGCTCGATTTGCTCTGTTGATGGGGCGTCCTTGACCGTCTGCTCTGGAGTATCTTCGGTCTGACGTACTGTAGTAACCATTTCCTGGACGTCGGACAAATCTGAGACACTCTGCTGCTTCTTTTTCTTCTTTTTGCCCTTCTTTTTGCCCTGTGGTTCTTCTGGCAAGTCCGTGACTTCGTTAGGCTCATCACCGCTGATTTGATCCGGTGGCGGGTTTTGGGCGTCGCTAACAGTATCGAGCGAAGCATTTGACGGCTCGGCAACCCCGAGTGACTGGGTTGGTGTAGAATGCGAGTCCTCAACGATGTTTTCAGTGGGTGGGCCTGCGGCTGCATCGGTTGCTTGGGGCTCTTGCCGGGTTTCTGATTCAGGTGCAGACGATTGAGACACATCAGCAGTAAGTCCTTTCAAGGGTACTAAGCTTGGCTTGCCAGCTTGAAATGGCACATCGCCCTCGCTCTCGGGGGCATCAACCTTCTTTTCTTCTGGTGCGGACTCCACTTCGGCTATTGTGGGTTCGACAATATCTTTTGGCGGCTGTGGGGTTTCAGATGCTAGTTGTGACCTTTCGTTGAATTCGTCGGATGACGCAGCTAAACTAGGTTCAACGACCTCCGCGGGAGCTTTCAGCAGATTTTCAGTGCTAGCCGTTGGGGCATGTTCCGTAGAAATAGCTTCAACCACAGGACTGGTTTGATCTGGTGCTTTCGACGAGTGCGGCTCAGCCTCACTCTGCTGAACTTCTTCCGCAGTTTCAGTATCAGTCCTGGTATCAACCGCGCTCGATGTTTCTGGTTCTGCTGCTCGAGACTTCTTTCCTTTTTTCTTTTTCTTGGACTTCTTCGAAGTGGTAACTGGCAGTTCTTTATCGGCAGGCGAAACTTGAAGCGTAGCTTCAGAAGTGCCTTCTTTCGGTCCCAGAGCCACATGTTCAACCTCAATGGGTGTGGCTTGAGCGTATTCAGAGTAGTGCTCCAGCGTCTCCTTTTGAAAGGGGTCTGTTTTCTCTTGGTTCGGATTCGGGGGTACAGACTCGGCTGGTATAGTTGCTTCCGGAGTAGGTGCAATAAAAGACTCCTCCTCAGCCGGAGGTAACTTCTTGCCTTTCTCAGACACAATTGAGAGGCTTTCGAAGGCTGCCGAGGACGCCGATGCCTCTTGTCCTAATGCCGTAACCTCGTCGGCTGGAATAGGATCTTCAAGAGTCGCCTCCTTTTCGTCACCCACGGTCTCTTCCGAACTCTGACCTTCAGGTATCGTTAAGGAAGGTTGTTCTTCCGCTTCTAGCTGCTTAGCTTGAGATTTACGTTTTTTCTTCTTCCCCTTCTTTGTCGTGGCCACTGGCTGCTCTGAGACGGCGTCCTCAACGAGGGCTGCCCTGACAGGCGCCTGGACAGAGGTTTCAGCGACAGCCTCAGCCGCGGCCTCGACAGTGGCCTCGATAGAAGCATCGGCAGGAGTCTCCACGACAGTCTCAACAGGAGCTTCAGCAGGGGTATCAGCAGGAGTTTCAGCGGGAGCTTCGGGAGCTTCGACAGGGGTTTTAACAGAGGCCTCGACAGGGGCTTCAATGGAAGCATCAACTAGAGATTTAGTAAGAGTTTCGACTGAAGCCTCAACTGGACCCTCGACTAGAGTCTCAATAGGAGCCTTAATAGAATCCTCGACTAGACTCTCGGCTGGAGTCTTAATGGGACCTTCGGCTGGAGCCTCAACTGGAGTCTTAATAGAATCCTCGACTGGACTCTCGGCTGGAGTCTCAACTGTACCCTCGGCTAGAGCTGTAGCAGGAGTTTCAACTGGAGTCTCAATAGGAGCCTTAATAAAATCCTCGACTGGACCCTCGACTGGAGTCTTAATAGGAGCTTTAATAGAATCCTCAACTAGACCCTCGGCTGGAGTCTTAATAGGACCTTCGGCTAGAGCCTCAACTGGAGTCTTAATAAAATCCTCAACTAGACCCTCGGCTGGAGTCTTAATAGGACCCTCGACTGGAGTCTTAATGGGATCCTCGACTGGAGCCTCGGCTAGAGCTTTAGCAGGAGTTTCGACTAGAGTCTCAACGGGAGCCTTAATAGAAACCTCGACTAGACCCTCGGCTGGACCCTCGGCTGGAGCTTCAGCAGGAGTGTCGACTAGAGTCTCAACGGGAGCCTTAATAGAATCCTCGACTAGACCCTCGGCTGGACCCTCGGCTGGAGCTTCAGCTGGAGTTTCGACTGGAGTCTCGACTTGAGTCTTAATAGAAGCCTCAAAGGGAGTTTCAACGGGGGCCTCAACAGCGGCTTCCTCGACAGAAGTATCGACAGGGGTTTTAGCGACAGTCTCAACGGGAACTTCAGGAGGAGCTTCAATGGGAACTTCAGGAGCTTCAATGGGAACTTCAGCGGCTGCCTCGGCCTCGACAGGGGCCACAACAGGAACATCAGGAGCCTCGGCTGGTACGTCAACGTGAGCATCGGCCAAGGTGTCGTTCTCAGCTTCTTTAAGCGTGTGCTCCACTACGGCCTGTTCAGCGGGAGTGTCGAAGAACTCGTCCTCCTGTTCCTCCCCAGGCAGTGGGGTCTCGGCAGCTATGCTGTCCTCTATAGAAAGACCTCGGCTTTGTGCCTTCTTCCTTTTCTTCTTGTCCTTTTTGGAAAGTTTGACTGGAGTGGGTTCCTCTTCCTTTTCATCGGTCTTGACGGCCGATTCGGGAGTATCACTGCTCAAGGGAACCTCCGTGTCCACAGGCACCTCTACACTTGAAGCTTCTGCCGAGGGTTCAATCTCTCGAGACTTATTCTTCCCTTTCTTCCCTTTCTTGGACTTCTTTCCAGAAACGCGGGCAATTTCTTGAGGTTCAATGTCTTTGGCGCCTGGTTCGTTGATATCTCTTGTCTCGCCAAAGTCTATAGATTCGCCCAAAGGTGCTACGTCTGGTGTGGTGCTGTCTTTCGTGCCCAGTGGCACTTCCTGAGAATCAACATGATCGTCGATAGCGGCATTTGCAACCAATGTGTCTGCCATTAGGCCAGCTGCTGCTTCTCCTAATAGATTGCTATCGGTCAAGTCAGGCACATCCTCTTTCAACCCAGCAAGAGCCGCATGTCTTTTAGCAGCCCTCAAAGTAGGTGAGCTTTCAGTTGTATCAACATCGTTAGAGTCCTGAACACTTGGCGGGCTCGAGTGGAGCAGATAAGAGCTTCGATTCTTGGATACCGCATCAATAGGGTCGGGCTTTGGCGTTGGACTCTCAGGTTCTTCTACTGGCCGCATTGGAGGCAGTTGAGGTGAGTCCGAATACCTCCCTGTAGTTTCTTGCGTCGAATGGTCATCCTGGAAGTCATTACGAGGGATATATGTGTGACTAGGTGTTGGTTCAGGTTCATCAGGCAGTGTGTCTGGAATAATACTCCGCTGCATTTCTTCCTCGACTGAAGTTGGCGTAGTAGCCAGCCCACGGGATGTTTTCTCCACTAACAGTAGAGGCTTGAATGCTCTCGTGCTCTCCCAAGACATAGGCCGTGCTCGAGGCTTCGAGGCACTGCTCGTTTCTGGCGTCGCTGCTGCCACTGGAGACGCTGAAGGTGATGACTTCACGTTACCTGGAGAAACAGGAGCATTCCTCTGTCCTAACCGAAACTGAATAGGAATTGCACTATGACTTGGCGTCTTCACTCTGAGTGGGGTATCACTACGACGACGGACATGTGTAGACTTCTCAGTCAACAGGCGCCGTTCTCGGTTGTCTTCAGGCGTCCCGGGGCGGCTCTCTGGCAGAGGTGGAATGCTCTCGTCAAGTGCAGGAACCGGAGTGCTCGGCCTACTAGGGGGTAGAGGTAAGAGGTCGCCGTATGTGGGATCTATAGCTGGACGTATTTCCCGCTCCACAATTTCGGGGTCAATGAACTCAGTTTGAGGGGGTGGACTTGGATGCTCCTCAGTAGCCTTGATTTCCCGTGATGAATATATCTCCGGTGCGGCGTCGGTGGCTTTTTCGGAGGATTTTTGTTGCGCAAGGGCAATCGCGGCGCCCGTTAAGCCGGCACTTGCGCCAAGAGCGCCGACATTATCTAAAAAAAGATTATCCTCACGGTCTTGCCTATGCGACGGCTCCTTTCCTTCGCTAAGGCCGATAGACGACTTGAAACGGTCAAAGAAGCTTGGGGTACCGCTTCCTCTGTTATCCTTAGATTCGGTCAACCCCCTTTCTCTATTAGGTAGTTCACCCTCGTTCTCGAATTCATCATCTTCGGGAAACCCGCCAGGTGCTCTTCGACGTGTCTCTTTCTTCCCCGTCTTCTCCTCGTCCTCAAACCCCGTTTCAGAAAGAGGGACTGGTCTGGGAGGCGAATCTGTACGTGGGGCTTCTTCTAACATCTTCTCGGTACCTTCAACTAAGACCTCCGGAAAGGGAGCGGGCTGGGAGGCGGAACGAGAAGGAGATTCTTCATGCGTGGTTACATCACGTTTAGACTTCTTCTTCTTCTTCGATTTCTTAGGCAAATCAACCCACTCTTCTTCAGTCGTCGCAGTCCTTTCGCCGCGTATCTCAGTCGAAAAGTCGACAATATCCTTCGGGCTCTCCACTATGTCCTCGGTGAGAGCAGGAGAACGAGAAGGCAAAGGGTCACGATGAGACTTCTTGTTTCGTTTCGTGGGAACGTCCCAGTCGTCCGCGACACCACCTCTGGCGATCGGCTCAGAAGCTTCGTCACCAGCGTCCTCTTGAGACTCCGAAATGTCAAGGGATCGTGGAAGGGAATCAACGTCAGTTAAATTCCACTTGCTCTTCTTGCCCTTCTTCGGGGAATGCCGTTCATCAGCCAAAAGAGGATTCACTTCGGGTTCTACATAATCATATGAACTTTCATGTGGTAGTTCTGAGGCCCGAGTTGGTGATGAAAGCGAGTCTTCGGCCACCGATTCCCTCTTGGCTTTATTTTTCTTCTTTTTGTCTCTGCTAGGCGCGACCCACTGCTCCGGCAGAGCTGCATCGAAATCATCAATGACTCGTTTGAGATCCTGAGATGGCGATTCCAAATTCACATCGAGATCACGTATTCTAGGCATCCGTTCACTTGCCCGATCAGCTACCGGCCCTATGGCCTTAGTTTCTTCAAAGTCCCAGGGCGCGTCAACCAGGGCGACGGGTTCAGAAGGCTCAACATGTCCCGTTGACTGAGGATCATGTTGTACGTCCTGGGAAGAATCCTGCCGAATCACAATCGACCTCTTTGACTTCTTTGGCTTTTCCTTGTTTGGCGTGTCCGCCCAGGCTTCAATGATGGGACTGGGCTCTTGCTGGAAAGATGAGTAGTCTCCTGGTACCTGATCATCTTCCCAAACCTCACTCTTTGCAGACTTATCTCGTTTCTTCTGCTCCTTTTTGCTGAGATTTCTTGTAGGTACGGCCCAGTCATCTTCTGAAACTGAATGCGATGTTTCCGGTACAGGATCATCTTGTACAGCCGACACAGGTCTGTCCGAGATTTGTTGCTCAGAGGCTTTCTCCTGCTGACGTCTCTCCTTTTTACTCAATCTCGAGAAGATTTTGGAATTGTCGGGAGATATTTCTTTCTCTTCTGTGACAGTGTACGGGCGCTCATCCCAAGTGCCCCGACTAGTTGCTGCCACAGAAGGACTGAATGGTTCATTTGACCCCGGGGGGGAATCACGACGATGGAAATCAGCGTCATCGATGATGATATTGGGATCAAAACCACTACCTTCAAGCCCCGCCGCGATATTTGCCATAAACACCGGGTCCTCAGCAAAGCGTTTGGGCATCTGAGAGCTCCTTGGGCTTGAAGGCTTTGGTCCAGGAACAGGTGGGTCATCGTACAGCTCATCATATTGCACGGAAGACCTCCACTTGAACGGCTGAGGAGGATCTTCTGTTTCGACATGCTCACGAGCTGCGTCTGCATCAACAGTAGAGTCAGTAATTGATGAGGCAGCAACCCCTACACCAACACCAGAGATAGCAGCCGCAATGACACCCCGACTTTTCTTCTTGCCAGTTCCAGACCTAGACGTCTCCAATGGAGTAATAATCTTGACCCCAGAATAAGGATCATCCTCCCGTTCCGGGGTTTCAACCACATAGTGCTTTGTCTGGTTCTCGCCCCAGCTCACAGCTTTAGATGGTGATGTCGATACAGTCGAAATTACCTCATCTCGCGCCTCAGTGGGGACAGGGTCAGTGTCAACTCCGGTTGTGGGTGACGATACATGCATTTCTTCAAACCGCTGTTTCTCAGGACTCGGTGAAGGTACTGGGGTTGGGCGTACGAGGTTCAGCATTGGGCGCTCACGCTCAGCAGAAGGGTCTCTTGCACTGAATACAGGAAAGGTTGATGACCGCCGCCACGATTCCGAAATCCGGAAACGAGAAAGCTCGTCAGGATGCTCTAAAATATTATCAATTCGAACATCAGCATTAGGCCCGTCGTAAGGATTCTTTGGTTTCGGATGATCGACTGGTAGAGGTGATGGGGTTTGACGGGTATTTGCCGACTCCTTCTCGTCCTTCCATTTGTCGACTATCGAGCTATCCGGGGAGTTGCTTCTGGATCTTTCTTCCTGTTCTCTGATTCTGCGCGCCAGCCTCTCTTCACGATAGGCTCGATCGGCATCATCAATCACAGGGTCTTTAGGCCGAGGCGAAAAGCTTGAAACCTGTGACCGGTCGTGAGAAATAGTGTCTCTCTTAGGGGAACGCTCATGCTGATGTTCAGCTACCGCGAATTCGGTTTTGCTTACTGGAACAGTAGTCTGCTCGGCAGCTTTGCGCGCTTTTTGAGCGTCTTGAAGCTCACGCTCAAAAGAATCTTTACGACTCAAACGTTCGTATGGGTCGTGAGATTCGAATTTAGAGAAATCGGGTTCGCGTTCTACGGTCATGATCACCGGGGGCAACGGCGCCATCGGTGTTCCATGACGAGGTGTTGGGAAAGCATCATCCGCGACCTGATATTGAAACGGATCAATTGGGCCCTTTGATGGTTCAATACCAGGTCCTTCCGAAAGCGTTGGAATATCATCTTTCGGCCCATACGCAATGGGTTGATCCACGCGACCTTGCTCTCTACGGCTCTCTCTTCGACTTACCTTCTGGCCGTGTCTCAAATCGTCTCCGTCTCGTTCAACTTTCGAGGTACGGTCTACGTCATTGCGATACGTATCGCGACGGCGGCTCCTCCTTTCAGAATCACGATCCGTTTCAGACTCTCTCTTCTCTCGACGGCGCTTTTCTTTTTCACCATCACGGATAGCTTCTGGCTCTTGCTCCCGAGGTTTTTCGGAAGAAACATCAGGTAATATGTCACGAGCCTCTCGGTGTTTACCTTGGTCGCCGTTTCGTGCTGCCTTTAATAATGCGCCAATGGCAGCATCTGAGCTCAAGGTAGGGTCATACTCCTGCTCATTAGCGCGTTGAAGCTTCGGTTTTGCATCGTCAACACGAGCTTCTCGGTGTTTGCTCTGGTCGCCATTTCGCGCAGCCCTCAATATTGCACCGATAGCAGCATCTGAACTCCAGGCGGGAGCAATGGCAGCACCAGCAAGTCCAATCCCGGCAGTTGAAGCTACAACTCTGGCTAATGACGGTCTCTTTGAGGACTCGGGGCTAGAGTCTCCAGACTCAAAGACTTTTGAATGAACTGGAGTTATCGGCTTTGGCTGCTGGATTGGTACTGGTTCGGGTCGGGACCTGGGCATCGAATCTCGATGTGCAGAAATAATAGATCCGCGACCCGCGTCAAAACGGGATGGATCAGAAGTCGGCACTGGATAGACATGTTGCAGGGGGCGACCTTCAGCTGACACCACCGTCTCACCCGGAGCAATCGAGGGTTCATAACGTGACGGCGCATCACCAACGGTGTTGCGATCGACGCGCTCAAAGCCACAGGGGGTCTGGACAAATCCCCGGAGCGAATTTATCGGGCCAAACAACTTAGGATCAACAAGAGAAGGCTTGCGATTCAGGGGTATAGCTTGGGGATATGTTTGCGCGGGGGGGCTAGACGCGCCTAAGTGAGAGGGCTGCACCGAGCTGCTCGGGAGTTGATGAGACGAGCCATACGCAAGACCGCTATCGCTATCGTCCTCGCCTGACTCGTCATCCGACGAAGCAGATTCCCAATCCGAGTCATCAGAGGAAGAGTCCCGGTGTGGTTTAGAGTTTCCAATCCCCTTGTTTAAGTTCCCGCTGTTAGTTCGGCGGAACTTATCAAGCGCATTAACCGCGCCAGTAAACGTTGACGGCCGTTTTCTCCCCGCAGCTCGAAGGTCTTCGTTATTTTGTTGTCGCGCAAATTCGGCGAACTTCCGGCCCAGCTCGATGATTTCTTCGTCGGTCTGCGCACGTTTCGGAGGCGGGAACCTCTGCGGGTCACCGTCTCTTCTAGAGGGCCTCTGCCCGCTCGGAGGGCTAAACTCGCGGCTTCTGCGCCGATCAATGTAGCCCCTACCGTAGGCAAGGTCCGAGCCAACGGAGGAGGATGAGGAATTACCAAAGCGCAAGAATCTACTTCGTTTTTTTCTGACGCGACGGCGCTGCTTCTGACTGTCCCCGGAGAAGAACGCGCCAATACCGAATTTCTTAGTGGGTCGGGAGATGTTCAAGAGCGACGAGGAGGTAGAGGAAGAGGTGGAGGAGGCTGAGAAAGAGCTCGAGAAACCGCGATCGCCATCGTGATCGTGCGCCAGGGAGGCTTGGGGTGGGTATGGTTCCTGGTATGGTTGTTGGTACGGTTGTTGGTGTGGTGATTGATATGGTTGTTGGTGTGGGGATTGATGCGGCTGTTGGTATGGTTGTTGATACGGCTGTTGATACGGTTGTTGGTAGGGCTGTTGATATGGCTGTGGGAAGGACCGTTCATGGGGTGGGATAGAGGTCGGAACGGCGTGGCTCTGGAGTTGCTCTCTGGAATCACGGCGTTCTCTGCGCCGGCGGCGAGTGCTCTCGGGACTCCGCCGGCGATGATGCTCCCGAGACATCATCTTGACAATTATTACTTATTGATAATCAATCATGAGGCCTACTGGATGTTGTTGCTAATGGGTGTGGAAAGCAACAACCAGGATGGCGTTTTCGATATACCGTCAAGGCGGTACGGCCTGTACGTCAAGAGGCTCGAAGTGCAGGACAGTGAGGTAGGTAGGTAGACCAACCTCACATTCGGGTTGTTTTGTTTAGATACACTAATTAGATAGATACCAGGTTTGGGTGGGACTCATAACATGACATAGGACTAGTGTAAAACCCAGCAGCTGGGCCTCCCTGTCGTGCCCAGTGGGCTTAATAGGACAGGGCCAGCTGAGATCGCATCTACCAAACGGGTAGGCTTGCTGCTAGTCTGCTACTAGGTTGGGCGGTTGAGTGGCCCCACAGACTTCGAGGGTTTCATTTTGGCATTGCCAACTGGATAGCGCAATAAACTGAGTGGCTGGTTCCCTGTTTCCACCGCAGCTAAGTACGACCCACGAGAGGGGCTTGTGAGCTGATAGCGCCTTGGATCCCCTCTCTCTGCCCTCTCTGACTTCTGCGTTAGGTATCTACTTGTTCTGTGTCTGTGCCCAAGCGTGTTTGGTTGGACGGTGCCACGTCAGTTTGCATACGTCTGCTCCTTTGGCCACCATCTTATCGCCTCCCCAATGCCTCGCTCGGATGTGTCGTGTGTGCACCTCGTTGCGAGCGACAACGCAAGTGAAGAATTTGGCCCATAGTCTAGATGTGCGTCCAGTTAGGTGCGAATCGCCACCACAGTGAATCACTCAGCTACACACAGCTGAAGGATGATAGGAACTGATAGGAACGGATCGGACGGCTATGGTTCCAGTTCGCCTTCGTATTCCTTAGAAGTAATCTTATCAATCCACGTCGAGTTTACTTTGTGCTCAGCCTTTGTTGCGTGTAGGCCTCGTCCTCTTCTCGAATGGGCCGATCAGGCGATTAATTGCTGCCTCGTATAAGATAGTCCTCGACAGAAATAAAGTAGTTGCGGAGGCGAAACCCATGTTACTACCTGGGTAGCGTGGTCATCTACCTACTTACGTATGTCGTTACCATCCCACCGGTACCCTAGTCGGTGGTTTTCTGATTGCAATACTCCGTACAGCACCTACCGATATTTGATACATTATGATACTAGTTACTACCTAAGTAGCTGCGCCCAGATGTAGGTATAAGTGTGGAATCGAACCGTTTCATATCAGTACAGTACCAGTTACTCAGTGTTCGCATGTTAAAGGGCAGATTAAGAATCCACCGTAGGTATATTAGATGGAAGCAAATATCCCGCGACCCCGTACAATATACTACCGTATGTACCTACCTAGGTAGCAACGCAGCATCCAACGAGGGGTGATGGCAGTCTAGAAGCATTAAAGTCCCGAATTGATTTCCCCGGTCCGAGTGGTCTATGCAGCGCTGTCATATTTAGTCCCGTAGCTTAATAGTATAATCGGTTATAAGCTCTTCGCGTCGCAGGCTAATGCATACCAGTTTAGCTTAACAACCACATGCGCCTTTCTCATCACTAACCAGATTCATAAAACTGGCGAAACATGGTCACCCAATTTGCGTAAAGTCATCAAAAGCTTGGCGGGCGAGGGGAGGTAGCGGCCAGCCGGTTACTTAGTCACCAGGGGAACACGACGTGGGGTCATTCGGCAGATCCAAAGAATCCAAAGAAGGTTACCTTACCCGGTGGTGACTAGCGTTTTATCTCCGGGCATTCCTAGTGAGCGTTCAATGCTTCGTTGAACTCAAATTAAATGCGAACAGGTACTCCCCTGTACGAGTGTGCCTGCCTACACAGGTAGACTACATAAGATAGACAGGTATCCTGAGTCTATTCAATGTTCAAGTAGGTAGCAGATGCGTTGCCCCTCCTCAATGCCAGGTCCAGCCCAGACCGTTCTGATAACATCTCCATCCGCGTGCACTATCAACAAGGTTTAGTCTATAACCGTTTCGGGGGAGGGTCCGCTCTAGTGTACTCCTCCCTGGTCTGATTTAAGGGAACCGACTGTACTGTACACGAGGAACTTCGGCCTGTCTATGTCTTTGTGCTGCGTGTCATGTACCCGTATCCCGGCCTGGTTCCACTCAAATCATTCCCTCCTTTATTATGTGCTTAACATATTGCTCTAATCGTCTACAGGTACGGACGGATATTGGAGAGCTGCCTCCAAGCACCAACCCAGGTAGGTAATTACCTACATATATGTAGCAATGATCTTCGACACGGTCGCAAAAAGGAATAGAACTTCATAATCTCCACCCCTGCGCTGCTGTTGTCTGCATTTCTTCCCAGCCTGAACCGGAAGCAAACATCGCAGCTTTTCCAGCCAACCAGCATCAATTAACATGTGCGGTCGTACGGTCTCCGTGTATAGCTATACGTAGCCGTTCCGCAGCAGCAAACATCCTTCCCACATCGGCCAACAGCCAGCCATACTTTTCCCGTCGCGCCCTGCGATTGAATCTCGTCACCGTCGCCGTTCCCGTCCACCGAATCTACCACCTTCAACACTGTGAAGAACGAGCTCCTGATCAGACCAGCAATCTCCCGCCTATCCACCGACACCTCGACCGACCGTAGCGAACTCCACCGTCGTCTTCAATAGTTCGATAGCAACCCTAATCTCGCACACTTCCACAGTACTTGTCACTGTAGGCGCCGTCTATCGAATCGCATATCGAACACAATCGCCCCCTTCGAACGAGGTAGCCGTCGTTGCGCAGCTCCTCTTCCACAGAGGCAGCAAGCCCAGCCCCTAGCAGCTCCAGCCGAGCCCGACCCTAGGCGCCTCCACGACCTGGCACTCGGATAGCCGACGCTTCTTGGGTCTGCGTCCAATTGTTGGGCCTGTGCTCGCGCAGTATCCATCGCAGGTACACCGCATACCCCTATGTCCCTGAGCCGGAGTCCCTCGCCGATTCCGGGTGGTGGGTGGTCCTCCCCTGGCTTAGACATCACCTCGAGCGGTCGATCAAGTCCAGCCAAGATGACGTTTTCTGGTTCGAATAACGGCGCCGTTAGCTGGGAATCCGCGCGAATGAAGTCTCGCGGCGTCACTGGTTATCCGTCTTTCTCGACACATAATCAGGGCTTTTTTACCCGCCATATGCGCCGTATATCAAGCAGTCTCCCCTCCTTCTCAGTCAAGAAGGACGCCGATTATGCGGAGAAGGATAAATACAGGCCAGCACAATGGAGAATTCCTTTATTAGGACGCGCAAGGGCTTTTGTGGCGCGAATGAGTAGGAAATGGAAAATCCGCGCCCTGATAGCCATTATCCTCCTGGCTTGCTATATTCTATTCTATGTCACACGTAGGTCAGCCTTCTACGACCTTCCAGTTGAGATACTGACACTCAATTAGCTCTTCACTATTATTGGAGGAGAACAAGCTGGCTCGGAGGTGGGCAGAAGTTTGTCATCATCCTTGCGGCCAATATAGGTGGTGGTGTTATGGAATGGAAGGGTGCAAGAGAATGGGCAATTGAGAGAGACAGCGTTCGGAACAAACGAAAATACGTCGCCCGGTGGGGTTATGAGCTTGAGGTTGTCGACATGAGCACGAAAAAGCGCTATGCGCACGAATGGCGGGAAAGCTGGGAAAAGGTGGACAGTATCAGGAACAGCTTCAGGAAATACCCTAAAGCTGAATGGTAAGCTCTCTTGTCGCTTTAGGCTTTTTCACATGAACGATACTAAATTTTGAAACAGGATCTGGTGGTTAGATCTCAATACGTTCGTCATGGAACCTTCTTATTCGCTCCAAAACCATATCTTCAATAACCTCCAAAAACATATATATCGAGACATCAATGAGTTCAATCCGCTCAATCTCACTCACCCACTTAAAGCCAACTATCTCGATCCCGAGTCTCTCAGCCCTGTAGGAGATGGAAATCCCGACTCGGTAAACCTGATGCTATCTCAAGACTGCGCTGGGTTCAACCTAGGATCCTTCTTTGTCAGGAGAAGCGAATGGACAGATCGATTATTAGATATCTGGTGGGATCCAGTATCATATGAGCAGAAGCATATGGAGTGGGAGCACAAAGAACAAAGTGCACTGCAACAGCTCTATACATCGCAGCCCTGGATTCGAAGTCACACCGCATTCCTTCCCCAAAGGATGATCAACAGTTTTCCGATCGGAGCCTGCAACGCGAATGGCAACGACACCCGCATCCATTACGATCAGAATGATCGGGACTTCTTGGTCAACATGGCAGGTTGTGAGTTTGGGCGTGACTGCTGGGGCGAGATGTACAACTTCCGGGAGCTTAGTTATTACCTCAACCGAAACCCTTGGGAGCGTTTCAAGGAGGACCTGGTGGCCGTCATCTGGTACAAATTAACGGGCCAGAAGGTGAGACTATAACACCGCTTGCGGCTGATCATCTCTTTCCCATGCAACCCTGCAGTAGCGGTTGCCACCTCCAACGGATCGTTCAACGAGAATCGCTCTCGCTGCATCATTGATTTAATAACTAGCTGGAAGTCGGATATGTGTCTAGAGTCCTCGGCTGTTTGACATACGGCCTACAATGTTCACCAGTATGCCGACCCTGGTATCCTAGCAGACGGCAGTCGGATAGCTGGTTTATCCTATCCGGACAATCTCATCAGGGATATAGCCCCGTGCAAGACTATGTTATAGTACTAGTATGAGACACGTGTATTTATATCGTTGTATGTTGGGGACATGGCGTAGTATACGATTAGAGTCGTTACGAGCCTTTTAACGTTCACCCTACTTAACTATCTAAGAAATAATCTACCTCTAATATAATATGTATTATCGTGGCATGCTATTATTATGTTCCAATCGTTTCCCGCCATATGCCATCATTCCCCATAAGACAGGGGTCGGCAAACCTTCACGACCTATAGGCGGTATTCACACTGCAAGGTGACGAAGATATATCTACGTAGCTCTACCTACATACACACTCGTTTGCTAAACTATACGAACTAGTAGACAATGCGCTTTTTTACACTCTCACTCTAGCCACTAACCAGGTCTCCGTCTACCCCTGTGGGGACCTTGCCCAAGAAGAATATACCACTAAAGTAAATGTTGAGCACCTGATACTTGCTTGCTAGTACTGTAACAATACATGGGTGTCTTGTCAGTTCTAATTGCTTCGGCAGTTGAGTATACTATAAAAAAATGTGCTCTCCGACCCAGCCGCCGCGATCATGACCAGTATGAGGGACTCTGGCGTCAAGTAGTTAGAGTGAATGCGCGGTATGAATGAAGACGCAGGGACTACATACTCAAATCGACTGGTATTTCGATAACTGGGCCCTTACTAGTACAGCTACCGAGAGGCAATCAAAACTAGGCATCCTAGGAGGGAAATGGGGGGATAAGAATATTACAACAATAGCCGGTGAGAACAAGATGTGTAGGTTGCCTTGGAGATATAAAATCACCCTCGACACTTCGTCTTCAGGATGGCTTCGTCCAAGCCGTAGTACCAAAGGCAGCGAGTAGGGACTCTATACTGAATGGTTACGGCCGTGAATAAATACAAATGCTTACTTAGGTAGTTGAGTTCGGAAAACCCGCTTTTGCCTCGGCTCAGTCGCAATCATGGGATGGATCGATCCACTCATGAAGGCAATACAATGGTATATCTGCGATATGTCTCTGGAAATGGTCAGTGTCTCATCCTAAAGTCATTCTAAGCCGTAGTCTTAACTTCAAACTCTAGCTCGTCACACTTACTAGATAGAAAAGCAAAGCACGTGATCATGGTGGTAAGCATAGTTACTGCTATTTCTTGGATCGTGACTGATGTTACCATGCTATGACTACAACGTATTCTAAGATATCATGCGTTGGTAGTCAACTGACCCACCTACTTCTCGAGATATCGCGTCGAACGTTGAGACATTACTCAGCTGACAAGGCATGTTGCAGGTGAATAAGACGGTTTTCTATAGATTTCAGCAATCAGACCATGGTTGCATTTCCAGGCACATGTGATGGGGGACTAGGAGAGGCAGTGAGGAGTATGCAGATACCACCGTGAGTGTAGGCATATTGCTGCGGCCATGCAGTCGTGGGCTTGCGATTCCTCCGGCGACACCTCTCTTCCCGAAGCCAAAATCATCTGCAGAATTATTTGAATCCTACTCTGGCTGCACCCTAATGTTTGGTCCGACATAGAGCCGTTCCACAAGAAAAGGCGCCGAGTTCACGATGCCGACGGTCCCCGGGGCCGGCGGAGTTGCAGCATTGCTGTGGCCTCGTCTTGTAGATCGCGGCCCCTTTTAAGAAAGTCGTTCTATCTGCTTAAGAAAGCGTTTCTATACTCTATCCTCGTAAGGGCAGACCCGAACAATTTGGCCGAGTATCTTGGAGTTGCACCAGTGGGGGACGTCGATCAATTGCTCCTCCTGCGAGTAGCTTCCTTCCGATCTAATTACTCGCAGGACTAGCCCTGTCGATAGTTGCCATAATTAGCTGTTTCATCCGAACGACGGGAGATCCTCCACCAGCCAGATGGGCTTGACCAAGTCAGGCAAAATGGCGAGGCAGAGATCGTATCAGTGATCCTTTCGGCTATGCGGAACTTGTAAAGTTTGCTCCTTTTTAATCTAGTTATATGGATAAAGCAACTATGGTGAGAGAGAAAACGCGTACAGTAGAGGTGGAATGAGAATGGCACGTTGCGTCAACATCATTGCCCACGACCAGGCTCTCTGCAGAGGAAACGAGCGATTCTAAAGAATCTGAAAAGCGAGGTCGACTCTGAGTTGATTACGCGTATACATAGGTATCTACCCAGGGCGATGAGAATTAAAATTAGGTCTAGTGGGAAGGAACCGTGGTGTGGCGTTGAATATCATTATGCGTTGGAGGCACCCGTGTGGTCTATTGGCTCGATTTTGATATAAGCTTAAGTACTTCATGCCAGGTACTTTATTTACCTAATCTACTCCTATTTATGATGCCCACGAAAGCAAAACGTTATGCGTAAGGAAGTGCAATTAAAGCGATTTGTCTGCTCTGTTTCGCTATTCCGTTCTTTGCTTGGATACGGTAACTTCTGGCTGTCCAATATAACGTAGATAACTTCTACGATTTCAAAAGCCAATTTCAAAAGTTGGCCAAATGGAGAAGGAGAAGACGGGAAAGAAACGTTTCGTTTTGTAGGTGTTTCAAGAAAGAGTACAAGAGGATTATGAATGAGTACCTAGGTAGCTCAGCCAATCGCTACAATCCCTCAGGGGGCTGATGGTGAGGATGGCTCCATTTAATGCCACTACCGAAACATCCATGGATGGCTGCCCATAGGCCAATGGGTCCTCACTAGCTATCTTTAGCGCCTACCTATAGAGCAGGCGCAAGTAAACGCTGGGCACCAAAGCGGCAGCTGGAGCGATCTGGCGGGGCTGCCCAGATGCCAAGCCGAGGCGCACTAAACCCCCAGCTTGCGCGAACCTCATGCCATCGATTGGCTGAGGATGGCTGAGAGAATGCAGATCCCATCTCAACTACCAAACAACAACATCTTACAGATTTTTGCGCGAGGGTTGAATCGCCCAGCAATCTCAGAGCCACTCAATGGGCCCGGTCATTAGTTTTCTCTCGCACTCGTAAGCCAGACGTTCCAGAGATATCCCAGGATCGGGGGTCTTACTACTTCTGTTGCCATCCACAACAATGTGTTCCAGCAGCATGAATGACTAAACCTAGCGAGTGCCTAAGTTACATACCTAGGTACCTTAACAATAGGTAGGTATAGGTAATTAAGATGGGGTGTAAGTACTTTCGTCTTAGGTAACCTCTAAGGACAAGGGCGCTTCCAATACACCTTGTGGTCAGTTGGGTACATAATTAAGCGAATGAGACAAAGGGAACAAGCACCTGGGTACGATGCCTACCATCACTTGCCATCTTATCGGGCCGCCTTCACACGTAGGTACCGGGACTATTACTATCTCGGATCCCACCCGACATGGTGTTGATGAGTTTCCAGCTTGACATTCCAAATGTCCTCTTGCCTCTTTCTGTTCTAGTCATCGTAGGATTGGAAGGCTGGGTCTTCCTATACCACCAACCTTCATTTGGCACTTCCTATATATAGCCACTGGTTCTCGCCATCGAATTGTCTTAGATGTCCTCCAGCCCGCCCTCCAGCCCGTCAGGTTCATAACTAAAAGGCTCCTCGTCTCTTGGCCACTCTGTTTGTCGCTCCTTTACAAATAGTCATCACAGAGTATTCACGGACCTACCTCCAAAATCACACAACTACACTCCTTGGTCCGTGTCTGGTCTTGCGAGTCCTTTGTCGCCCGCCCCCTTCGTTGCCAATTTGTTTGTTGTCGAAAACAAACAAACACAGCTGAATCGAACAACAGCGACCCAAAATCTAAGTTGGGCTACAACTACCATCTTTCACGCGCAACTCACGCGGAACGTTCATTCCTTAAGGACATCCCAACACGTCCGCCACCAACCTGGCCGTTTAGCATTTTTACTTGGCCATATTCACCTTCCTTTTTGCTGGACATCATTCTTGCCAGGCGCAAGTCCCCAGTTGTTCTTATTATATTCTGCTATAGCAATACCAAAGTACGCACCTAGGTGTTTTCAACTTCTCGCCTACATTTTTGGGCAAACTTACATTTCTCCGCGCAACAATCCGCGCAAGTCACCCAACTTGATACCCAGCTTCGGAATATGTCTTTGACGAAGAACCTTGTTCGCCTAAGCGGCGTGCTGTCTTTGGCAGTCACTGCCCAGGCCCAAACCACTTACACTGTCCAAGACTCGTACGATACCACCAACTTCTTCGACAACTTCGAGTTCTTCCAAGGGCCCGATCCAACCGCAGGTTTCGTCCAGTACGTTGATGCTGCCACAGCAAACTCGACTGGCCTCGCTGGATATGCCAACAACGGTATCTACCTAGGTGTAGACTACCAAACAGCAAACCCTGCGGCAGGTCGAAACTCGGTTCGGCTCACCACTACAAAGTCTTACACGCACGGTCTCATCATCGCCGATATTGCCCATCAGCCGGGCCCTGCCTGTGGCTCTTGGCCCGCTTTCTGGACGTTTGGTCCTTCATGGCCAGGTTCGGGAGAAATCGACATTATAGAAGGAGTCAATTTGCAGACAAACTCTAGTATCACCCTCCACACTAACCCTGGCTGCTCATTCTCGTCAGACTCATTCTCATCGGGAGATTGCGGTGCACCCGGCGATGGTACAACGGGGTGCGGTGCCGCGACTCAAAACACACAAGACTTCGGTGCTGGGTTTAATGAGATGGGCGGTGGAGTTTACGCTCTACAGTGGACTTCAGATGCGATCAAGGTCTTCTTCTTCCCCCGAAGCAGCATCCCCTCCGATATCGACGCTGGCAATCCTGATCCCAGCGGTTGGGGTACGCCCACTGCCTCCTTCTCCGGCGGCAGCTGCAACATTGATGCCAACTTCATGAACCACAATATCGTTTTCGACACTACGTTCTGCGGTCAGTGGGCCGGTAAGGTCTGGGGCGACGATCCCGTCTGCTCGGCCAAGGCATCCACTTGCGAAGAATATGTTGGAAACAACCCTGCCGACTTCCAGGAATCGTACTGGCTCATCAATTACGTGAAGGTCTTCGATGAGGCCAGCAGCTCCAAGAGGGGCATTGCAAAGCGATTCAACGCATAGAGGCGGCGGCTGAGACGGAATCGACATGAGTTTTGCTAGGAGTCGATCGCTTCTTTGTCGACCACAGCGCTTTGTTTTTTATGAATCGGAAAAGACGAAATATCAAAAGGTGGATTAGGAATCTTACGAGGACACGAATTAGTGAGGGCACTCTTGGCATATTCATACCCTGACATGCGAGAGGCCACCAGGGAGGGGCGTTTGGTTTTGCTTTTTTCTGCCATTTTAACATCTTACCCTAAGGGGACGTCTACTGGCGGCCTTGGAAAGACACGATGCTCCCCTACTTTGGCGAGCGCGATGGATTCCGACGCCCAAGACCTTTGCATCTTCGATGTACATACTCAGATTATTCTCGATTTTAGCTGTATATACTTCTCTATCCTGTGCCTTGCCTCTTCGCCTCTCTTTATCTTGCTGTGGGAGGTGGTATACCATTGTTTGGTTTCGCCTATCCTAATTTCAATACATCGGGTTACAAGCATAGAATCGCAAAATGCATTAAATATTGTACATTAATTGCTTCGACAAGGTGACCCGTAGCTCATGATTGCGCATCTTGACTACACGCCGGGTTGGGCCCTCAGGGTAAGTACTTTGCCCCTTCTTTAGCATGACTTATCAACTAACAAAACAATTCATTGAAATTTAGGGACCATTACCGATAAAAACTATCATCACAGCGGTTGTCGAACACAGCGCTACGGTCGGAAGAAATCCTCTGGAAGAATCCAAGTATGTTCTAAGGATACTAGAAGCATAACTACGCAAAATGATTCCTCTGTACGTAAAGACAGGCATCTGACAATAAGATAAAGAAAATGCTTCTTCATCAAACAGATAAGTTCTACGGTCGAGAGATCAAAGACCCAGTTTTAGAACTTACAAGTGTGCTCAAGAGCGAAAGACAGGCGGTGAGCAGGTGTTCCAGAAGAATGGACGTTTCTTGCAGGCACTTATGTCACCATTTACTATATGTGGATTGGCCATAGATACCCAAGGAGGCATCTCGATAAGAAACAGACAGCCCGCTTCTCTCTTAAACCGAGAAAAAAGATCAGAAACGCCAGTTTCGCCGCCGTTTCGTGCGTCTGAAAGAATGTCGGAGCGGTAAGTTGGCTGGGGATAATGCACATTGTTCGAGATGTGCCGGCCCATCCCAAAGCGACACCTGAGACTCTACCATCAGCGATGCGCAACCAACTGAAAAGGCGGTAGAACGTGTCTAGGACGAGTGAGTCGCTTTACAAGTTACTCTTTTTGTTTTGACGATGAGCGTCCGCATCATGGAGTCTTGAATGCGCATATGCTTACGCAGCGGGAACGTATAAGACTAGCCGAAGCCCGGGCGTTGAAATCGGCATCCTGCAGCTCAAGATATCCTCCAGTACCATCAACGCACGGACGGGCACATTAATCGTTGACCGACTTGCGTTCCTCAGTTCAGCATATCAGTCTCAAACAAGTAATGTGCCTCCTCATCGACGTCATGTGTCCCAAGACTAAGACCAAGTCCAAAACCAGCCCCAAGAAGACCAAGGGAAAGTGTCAGGAGTGTACGACGCGAAAAATCACCAGAGAGGAGTTAAGCCAGGTGTACCTACCGCCCGGCGTGATGCCCGTAACGTATCAGAACCAGCCCGGGTATGACTACGGTTACGGCTACGGCTACGGAGACTGGTCTACCTGGGAGGACAACTATCCGGCGTTCATTTCGAACAAGCGGTGGAAGGACCATACGCAAACGGCTCAGAACGCGTACGAGTCAGCGCAAGAGAACGGGAAGAAGATCGGCGAAGTGAAGAACGCCATCACGAGCGAGATCAAAGAGGCGCAGAAGGCCATCAAAGAGACCCACGCCAGTGTTATCGGAGCCGTATCTTACGCCGAGGACACGCGAGCGGCCATCGACCTGGCTCACGCCGGCATCAAAAGCACACATGCTGCGGTCAAAGAAGCCCACCTCGCCATCCAGGACGCCATCCACGACAAGCATGCAGAGCACATGAACAAGCAGGAGGAATGCGCAGCCGACATCGCAAAGGTCCGGCAATTACTAGAAGAGGAAGCGAGACAGCGCGAGGAGGCGCGCCGACTGCAGGAGATGGTGCGATACGCGCAGAGTCAGGGACTACTGCAGCCGCCGGCCCGAGACCGCGACCGCGACCGCGACCACCGCAGCCGGTCCTCGCGAAGCAGCAGCCCCGCAACCTCGACGGCGTCAAACGGGACGCGTGGGAACGGACGCGCGGCGGAGAAACAGAAGCAATGGGAGCGCGAGAGGGAGCAGCTGGAGCAGCAGTACACGAAAGCGCTGCGCGAGATGGCCACCACGCAGCAGCAGCTGCAGCAGGAGCGGGAGCGGTGGTCGCGGACCGAGGGGGAGCTCGAGTATCTCAGACGCCGGGACGCCTACTTCCACCAGCCGCGGTTCCAGGGCCCGTATTATGACGACGCTATGGAGGCGCCGCTGTACAACGCATATCCCTACGCCGCCGAATACGGCGGCGCTGGTCACAGAGGCTCTCGCGGACAGCAGCCCAGGTGTGGGAACGCGAGACCGTGGGATCACTAGGCACCTGCCTATGTGGGAGACGATTGGCTGATGTGTCTGCGAGGCGCCGCCTGTTGCGTGCTTTGGCTGGCTGGCTGGCAGGGCGTATCCTGACCGTTACCCTGCAGGGCAGATCAGTCGTGGGTACGTGTAGGCACAGTCCGTTACGGCCGTCTCAGAATTTAGAACGAGTGAAATTCGATGGCATCTTTGGAAATGGTAGACTGGGTGTTGTATGATAAATTGAGAAGTGTTCATTTCTCTCGCAGACTGGCAGGCCGTTCAAGACTTGCACCATCAGTGTTGTACGATACCTGGAAGATGACGTTTCTCCTTTAGTGATAGATCTTGCTTGTCTCACTTTCTGCCGACTTCATGCCCGTCTGCTAAATTGTCTCACAAGGCGGTGACAGTGCACGATAAAACTATGAGTTATTGGACGTTCTAGAAGGGATGCCCGACAGCTCGTCAGCCTGATGTTCTGGTGCTATACTAAATAGTAGATACGTCACTATTCTGGTCTCGTGGCATTGTGTTTGTGTTTGTGTTGGCTCGAGGGCTGAAGTGTCCATTTAAATCGACGCAGTCTCCCTGGGTAAGGTACCAGTAGTGTTTGATTTAGCCTCCCTGCTGTACCTACGTGTGCTAGTTATATGGATCAACGTGGTATGCAGTCAGCCGGGGAATAGTGATAGGAACAGGCAATGATCAGATCTCCATTGCCTGATGATTGGCAAGCTTATGGGGCAGTCTCCACCCCACCTTATTATCGCCCAGCGCCTGATTGGTCAGTAGCAAATCGCGTGTCTTTTAAACACAATGGATCACTTGCGGTTTTGCAGAGAGTTAGCAGGTGCAATTACAATTAGTTATCAAATTTTAGAGTTACCTAACATCTTTCTATATCGATTTCGCGGCCGGATTTCTCTCTGTATATATAAAGTACACATAACCTGGATAGCATCAGTAGAAAGTACTTATTAGGTTAGGACTGTAATAACGCACGGAACCTCCTATGCGATCGTGGGGAAATGACAACTGGCAGTACACTACAGTAGGTAATCTACCGTAATCAGTCAGTGCAGGGTGTTGAGCACGGGCGTCAGGGACCCATACGTACCTGAGTGCTGAGTGGGCCAGTATAGTATACCAAGGACAGGATTTCCACTCCTGCAGGAACAGGTACGCTAAGGTTAGTCCGATGCGCACACTAACAACCATCATCAACCAAAAACATTGCACATCTCAATGACACCTAAAGCAGAAATGGCAGCCAGGCGAGCGCTGGCAGGGTGCGCAACTAAATGGTCACTGCAGGATGGACGTTGGATGCGCCAATTCGACAACACTACGTCTT
Source organism: Xylaria longipes (assembly GCA_025201785.1). Lineage (NCBI taxonomy): Eukaryota > Fungi > Ascomycota > Sordariomycetes > Xylariales > Xylariaceae > Xylaria > Xylaria longipes. Next base: position 153,784 of record MU619693.1, read on the forward strand.
AACGGGCCTGGCTGCCGGGCGTGGTGGAGATGGAAATCTCAGCAACCCCGGCCAGGCCCTGGCCAAGCCCTGGCCGCTTGGTCTCAGCTCACCGGGAAAGCCTCGTCGATCCACATGAGCCGTCTCGCTGTCTCGTTTGCGAAGTGACACTAGCCTGTCTGAGGCACAGCCGTACAACAAAGATAGGTACTGTAATTAGGAAAAGTGCGGCATCTCCAATTTGCATGGAAAGGGAAAAGGGTTGTTTGTTGGTGCCAGCTCAATTTTCCTCTCCTCTTCCCCCCCCTTCGCCCGCTTACCTCGTATATCTAGCTCGACACCATCGACGCTCTTTTCCTCCGCGACAGCCAACGTTTCCTCATTGCAAGGGCACACTCATTTGTTGCTGGATTTTCTGCGCTGGTGCTCCCATTCTTTCCGCACCCATATTCCTCGGGTCTAGAGCTTGCAGAACACTCACCGTCTTTGTCGCATCCTACATAGTAGACACCAAGCCGAACCTCTCTTGATTTCAAGTACAAAGACTACTAGCAACCGTCAGTATGCACGCCTCATCGCTGGTTATTTTGGCCGCGGGCGCCTTGTCCGCTGCCGCGCTGGACACGACAACAAGCACTATGTATATGACACAAACCGTCACCATCAACCTTAACACGCCTACTTCCACCTCTTCATCGTCTATCTTCACTCCCTCTTCATACCCGGTATTGACAACGTCTTCGTCATCGCCATCTCCCTCATCGTCCTCATCGTCCTCATCTTCATCCTCGAGCTACTCATACGCGGTCAACACAACGACCACATCTTTCCACTACCCCATTGCGAACTCCACCACGCACGGCGGATCGGGATCGACTGGCTACCCGACTATCTCGGCTTCCAGCACATACCCTGTCTTGACGACAACTCCCGAAACTCCAACCTCTGCCTCATCTACGCCTTCATCTACCCCCACGACTGGCGCCGCCAATTCGCTGGTGGCCCAATCCGGGCTTCTCGCAGCTGTCATGGGCATTGGCGCAGTCTTGCTGGCATAAGAGGGGCATAGCATATGTGGAGATGTTGCGGCGTGAGAAACTACTAATTTCTAACAACTTTTGTGGCTTGGGGGTAAACGGAACGAAGCCTTGTCGTGGATTCAGGTTTTATTAAACTTGGAATCAGCTCTACCCATTTCTATTCTATTCATTCTTATTAATTCTCCGGGGAAGGACGTTTGTTGTATTTGAACGGCTATGTTTTTGATACCACCAGGAATGGGATAGAATAGAGGGTACTTCCAACCAGTACCAAGGCCGATCACGGCATGACGCACATTTCTCATATGTCAAACTTAGATATTATTTGGGACAACGGCGTCCACTCAGTATCTACCACCTATAGAGGAGCTCAAAAAGAATTCGCGTCGCCAGCTTTGCCAGACCCCCTCGTGTCCTCAGTTCTAAACAAAGGAGTTTTCCTGGCTGTCAGGAGCCCCGTACTTGAGGTAGGTAATAGGCACTTGTTGTGCGAAGGTCTCTGAAACCACCTTCGTGGACTAGTCTGACTATCCAGACGTCTATTTGTTGTGCAATCCCGGGTGTGCCTTGTACCTTGTGACACTAGTCTATACCACTAGGGCAAAACATCACGCACCTGACACCTGCTTGCTAGTGGTATCAAAGTATATATGTTTTGTCAGTTCCAACTCTCCCCCTCACCTCGAACCGAAGTGACCGCAATAGGCTGGCAAAACACTTCCTCTAACTCTAGCATATCTCTCAGCAATCGCTCGAAGGCTCTAGTCCTAATAAAAGTAAAATAGTCTACACTGAATAGGATCGAACTATAGTCACGGGTGGCTGCATAATAGATAGCACAATAATCAAACATCTCCCGAGCTCATAACCAGAAGAACATACTACTGGGGCAAAATATCAAGCACCTAACACCTATTTACTAGTAGTATGACGGTAGGTATATGTGTCTTGTCAGTTCCAACTGTTAGTAAGGGTCATTCGGTAGCAGGAGTTGTTAAAATACCCCTATTTGTACTAAACTTGATGTAGGTAGTGATCACTTCTTGTTGCACCAAGGGCTCCAAAACACACCATGGGTTAGGCTAGGCTATATACAGAAAACTCGTTCTTGCGCAGCTTCTAGCTCCGTGATAGGTGTTGATAATCGAAAATCGCGTTTGCCTAGGTCGTTTGGCATCTAGAATGGCCACGCCTAAGATACATTTGCTGGATTAAGACGAAGCAGACGAACTTTGCGTAGAGCTTACTAGAGAAGACGGGGGTGGTTGGGACGCTCACGTGTGGGACGCCGCCAAGACAGAGCCATGTATTACCCGTATGCATATGATGAAATCATGACGGCGACACTGAGCAGGAGGTCGATAAGAGAGAGACCCTGAAAATGCGCAACCCCGGGGATCCGAGAGACGGCAGCGCCCGTTCAAGGTAGTGAGATGGCCACGTGTGATATTAAGCCTCCGATACGACGACTGGCACACAACATTGACTGGTCTCATCGTGAGGCTCGAAAATTGAAGTATACCCCCACTCGTCAGAACAACGTCAGACCTTAGTTTCCCGGGGTACAAATCATAATCGCACGCTTCAGAAGCCAGTACTGCTTTTCTAGTACCTCTCTGCATTACATGTTCAAGGTCTGCTATTTCACCGCTGCTTGATTATAGCATATTCCAAGATGCAGTACAGCCAGGAGGCCGCTTACTCCCTTGATCAACTAACTTTTCAAGAGTCTCGGAATAGCCTTATAGGATGGATGATGAGGAGCGAAGATCTATATCATAGGCTACGTCTCCATGGTTCGTTCGACCTTATATGATAGGACCGAGAGTTAAGATTTCATTCGTAACAATCATGAGGAACTATGCATTCAACCAAGCTGGAGCATACAGGTCCCTATTCCTGATCAACGCTAACCAAGGCGTAGAAAAGGCCCAAGAAACTTTAGGGAAATTCATTCAAAGGCTCATTAAATACCGTTACCCAGTCCCGACTCCCCTTTCGATCCGAGACGATCGCCAAAAGAAATAACGACAAATTAACACCGCAAGCTACAGACCGCCCTCAGAATGTCAGAAGCCAGTGTTCCCGTGACAGACATGATACCGCTTCCGGGATGTGTTAATAATGCATCAGACATAGCTGCTCTCTTGGATACCAATCGCATATAGTTGGGACTTGAGGCAATATAGCGTCAAGTCGTCTCCTCCTCTCTCGCCTAGCAAGGATAATTAATGAATCTCCCTGGCGTCCTCCGGGGTGGATGGTTATATCGCCTTACAGGTTGGGCACACTTTGCCCTTCACAACCTGCTTATTACATGCCTCGCACCACCAATCGGCCAAGGTATTTGGACGGTATTGACCAAAGATGGGCCAGCAATTCCCCGATTCAATGTTTTCCCCATCTGTCAAGGCCCAGCTTTGTGTAGGCTGCGGTTGCCCACAGTTGGGATTGGTGCAGACATTCGAGCTTGTGACTTCCTTGTTGCACGCGGAACATTTCCAGTTGGATATAGTGGTCGGGACTGATTCCGACTCCATCAAAATTCCGTCTGTAAGGAAGCAGTAGTCTGACGGTCTCGCCTGTGTCTCCCCACATCCTCGGCAGTTTTCACCTGGATCCATCGTCTCATCGCACTTTGTGCAGTGCCACTTCGACTGGGGGTCGGAGACTGACGTGGGCCAAAGGTATACGGGGTACGACATGGTAGCAAGTGTAGGCGGACTACACTCCGATGCTAGGCAATTTCGGGTTTGAAGAGTCTTGGGGATGACTTCAAGTCGATACTGGCGCTAGTAGTGTGTGCCACGTCTAGGATAAATGTTAAGGTTAGTATCCAACATATACCACCGGAGACTAGATTACTTACACTATCACAGTCTAATCAATACACGTCCTTCGTGGTGTTGGTATTGTAAGTCCAAGGCTCGAGACAATGACACAACGCAAGGTTTTATAGTTTTGGTGAAGATGGTCTGCAAGATTGGTTCTTCGGTTGTTATTCCTACATATCTATTCAAATGAGTTGTCCCTCTCCAAGAACCTCTTCCCGAATCTCAACGGTGTTGTATCCCCAACCCTTGACGTTCTCAGCAGTTCAGATCCCGGTACGAGCGCACTGAGATGATAGCTAAGATACAGTTTGTGTATCATCCTGCGCATGACTCTGTCCATTGGACCAACCGGGAAGTTGTGTCTTCTCCGGTAGGTCTTTCAGATGACTCCTCAGTAACCTTGTCGACGACATGTCATTAACTTCTCCCGTCGACCACGCTTCGGGAATCAAAATCCATGTCCTCGCGTCCCCAATGGACATCATTTTAGGCACATAGTTGATTCTCTGGTATGGAAGATCTCGTATTTTGACATCTTGATTCGGCAAAAATTCTCTATGTTTAATACATGGCGAGGCAGAAATCATGCAAGGTAAATATCTAGCCTTCTAACGACCCCCCTTGCATGCGGGGTTGCATCCTTCCTGTATTGCCCACGACGTCGGGAATGACACCATTTTCATGACATGCCTTCAGTGAAAGCCGCCAAGCTGGATGTCAGCACCAAGCGCCTGGCTCAGCCAGAATTAGCATTACTTTACGTGGGTTAGACCAAGGCAGATAGATAACGGGTGCAGCTCGTTGGTAGACCACCGAGCCGGTTTTCCGTCTTCTAGAAGGGACTGGCATAACCAATGAGGGCGATTCCACTTTGTGGCGAGAATTTTTGATGCGGGGCTCAGATAATGTAGTGGTGCTCTCGTGTGTCATTACAGCTCCAAATACAACTTGCGTCTGTGGCCAATTCCCATCTTCCATGCATGTGGTGTGTTACAGTGGCTGCGTTCGAAATGTTACACACTGGGTTTGAGCTTGCCATGCAGCACAGCAAGTTGTGCTCGCATATGTGGTACCCTCGCGAGTTATTTCCGATCTTCTAAGCCATGTTCTCCGATCCAGACGTCAGATACGGCCGAGTTTCTTCATCACAAAACCGTGAACCTCTGCTCACCTGCTCACATGCTCACATGCATACTTTGTGTGTGGAGATAACCGTTCTGTTCTCCGTTGGTATCCGAACGGGTCGAACTGCCACTGTTATGCTAGTGTTGGGGCTTATCTCTGCCGGTAATTAGGGTACTCATGCTTTATATTCCCACCAGAGGGCTTTCAGCCGGCACCCAGCCGCTGCGATTGATGGGACGGTGGTTCCCAGTCCCATGGTATAATGTTCTATGGGACAACAAAGAGCGAGGGATCGAATGGACCTCCGCGACATTATACGAGCAAACAGCTCTACACACCGGAGCTTTGACTCCGGTGAGGCTCAACTTCAGTACACCTTGGGAGATCCTTTCTGATCTCTGGGATGTCGAATAGAGACCCGGTGTAACGGATAGGCAAGACATTTCACGTCATGGTGCTATAGTGAAGTGTACCTCCCTATCAGTTAGAATGAATTCAAGCAAGTACCAGTACTTACGGTAAACTAGTGCTATTTTCATATGATCCCATGAACTATTACCCAAGGGCCACGGACAAGCTGCAATGCCCATGAGCATGAATACCGAATAGGAAAGCCGGTAGGCATCCGAAAAACTTCAATCGGGTATACTTACTGACTTGCAGCTAACAGCCCATGTTTCTCGAGTTCTCCAGCCAATAAAAACTATGAATGACCGCGGAATCCAGGTCTTTTCTTCGATGACCCCACCAGTTAACGAATCTTCCATCTGACCCAGGAGTGCGGCTACAAATCCAATAGACAGTCTTTTATGTAAGTACTTACTGGGGGTTCAAGACTGGTACAGTTCCGCCCACTCCCGCACTAACAGCCACTTTGAGGGATTGAGAAGAATCTGCCGATCCGAGACACCTTTCTACGTGGTTGTATCCTAAACGCTACCTGGTTCATCTGTGGGTCATTGGGGTCAAACACCGGCCCTCTGCTCTGACATAGACACGTCGAGTTGCTGGGGTTTAATAGACGACTCATATCCTTTACGATTTAACGAGATATTATGGACGAGGACTTGCCTAACATACTAACTATAAGTAACTCTATTAACGACGGCTGGAGTATACAGGAAAATAAGACTCGCCGCAAGTCTACGAAAAGAAAAGGAACAATGAAATTTCGGTAACCTCCTCGGTCCTTCGCCCACCTTGTTCAGCTTGGACTTGGCCTACGTGTGACAAGATAATAGCCTAACTGTGAAGTCACATGGCAGAGGAGACTGTAATCATATTGGATAGTTTTTTTTGCTCGTATTTTAGTAGAGAGCTGTTCACATGGGCCTACCCCCCAGACACTTTACTTTCATAATGTAACCCGACTGTTTAAGCACCCTAGGCGTGCGATATCCTCTGAATACATATGCGCCTAGTCTGGAGTGTGATGTATTCTCTGGTTAATATCACTTTCAGTACAATTCATCTACTTCGGGATGTAAAGGCTATACTCATATGTCTGACATGTACCGTATTATATATCAGTATCAGAGCGGAAATGTTGACTGGTGTAAAGACTCTGATACAGTATAGCAAATTATAAGTGCTCAAGTGAGATATTATAGTCATATGTAGTTGCTGCTAAGAAAATACATATGGCCGGCGGCGGATAAGACAGGCATAGGGAGGCATCACTATGCCTCGAGGGTAGTAGACACCATTCACCGGTGAGAGCTCTTGCAGTAGGCTCGGTAGTCTGCTTCGCCGAAGTATACTCATGACCCGAAGACAAGACCGACCCATGCTAGCTTGGAGTAGCAGATATTGATTTCCTGCCCGTGACCCACTCAATGGCCACACCTCAAACCCCTACTGGTGGTGCCCCTATTGTTCCAACAAGAGCACACTTGCAACTGATTAGATTTCTGCTGTCATCCTGCACATGCATCAAACTGACCATGATGCCTACCACACGGAGACGCAAAAGTACGCCATTCCAGGCTGGTCCAGTCTCTCATCCAATAATTCGAAACAAATCAATGGACGCTAACAAGCAGAAACGCATTATATACACATAGCAGCGGGATTATTTTGTCCTCAACCAACGGCGTTTACAGCTTCGAATCAGTCGCATTGCAGAAAGTGAGCCTTGACATATCTGATTATTCAACATGGGATACATTAGAATCTCCATTGATTATCTTAACCGGGTATGGTTCTTGTCTGCGAGGCGAGAATAGAAAGAAGTCACGATCTTCCTATATACTAGTGTGAAAGACGAGCAAGCTCTTGGCCGGATATAGGTTACTTTGAGTTTGAAGAGCCATTGTGGCGATCTGATACCCCGGGAATTGGGGGCTTCAGAAACAATCCTTCTCGTTTCAGATTTTCGACAACTTCCTTTGATACCAAATTTCGCATTCTGCGGAAGTCTAGTATGGCCCATTAGATTGTATACATGATCTGGCATACTGACAATGGACTAGGCTGCATGGATGGAGACTTTTACCAACATCACCTCCTACAAGTAGGAAGACGTTCGTTCCCTTTTATGGATGTATATAAAAGATACATGTAAAAGCTTAACCGACTATAACCAAAACTGCAAAATCTATAGGAAAGATAAATCCCTGCGAGTACATCTCATCGGCTGATCCGAACTGAGAGATAAATTGAGGTTACATACGTCGATCTACCTAACCCGAATAGCAGACTTTCTCTCTACTCCCTATGCCACCTCATCATCATCCATGCAAAACATACATGTTCCTATATTACAGAGCCAACTTGTATACAGTTGGATGGCTGGAGAAATTTCATCCCTGCAGATTGCATTACGCGACGAGAAACTTGTTCCCGTGACTGTCCTTGATGGGTTGTGATGTTTCCTCGTCTAAGACACTAACGAGGGTGGCGTGGCATTGGAGCACTGGAATGCTAAGGTTAGGACGGTCTAAATTCCGAGTGAGTGTACATAGTATTTGGATAGTCCACAGCCGGCAATGGGGAACTATTGATTCCACTTTGAAATTCGTTGATCTGTACCATCGATTCGATAAGGCAGATTCTAGACACGCCTGGTTCCATGTTTCAAACCACCCGTTGACCACTAGGGACGGGTAGTCTAGCGCGATGACGAGTGATAGGGTCACCCTGGTTGCCGGGCCAGGGCCTGGGTTTGTTCGATCACTGCCAAGAAGAAGACTTTTATGATAGATAGACCAATATAGCGGTCGAATGTGATTTGTTAGGTGAGCTTCCAACACGGGCGAAACGAGCTAGTGGCGGGTGAACCATGAACTGTTCGTAAGATGATGAGAAATTCGAGAACAGACAAGGTAGAGACGCACTGGCACGGACACATCATGGCCGTCGTTGCAACATTAATCTTACAATCACCTTCTCGGTTTGGGGGACAGGTGGTGTTGGCTACTTCCCAGACACCCAGCAGCAGGTTTCTGGAATCAGGTCGGCTCTTGGAGTCAACCTTTCTCGATCTCACTCAATCCTATACACCTACCCCTATTCGGCTTTTCTCGGAGAGATTATATTTCTCTCTATGCAGAGGCAAGTGGGTTTCTTATAACACTAGCCTACAACACACCAAGCAAAAAAGCGAACCGGAAGTATGTAGAGACGGCAGCTAACGGCTACAAATCAAAGCTCAGTAAGGGCCTGCATAGGGTCGACTCCAAAGCTTAGCGTGCCGAGTGAATTTTCTACCACCAAAATGCTCGATAATGCTCGATGGCGTTAACCAGAATAGGTGACCTGACATGATGAATCTACCTCTCATGCATATGTATCCTACTAACTCTACCGGCCGATGGTAACCAATCACGTAGCATACTTCTAAGCGACACCAACTTCGCTACTCAGATCGCTTTGCAATATTCATCCCGACACTTTTATGGTACGACAACACTAGCCGAGACCAGATGAACCATAGAGTCAAGGCCGTATATAACCCAGTCATCTGTAGATGCTCACTTAGGCATCTGACCATGAAGTAGATATGACCTGGGAAGAAAGACATGCTGAGTACCGTCTCCTTGTTGTACACGCGATGACATTATCGGCTTGCTCTCCCTTCGGGCCGCCATTCATCTCAGGAGAGGTGTGTGTTAGATGCGCCAGCAGCAGAACGTGCAGCTAACCCCGCAGACGTAAAGCATCTCTCCATAAGTGACACCATGCTGCAATGCCATGACATAACGCTGTGATATGCAAAGAGAATCAGATCTTGTCTTGTACTACTTATTCGCTGCCGCTGTCTCCTAGCGTAGACTAGGCAGGCACTTGAGATAATCGTGGACCGATGCGCGTGCTAGACTGGACTACGTACCGCACTCAATGCATTCCCGGGTTCTGCCTATACGAATCAGCACCTGGTGACGATTTATCTTCGACTGTTTACAGTGTGAGGTCAGATTTCCAAGGTGTCGGGTCTTTTCAAGCCTCCTCGACCATGGCGGCACAGCCACACACAGTGCTGGTGTAGTAGTACGACCGTTTGTACAACACTGTACCTAGATTGGCAGGGGTTTCTATCTAGCTTGTGTAATGAATGTACTTAGCGCGAGATATGTCACATATCACGTAAAGTTATCACATGTGAATGAATGGGAACACGGCAGAGACTAGGTAGACTGGCAACCTAGGCGAAATGTGGGGAGCAAGCGGTAGAGCCCCGCGTTGGGCAACAGAGGGTCCCAGTGTCCTGCCAGTGGAATGCTGGCTGCACTAGATAATGCACCCCTCCTTACTCTGATTCCTGCTCTGATTCCTGCTCTGATTGAACAACGGAAGGGACGTTGATAGGTGCCCGAAACAGTGGGCACGAGCGATCTCCAAAGCCCAAGCAGACGGAAGTTTGCCCACATGTCCACCTGTCCACCTGTCCGCCTGCCCACCTGCCCACCTGCCCGCCGCGCTCATTATCTACCTACCTACTAATAATGTACCTACCGTAATGCAACCCCGACCCTTCCCGTCCAACAACCAGGGAACCCGACCTTAGAACAGTAGAACGCTAGAACGCTAGAGAAGAGAGACACACTCGCCATGGTCGAGACCTCCGGCGCTGCGGCCACCACCGCCACGTCCTATTCGACTGACCCTGCCTTGTACATCTACACATCCCTGACCGCGGGGTCTTCGCACATCGTCACTGCTACGTCGCGTCTCGAGACCATCCTGCGCGCCAACCGCGTGCCCTTCAAGGCTCTCGACATCGCTACCGACGAGAAGGCCCGCATGCTATGGGGGCGTCGTGCCGGCAAAGACGACGGCGGCCGCATGCGCAAGCTGCCCGGCCTCGTGCAGATGGGCATGGTGCTGGGTGTAAGTCGCTGGCATTCGTTCTCACTGCTCGAGGGCACAACACAACACAACACAACACAGCAGAGTCGAGCAGAGTTGAGCAGAGCAGAGCAGAGCTGAACCGAGCTGAGGAGACCGCACTTGGGCTAACGGGAGAATGCGCCGTCGCAACAGGACCTAGTCGAGATCGAAGAGTGGAACGAGTACGGCGAGCTGAAACAGCATGTCACCATCTACTACGATGACTTCACCATACCGCCCAAGAACCAGGCACCTCCCCCCGTAGCCATGAGACCTCTCAACCAACCCTTCCCCAAGTCGGGCGTCGCCCCTTCTACTTCCCAGATCGCAGCGGCGAGCACCACAACGAGTGCGCCCGCGCCGCCCGCCCCTCCACTCCCGACCGACAAAGACAAAGCCAAGATTCCCCTTTCGTCTTCCGACTCGACGAGCACGGCCAAGAAGGTCGCCAATGCCGCCACGAGCGCTGCGGCGCCCATCAGGAACATCGCCGAAGAAGGTGAGTCGCTGGAGTCTTTTATCCCCCCTTTGGCATGTCTTAGAGACACGAATCGCTTCAACGGGCGTATTCTACTATCGCTACTTCTGCAAGCTGCCGGAAACCCCGGGTAATTTTTTCATAAGTGGGCGATTATTGACACCAATGTTATCTATCAGCCGCACAAAAGGCGAAGAAGGTCCAGCTAGACCGGCTGCGGGAGAAGGTTCACGGAAAGAAGGACACCTCGCCCTCTAGCACTGCGGAAGGCAAGGACAAAGAGAACAAGAAACCCGATGTCACGAGCCCTGCAACGCCCAATGAAGCGACCTCTACTGCGGCGGACTCGGTTAGTGCGAGCATGAGCAACCTGACGCTTGCGAGCGACGGGTCGGCGTCGGCGTCGGCGGTAGGGCTACAGTCCCCCACAACGGGAACGTGGCGCTCGGGCGCATCCCCTGACGGCGCCGCACAGTCTCTCTTACAAAGTCCAACGACGGGGACGTGGAAGGCGGACGCCAGTCGTGGAATCGGTGCCACGATCACGCAGCACCGCGGCTCTGTCGTGGCGAGTGCCTCGGAGGAGGAGATCGCCGCTATTGAGAAGGCAGAGGCGATCCCTGAGGTGAGTAGTAGCGAGGAGGAAGATGAAGAAGATAGTGAGGGCGAGGAGGATGAGGAGGGCGAAGACGATGACGCGAAGAAACTCAAAGGGAATAATTAAAATAAGAATAAATCTAATATACTTCTATTCGGATTGAGAAATCGAATGCTCCAGAAGATACCACCGTTGTGCTCGTCCCTGAGACAGTGAGCGAAAAAAACGAGAAAGGATATTTTGACGATTCGATTAAGGCCGATTATCTAGTTAGCGAACATACGTGCGTGTGTGTATGACTTTATTTTGCTGAGTTGGGATACGACCGCGAATTATTGAGTGAACCGTCGCCGTACAGGAAACAACGAAATGAAGTCGAATTTAATAGGCGAAGCTGCGCATAGAGTTTAGGCTCTAGGTAGGTTATTGAGACTACTGCTAACCAACACTTGCCATATGAGATGACTTTTTAAGTGGTGTTGATCTTGTGGTTGGCGCCTTTTCTATCCTATTCTGTTCTCTAGAAAATTCGGTCTTCTCATCTCATCTTATCTGTTGTATGTTAAATGTTAACATCCTTAACGCTGTTACCTAGGTTCATCGGAGGTGTACTGTAACTTTATAACCTTTCTTTCGAGTGTCTTAGTTTCCGTTTCCTCTCAACTTATCCTTGTATTCCATATCATCAAGGAGTCATGCTGACTCAAAGATCGAAGTCTCGCGGTTCATTAACTCGCTCACATAGTTTATTTCGCATCATACCATATTTTGATTCCACCCCAATTTTAGTTTTAACTTATCATTTCTTTTAATACAATTAGTCTAGTACAAGCCCTCATCATCGCTAGCCGTCAAGTCCTGGAACTGAGCGACGGCCTTTCCTTTCCCTTTCGCCCGTCCATTGGCGCTGCCATAGCTGGCATATTGATCCGCGTCCGAGTCATCGTCTTCTTCACCATCGCTGCCCGTGGCAATCGCTTTTCCCTTGCCCTTCGCCACAGCTTTCCCTTTGCCCTTCCCGCCCTTGGAAGACGGCCTGTCGAACCCGGCTGACGTGGGAGACAAAATTGCGTCGGAGTCCCGCGTTTGTTGTTGTTGCTTGTCTCTCCCGCCCTCGAACGTAGCTCGTACGTGCTCGTAATGGGCAAGTTCCCCGGCGCTGACACTGGGAATGAGCTCCCGGTTGGCATCAAGGAAGTCCTTCTCGGTAACCATGACGGCAATATCTTCGGGCGTGGCGTAGTGGTCGAAGAAATTGGCGGTTGAGATTGGGTGCGCCCCCTCTGGATGACTTGCGTTGAGGGCCCGGATCTTGGTATCGACGGCAGTTGCTTGCCGCGTCACGGCCTTCAGCATCGCGTCGCTGCACAGCGCGTAAAAGTCGGCACCCGTGTATGTGAAGGGAAGCTGCTGAGAAACAGCCGCTAGTGAGACAGAGGGGTGGATGGTAAACCTGCGAGACAAGATTAGCGTCCATTTTCTGAGAAGAAGACTAATAGTATGGCTTGAAACTTACTTTCTTGTCAAGGCTTCCATTATCGTGAGTTGTTTTTCATGCGTGTCCGAGACACCCAGGTAAAGCATCTTGTCGAATCTGCCAGGACGCAGGAGCGCTTGATCGAGCAAGTCTGGTCGATTGGTGGCACCGATGACAAACACACCACCTCCCCCATCATCGCCACCGGACATACCGTCAAGCTCGGCCAAGAGCTGTGATACAATACGATCCATGACGCCGCCACTGTCGCCCTGGTTTCCCCTCTTGGGCGCCACGGAATCCAGTTCGTCAAAGAATACAACACAGGGGCGAGCATCGCGCGCGCGCTGAAAAACTCTGCGAACGTTGGCTTCTGACTCACCAATATACATGTTCAGTAGCTCCGGCCCCTTAACACTGAAGAAGTTCAAGCTATACTCTGTAGCGATAGCCTTTGCAAGTAGGGTTTTGCCTGTACCTGGTGGGCCATAGAAGAGAATGCCCGACCGTTTTTTCATACCCTTGGCGAACAGCTCCGGTCGTTCTAAGGGTAGTTGGATGGTCTCCATGACTGCCTCCTTGACATTATTAAGACCACCAACATCATCCCAAGTCACGTTCGGGATTTTTGGGGCGCCGATTGCATCCGCAAAATTCTTCCGGGCCGCATCAACTGCGATGTCAAAGTCGGATTTAATCAGGGATCTTGCCGATGATCCACCAGCCACCTGGATATCACGAATAGTGATATTCGTGTTTTCATTGGATGCTTTCCTCGACAAGGTCTCAAGACGTGAGTCTCGGGCCACCATTGCCCTCTCCACCACATCAACTAGGTCGCCTGCAACAAGGGCCGCCGTCTTGATAGCAACACCACTAAGCTCTACGTCAGGGGCCAAAGACACGCCTCTACTACCTACAATAGAACGCAAGATACCCTCACGCTCACCTTCGTCGGGCGCACTCATTTCTATTTCGTGCGTGAAAAGACCCCGTATCCCATCTGGTACTTTATCAACTTCGGTCGTGGTAGCGATCAAAACTCTTGCGTCAGCGAGGATTTCCTTTACAGCCGTTACCATCCGATCCGCCGTTAAAGCCTCGACATGTCGGATAAGCAAAGTGCAGTTTTCGGGCCCACAGCTCATGGCGCGATCAGCTCGTGCTTTGAGAAAGCCCTCTGTCTTGACATCGCTGCCTCCCGCGCCGCTCTCATTAACTATATCATACGCATCAATGGTGAAAGTATGTAAGCCAATGTCTGAACTGGCATTCATAGCCACAGTTGCTTTTCCAATATTGCGTTGAGTTGATACGAGCAAGACCGCTATTGGAGGCATTTTTAGGTGAATAGCTCGTTTGCTGGTCGCAGCTGCGATAAGTTCCCTCAACCGTCTTCTCAGGGGCGATATGAATTGTTGAGGAGACTGTTGGAGCATCGGGACTTGGGATGTAGACGTGGACTGAGGAAGCTCCTCGACACGAAGGTAAAATGGCCAGTTGCTATCTTTTATGCCTGGAAGGGAACATGTAGTGCTACCCGATTGCGCGATCTGAGTTGAGGCAGTATTGACACAAGCAATAGTCCCCCATATGTCTTCGTCATCCTCATCATCAGGTATTTCTGATTTTTGCCTCACTATATGGCTAACCCGGAACCAGGCAACGGCATCGGCTTTGGATGCAGTGCTGGAGAAAGATTTATTAGATCCTGCTATAGCTAACAGATCATCGACGGCAAGCCCGTCGTTTGAGCCTGCGGATTCCTGGAGAGCTCTCCCTAGCTGTGTATCAATGGGTACCGCAATCAGATCACCGGTCCTCACAATGCGCAAGCTTCGCGCAAAATAACTCTTCAAGCCACCGAGTATAGCTGTTTGTAGAGCTTTCTCAGAAGAAATAGGAGTTCGAACTTGCTGTATCGTCACATCTCGAGCAAAAGGCGGGCGGGATGCACCGGTTATTTTGGGCTGACCAGGCCTTAAAGGGTAGGCATATCTCTTTAAGGGGGATAGGCGAACATAAGGCGTGTTTTCCAAGTTCGCGAGCAATAGGGGGGACATGTGAGCCCCGGGTCCCGATGGCTTTTGAATCTGGGACTCGAAGAAAGACAAACGTCGACCGCCGGGTTCATGTTTCGAACTCGGGATTCTCGTCATAGGTCGGCGTGAATAACCATCGGGAAGTCCGAAGATCTTAGCGGGTCGCCAATCCGGCTCTTTGTCTGAATCCCCGAAGCTCCCCAATCCGAACAAACCTCCCCCGTTCATTGGTGGCTCTTCGGCTGCTTCGACCCGTACCCAGTCTCCTGAGAAGCAACCGATCCGAGTCAAGGAGTTGATGTCAACGAAAATGAAGGCCTCATCATCGTCCTCGGCTGTTGGTTTTGGATGGAGCAAGTCAGCAGGAATTGGGTTGACCAAGCCATTGGCTTTAAAGAGGCGGCCTTTGGGACGATCTGGACGCGCAGTCGTAGCAGTGAAGCTCGAGAACACAGACCCCGGGGTGTGTATGCCGTTTGTTTTTCTGCCACGCCCAATTGTTCCAATAGTCATGGGGGTTCCCGGCTGCATCGTAGAAATGCCACTGACATTGGTTGTCGGCAAAGTGGGGATCGAAAGAGAAATCATGTCATCCATAGAATCATCCGATAGATCGTCTTCGTTCTCGACTTCTGATGCTTCAGTCTCTGTTTCTGTCACGAAATCCGAGGTGTCGTTTGGCACATCGGTTTTGTAGCGTTCTTCGGCTGCGGAGTAGAATTGGTCATTGGCAGTATCTTCGTCATCGTGGTCCACTCCGTTGAGGGCTTGAGCAGATGCCATCGCGGCACGATCCTGCTTGGACTGAGAATGGCCGCGCGTTAAGATGATCTTGGTGGTTGGCGCTAGGATTCCCTGGGCCACTGGTTCACACAACATCACCTTTCCCGGGCCAGGAGGAACGTGTGTTATAGGATGCGGCTGTAAAGGTAGAGGAAACAAATCACCGTTATGGACAACTTTGAGAGTTCCTAAAGCGACACGCAGGGCTGCCGCAAGCCGCTCTGCGGGCGTGTCGGGCGCAGCATGACCTTTCCCATTGCCAATAGGATGGTCTCTAAAAAAGGTGCCCTCGCCATTCTCTAACCTCCTGACCAGGTCGCTCTCGAGGTTGACAAAGACAGTGTCAAGCGCAAGGGCGGCTACATCTAAGATATGTATCTCAATACCACTCCTGCTGTGACTCGACAACTTCGAGGGCGCAATCTGCTGGAGAGTGGCCGCGAAATTCTGGAGAGCGAGGGACGAAGGGGCGAACTGGACGGTCGAATGGGCCAGGGCGGTGGACTTGGTAACGGGGACGACGGTCCAGTTCGTGCGCTGGGGAGTTGCGTCGGGAGCCCACGGCGCGATGGCTACGTGGTGGACCTGCTGGGTGTAGCTCTGGTCGATGTCGTCGGAATCTGCAAGACAAATCAATCAACGTCTCGTCCGACGGCGGGCGCGGACTGGGCAACGGGATATATGGGAGTTGGTTGGCGTACCGGCTTGCTGGAGGTGTGGAAATAGATCGGCAAAGAGGTCGTCAGACAAGATGCCCACGTCCCCTTTCACATGGTCGTCCAGGACCAGGCGCGCAGAGATGGGAGGCTTGTCCTGTCGCCTTCTCCGTCTTCGTCTGTAGGCCCGCATGTGCTTCCGCTCCGGGCTCGACGGCAGACTCGAAGCTGTCATAGCTGCCATCCTCTCTCGTGCAGTGCGCGACACTGAAGCTTAGGTGCAATGCGCCGGATCAGACTCGTCAAGAGATTACGGTCCCGCGACTTGCAAAGTACTGCCCATTGGACGACAGGCTTCGAACTTTCAGGGGCGGGAGACAAGATCGCTTGCCTATTCTAATCCGGCGGCAGCAAGAAGGAGGCTCCTGTCGCAAATGAGGGCGTATACGCAGCACATATTCCAAGCGAAGCGACTCCCGGGTATGTGTACTGGACTAGGTACCGTAACTGATTTGGCCGAGGCACGGCGCAGTGATAACGGCATAGCTCGGCTGTGGAGCCCATCATCGGTATTCATTGCTATCAACGCCGACGGATACCCACAGTACCTAGGTAGATGCAGTAATTATGTACAACCCGAATTGCGTCTAGGTCTTATCCAGTGAGATCGTCCGTGTTTCTCCATTCTTGAAATCCTGAGATTTTGGAGTTGTCTATTTCTTCGTGTTAGCCCTTCCAAGGTTTCGTTGACTTGACTTTTCGCGCACAAACTTCAATAGGAACTGTACCACTAGCCTCCAATATCTAAACAGACCATGTTCAGTTTCATAGACTCTCCAGTACAATACAAAGTGGTCGAGGAACCCGTTACAAACATTCCGCCAGGTATCGATGTACTCATAGTATTACCTACCTAAGGTAGACATCATAGGAGAGACCTCATGCTCAAAGGGTCTGATTACTTACCTAACCTACCTAGGTACTTACTTAAGGCAGATCCTTAATTGAGATCTTATAGATCTTCACATGTCGGCCTTGGCACAGAACTCAAAAGCCCCCACCCGTGAGCGCAGCCAGGAAAATCGAGCTAACTACGACTCTGAGGTGACGTATGCGATGAGGATTATAGATCTTCATGTGTCAATCTTGCTTCCTCTGTGATATTGAGACTAAATTAGCCATCCGATTATAGGCGCTGTGGAAAAGGATATGAACAACGACCCATCCCGACTATAACTTCATCAGCATGTCATGACGTGACTCGCACACTCCTAATCACAAGCCTTGCCTTTGGGGGGTATACTATTGCTTCTACAAGCGACTTGGCGTTTTAAATCTCGATTGAATTCAACCAGTCAATTATATCAACATTCGACCTCCGGATAGACACATCGCCAGACATTCAAAACAGACCGTGACGCGATGGGACAGGTCGCTGACGACGGCGGGCGCAAAGCCGCGTCGTCGTCTCCTGTTACGCCTTTTGCGAGCACTGCCGCCGATTTTGCCAACCAGTCCGAAAAGCTTTCTCTCGCGAAGCCCCTAAACCCCGACGATCTAAATTCGGTCGCTGTTGAAGCCCAGTTCGTCACGCCTGAGGATGCTGTCATAGTCACTGCCGACGGCAACCGCCTACCCGCCGTCCCTCTACGAGAGGCCTACAAACTCAATGTGTTAAGAGACGAGTTGGATAGCGTATCGGAGAAGGGCACCGACAATCACGAAAGCAGAACGGAACTCGCGTCCCAGGCGCAGCGTGATCAGGGAAAGTTGACGACCAAGCTACTCTCGAAACTAACTGTTCGTGAGAAAGCTAAATCTAAAGAGGGACCTATTGGCGACTCGAAGATATCAATGCCGCCATCACATACAAATCCACTCTTCCCGCCGCTCCCCTTATACGGCCCTCCGTCCTTGCTTCGCGATCTACAGTGTTGGACATTTCGATTTTCATCCTTCTTCCTTAGCGCGGCGTTTTTGGGTGTGATAGTGTTAGGAGCTCTATTCACGCAGATTCCTACGGTATGTTACATGATATGGCTACGCGTTACATTTCGAAAGCCCGATGCCTCGCGGCCGTTTTACGAAGAAGAAGTCCGGCGAAGCAGCGTGCGGAAAGAACAAGAAAGATTATGGAAAAGGAGGAGATCGATAAGCAGCGGCAATGATGGCCAGGAGTGTCCATTGAGCAATGATGGTTTTCGTCCGACAGAAGGAGGGCCAGATCCAATCATCTGTGATGTAGGATATTACGCGCGTCGCGTGGGTTTAGACGTGGAAGAGTTCGAAGTACAAACAGAAGACGGTTTCATAATCGACTTATGGCATGTTTACGACCCAAGGGAATATGCAAGATTAGACGAGGCCGATAGATCGCATCGGGGACCAGAGCCCTTCACCGGCATATCCAAGAAGCGACTCAGAGATCCAACACAGAAACGCAAGTTTCCCGTTCTGCTTATGCATGGTCTGCTTCAGAGCGCCGGCGCATATTGCGTGAACGACGACGATTCGTTGGCCTTCTATCTCTGCAAGTCCGGGTATGATGTCTGGTTAGGCAACAACAGATGTGGCTTCAAGCCGAAGCATGTGCTTTTGGATTATTCGGATCCACGGATGTGGTGTTGGAACATCCGGCAGATGGGTATATTCGACTTGTCAGCGTTAACTTCGCGGGTCCTTCACGAGACTGGATTCGAGAAAATCGGACTGGTTGCCCATTCACAGGGCACAACAGAAACATTCGTGGCTCTCGCAAAAGAACAGCGCCCAGAGCTAGGCGAAAAGCTCACCGTGTTTTGCGCTCTTGCACCAGCTGCCTATGCTGGCCCTTTAATTGGCAAGATGTATTTCAAGTTCATGCGAGTGATCTCACCGGCTCTTTTCCGCCTGATGTTCGGCATCCACGCGTTTATACCCATCATGATGGTGATGCATTCTATCCTGGACCCCCATATTTACGGTTGGCTTGGATACAAGGTCTTTTCTTTCCTCTTCGACTGGACGGATGCTCGTTGGGATCGCGAGCTGAAGGATCGCATGTTTCAGTTCGCCCCCGTCTATGTTAGCGCCGAGTCTATGCGTTGGTGGCTTGGAAGAGAGTGTTTTGCGAAACATAAATGCATCCTTTCTACCAAGGAAGAGTGGCGCTCCGAGGAAAGGGAAGACGGAGAGGGCACGACTGACGGTCCTCTAGCCCACACTCATACTTCACCTCGTCCGCAAAAGACCTTTGGCCTGCCACGTAGGTCGACAGACCCACCGAGGCGTAAACCTAAGGGCTCGACTGCGTGGTATAACGAGCAGGTCCCTCCCTTTGCCTTGTGGGTGGCGGGGAATGACGACTTAGTCAACGGGGAGAGGCTCCTCCACCGGTTTGAACGAGGCAGAGAGCCTCACGTCAAAGTGGTCCACAGCAAAGTCATTCCCGAATACGAACACCTCGACGTTATATGGGCAATGGACGCCGTTAGCCAGGTGTTCGAGGAAGTAAAGGAAGTGCTGTGGAAGACGTGCCATGCCAGAGACCAGTGCCGGGTCCCGACTGGTTGCGAATCAGTCTCAGCCTGGGGGCCCTCAGCTATGGAGACAAAGGCGGAAGAAGAGCAGTCGAGCAGCGACTCGCCCCAATAATACCGTGGGTTTACAATTACTACAGCGAGACTAACTTGGATAGTCGCGATAATCGGGGACATCGGTGACTATGCGTTGGTTCATGGTGTTTGTATAAATTACGCAGCATTATGTTTTATACTAAAGTAAATCATTTATAGACTATTCACTCTACAGTAGTAGGTACGCAGGAACTCTTCAGGGCCAGGTGAACCCCTATTATTAGAGTGTACGGTACATACACCTACCTACCTGGTCAGCATCTGTACCTCGGCGGGGACCCCTACTCTTGTGCCCCACCCCCCTGGTTAGCGCTATCTGGGGCCCCGGGGTCACGCGAACGCCGAACCGACTAGATAGGGGCCGAGTGGCTGCAAGATTCGTAAATGATTGCAGCTTACCTACCTCGGTATATAGTATAGTAATCAGCGTGCCCAGGTGGCTTACAATTATACACCGGACAGCGATTTCTCAGGTACCTATATACTCAGTTTTAGACAGAACACCTCGAAAACCTAGCCTCAACACGCCCGACTTACATCTAACGACAAAACTAATCCCGTTTGATAGACTGCCAGCAGCACCGCAACCTCACCGCTATGCCCGTGAAACCGTTATACGAAGACATTGACATCCCCAATGTCGACCTATGGACCTATCTTTTTGAGAGAAGAGATAAGCCATGGCCCGACAACAAAGGTAACGCTCCCTACACTCAATCAAGGCGCCTATGAGCGGCATTGAGGCCATTGCGTACCTCGGTATATTGACGAGCCCTCCAGAAATATATATAGATGCGGGCACCAAACGCTCGTATACCTGGTTACAGGTCAAGAATACCGCCATTGAGTTTGGTCGCGGCTTGCGTTCGCAATGGGGGTTCAAGAAGGGCGACGTACTAGGGTTCTTCACGCCTAACAGCGTCGACTATGCTCCTGTATTCTTCGGTGTGCACTACGTCGGGGGTGCCGCCAGTACGGCCAACCCAACCTACACCGCCAAAGAGCTCGCCTTCCAGATGAAAGACTCGGCCGCCAAGGGAATCGTCACCCAGCTGCCGATGCTACCGCTTGTGCGCGAAGCCGCACGCATTATCGGTCTGCCGGAGGACCGCATCATCCTCCTCGGCGACGGACGTGACCCCACCGGTAAAGTCAAGCACTTCACCGAGATTAAGCCTACGGGCCTCTTGGGGACATTCAATTCGGGACCGGCACGCGTCGATCCGAAAAAGGACGTGGCGTTTTTGGTGTACTCATCCGGTACGACCGGGTTGCCGAAGGGAGTCCAGCTGACACATTACAACATTATCGCCAATATTGCTCAACTCGACTATGTTGATAGGTTCAACGGGCTTTACCACGCCAACGGCCTGGATGGGCAAGGTGACAAGCAATTAGCCATTTTACCGTTTTTCCACGTCTATGTGAGTACACATGGCCTACGCTCGACTCATGAGGAGGAGCTAAAGCAAAACCCCAGGGCCTTACATGTATCGCACTCTCGGGCATCCGTGTGGGATATCCGGTGATAATTCTGCCCAAGTTTGAGATAGAAAAGGCATGCCAGGCGATCCAAGAATTTGGAATTACATTTGCATCGATTCCACCGCCGGTGGTTCTAGCGCTAGCCAAGCACCCAGCCGTCTCAAAATACGATCTCTCGACCGTCAAATTTCTGAACTCGGGCGCTGCACCATTGGGGCGTGACCTGGTGGAAATGGTATGGGACCGGCTGACGATCCCCATCATGCAAGGCTACGGACTCTCAGAGACTTCCCCGACGCTCACGAAAGGTGTCATTTGCGATTGGAAGCGGTATAACGGCTCTGCAGGCAAGCTACTACCAAACATCGAGGCGAAGATTGTCGACCTAGAAGGAAAAGAACTGCCTACCGGGCAAGAGGGCGAGCTCTGGGTGAAGGGCCCCAATGTTTTCCCGGGCTACCTCAACCGCCCAGAACTGCAGAAAGACACCTTCAGCGCCGACGGTTACTTTAAGACTGGCGATATCGGATACTTTGATGACAAAGGCAATTTGTACATCACCGACAGACTTAAGGAGTTGATCAAATATAGTGAGTTCTGCCTCCTCTTCCCAGTCCCTTCTTCATTTTATCATAGTCCAGTCTCTAGTAGTGAATCGTGGATCAGTAGATCCGAGGAGCTAATACAAGGAAACAGAGGGCTTTCAAGTAGCACCGGCGGAGCTCGAGGGCATATTACAAGGCCACAGCGATGTCGCAGACGCCTGCGTAATCCCGGCCCATGACCGGGAACGGGAAACCGAGGTCCCACGAGCATATCTGGTTCTAAAGCCGGGCGTACCACGGGACGATGCCAAGGCACAAGAGATCATTACATGGCTTGACGGCCGCGTTGCCGAGCACAAGAAGCTCCGTGGCGGCGTACGGTTCATCGACGAGATCCCCAAAAACGCGAGCGGTAAACTTCTACGTCGTGTCCTCAAAGAGCAAGCTAGGGCCGAGGATCGTGCAAATGGGGCGAAGCTATAATAAACTTCTCACGCTGAGAAGTCGTGCAAAGAATAGACGATACGGAGAATATGTAGAGAAGATATGGTTCAGCACTAAACCTTGGGTAGATTTCCGCCCCAGATGTATACTGCATAATGAGTACGAAATATAACAGCGACCTAGGTTCTGGCATGCTTAGCAGATTTGTATGCGAACATTGGTACTTAGCGAATTGGAAAATAGTTATTCAGCTGGAAACATATTATTGAAACTGGTATATAAAGGGCGTCTCTGTATATTCATAACGTGCCTCAAAGCCTTTACAAACAAGCCATCTCTCCTCCTCCCCCTTTTCGATATGGGTAAAGCACCTAGGTACCTAGACAAAAGCAACCAGGCAAGTAGGCAAGGTTATAATAATCAACAAGAGCGCAGTTCCTCCAACAGACATTCCCACAGAGACCGCCTCGGTGGCCTAGTGGTAAAGTAGTCGGCAGGACAAACTCCTTGTGTCAGAGGCAGGGCCATAGGCATTCAAGGGTTTTCCGGTCCGCGGATGTTGAGCCTCGCCTTAAGCCGCCGGATTCTTTTTTTTGCAACCTTTATGGGTCCAGTTCGATTTTGACTTCTACTGTTTTTTAACAAACTTTTTTTGTTTCTTCTCGCCGCGACCTTAACCCTCTATGTATAGTATAGGTGAGGCCAGAAGGCAATACGATCTTGGCTCCGTCTGTTAAACTCTGTTAATTGTACAATATACGTACAAATGCCTAGCGGCTCTTCTAAGTGTATATATACATCATATCTAGGGCAAGATGGAGATATGGCCACTCCACGGCGTAAATACAAGTGTCCTCCAGTTGCAAACACTAGTATACGTACGCAGACGCCTTTGTCTTCTGACCACTGCTACATTGGTCGCCGGCCGCAATTCTTCATTATTCCGGGAGTCGCTAAGAAAGTTCCCGGTGATGTTTGTCGTGTAGGCCGATTCTACAAGTTAGATATCAAGCATCTAGCTGCTCATCGCTTGGAGCGGCCTCAGCCAAGTTTCTCACTCTCCTCAAGCAACTTCTCGACGGAGAAATTACCATCTCCCTTCGAGAATTCCGCGAGTAGTTTCCTCTTCGCCGAGTCGCCGCCCAGGCCTTCCTCGCCATAGAAGCGCTGCAGAAGCATGACGAGCCACCGCGCGTCGTCGACGGAGGCGCCGCGTCCCTCGACAAGGCTGCCGACCATGAGGACGACGCCCTGGTTCTTCTCGTGCGATAACCCCACCACCGCCTCCTCCTTGCCGTCGCCGTCGCCGTCGCCGTAGTCGGCGTAGTGCGTGACGCTGGTGTGCGGCTGCGCCCACTCGCCGCGGGCCTTGAACTCGGCCAGCTGCGTGAACAGCACCGTGCTCGTGCCCGACACGGCGTCGAACACCCACTGCAGGAAGTGGATCTCGGCGCCCTGGCCCTCGCGCGGCACGGGCAGCACGAAGGTCGGGTGCGCGCGCGCCGTGCGCTCCAGCGCCGCGTACGTCGACGTCGGGATCACGGCGCACAGCGAGTTCGCCGACGACGCGTGCCGCAGCCGCCAGATGGCCGACAGCTCCTTCACCGGCAGCCCGCGCGCCTTGGGCAGGTCGAGGATCTCGGACAGCGGCGTCACGGCGCCTTGTGAGGTCGAGCGGGAGGGGGCTGTCGGCCGTTGTGCCTGTGCCTGTGTCTGTGCCTGTGTCTGTGTCTGCGTCGTCGATGTCTGTGCTTGTGTATGGGTCGTTGGCTCTTCGTCGGCGAGGAGCGCGTCTAGGCCCGGAACTGAGACGCTGTCTTTCTTCTTCAGGTCCTGGATGCGGTCGGCGTAGGCGGCTTTGAGCTCGTTGACGTCGCGTAGTCCCTCGGCCTGGGCCTTGCGGCCGAGCTTCTCGCGGTACTTCTCGGCGATGTTCCGTGGTGCCTGGGTCGTTGCTAGAAAACGAACGTCGTGTACCTGAGCCCAGCGCCGCTGCAGTATTGTGCCCGGGGACAGTACGGTAACACGCTGGAGGCGGCGGCCCAGCGTCGAGGTGAGCCGCGCTGCGACCATTGTGGAAGGTCGGGTGTGAGCAGTCTAAGCAGGAGATTCTCGGGCTTCGAATCGAAGGGCTAGTTGGAGGGTTAAAGAGAGTGAGTTGGCTTTTGGCGCATTTGTAGAAGTTAAGTGACGGAATATTGATGCTGGGTGTAGCTTATTACAGCTCTCAAGAAATATATCTTATCTTATCGCTACTTAGGTAGATAAGACCCGACGTGAAGCTGCGCTGACTTAAGTACCTAGGTACAAACTAAGCTTCCCTACAACCTCATCCAAGACCACTTGTTCCCAATCATTTTCGATACTTGGGTATCTCAAAACATAATGTCATAGAATCCATCATAGGGACGGCGAGACTGTATTTTCCAGACCGACGCACGCAACGCCTTTTAACTAATGTGAGATGCTACCTGCTCAGCAGACAACTAACTACCTGGGATTTGACCCTGAGAGATAAGAGCTCAATACTCTTCTTACATTACCCCCATATACACATTTCAGATCTCGCGTTTCGTTGATCGTAATTCATATCTTCTTGATTCATACTATATACATACACCTCTACACCTCTACCCCTCCCCTACGTTGCCTACCAAGCCGCCTTTATTCATAGCGAACAGTGCCGCACCCGTTGGACACGATGATGCCCTGGCCGGCGGGGTACCGATTCTCCTCAGCGCCGTAGGTGAAGATGAAGTCGCACTGGGGCTCGCCGCTCTCGTTTCCGTGGTAGTAGAGGCCGCAGGTCTCATACGCACCCCACATCGACGCGCCGCAACCCTCGTTATCCAGGCAGCTCTGGCAGCACTCGCTCGGGTTCGTGCCATAGGGCTCCTCTCGCGTGTAGACTACTGTCACGTTGGCGTTGTAGCGGCCCGCGACGAGTCCCACGCCGTTGTAATCGCCGATCAGGTTCGTCTGGGAAATCGCCTTGTTAGCTAGGTAATGGCTGCCCTTCGCGGGTGAGTTTCGCTTACGGGTGCGCAGCGGGCGTCGAGCGTCCTCGTGACGGTTTCCTCGCATGCGATGCCAGTGGGCACGACCACGCCTGTCTCTACGTACGAGATAGCAGTAGATGTGACCGTCGCCGACGGCGTGGTCTGCGTCAAGTAGGTCAGGGTCGACGTTGAGGTCGTGGTAAAGTCGTTGATGTAGCTGGTGGGCGTTGTGTGGATCGTGTCGTAGGTTGAGGCCGTCTCCGTGGGGAAGAGGTGTATGTAAGATGTGAGCGATGTCGTGCAGAAGACTTGGGTCGCGAACGACTCCGGTACAGTTGTCGCCTGGCCCGGAACCGGGGTGTAAGTCCCCGTGTACTTGGTCACCGTTTCCGGCTCAACGCCGTTCGTGCACGTCGTCACCGGCCACTACAGTCTCGGTATTAGTTTCTTGCCATAGGGACCGTGCTTTGTAAGTGGGTTGGAAGCGTCGGAAACGTCTCTAGAACCTGGCTTCCGAGAATGACTTACTGTAGCTGTCGCGATGGTGGTGGTAGGCTTAATCCAGCTTGTGTAGATGCCCGAGGTCACTGTTGCGATGGTAATCGAAACGGCGACCGACGTGTGCTGCGTCACCGTGACGATCTCGTCGGTGACTCTCGTGTACCCCTTGGGGACTGTCGTAGCCGCCTCAGTGAACACTGATGAGATGGCCTCCGTGACCTCGGAAGTTGGGATAGGTGTAGGGCGTGCACCGTTGCCCGAGCCGTATGCCGTCGAACACTTGACCTCACTTGCTGTCGAGACACTCGTGCCTGTGTAAGCACTGGCCAGGCCAGCGTAGGCAGTAGCGCCGAGAAGAAGTGATCGCATCATGGTGAGATACTGATGAGTGGTGAGTGGCTGGCCTTATTCTACGACGGGAATGCCTTCGCTCAAGTCGTCCGGGGAGAGCAAAGGCAGTCCAAGAGATGGCGAGGAGATGGGTATGTTATTATACTCCTATGACTTTACACCCTGCAACTTTTCAACCATATTTGAATTTGAGGCTTTCGAGCATCGTATGAGCACCATGGACTTCTTCCTCCGAACTTTCGAGAGCCCGCATCGGACCCCTAATGCTACGTTAGGTACTTAGATCACAAACGGGGAGTCATTCCGGGCACGTTACCTCGGGGCTGATATCTTGAATATTCCCTCGGCGTCAATATTGGGCCATCAAGTAAGCAAGATGCTCATGCATAATGGCAGTGAGGTGAACTACAGGGGCAGTTGTTGAGAGCATGTGCTACGTGCTTAACGAAGGGCATGCTGGGCCAGGGTAGGGTAGGTAAGCGCTGTTCTTTGAGGAATTGATTACTTAAACTGGCATGGTTTCTGATTTGTATTCGTACCACACCCTATCATCAGGTTGGGCTTCGGGTCCGCCAAGGCAGGACTTCGAGGGTTTAATACAGTCCCAGCAAGTCTGGAGGAGCATTCAGGAAGCAACCATGTAGTAGTGTAGTGTAACTGCCAGTGGGAACAACTCCATTGTCGAGCTTCGTGACCACTTCAGCCCCGTCAACCCATTGACATATGCCAAGTCGTGTATACTCTATCTCTTTTGGAAGACGTAGTATTCACATACAAGCAGCCCTTAGTTAAATAGTGTACAGTCGCCTAAATGTCGCCTTGTACCATGTGACTCAGGCATATAGAGAAGGAAGATCCAAGCACCGTTCAACTAGCCCTCCTTCGGAGTAAAAGTGCAGTGTAATGCGTGTAGTAATTAGACGGTGATGCAGTTACTGACTGGGTAAACAACACATCTGGCTGGCGATGACCGTTTGAAGATCCACAGACGATGGGCTATCCTTGTTCATTTAGCTATGTATGTCGAATCTCAACTAACCTCACTTAGTTGTATACCTCCGTTGGTGCACTCCGCAAGGACCCTCGGACCATCTGGCCATAGGCAGATTGGAAGCCAAGACCTGGTTCCTCTGCGAGAATCTAACCCCAACCTATTGTAGATACGCCATAACTGGATTAGGTGAGTACAAACAAAGTAGGTAGGAGCTGTATGGGTGTTTAAAAAAAATCCTTCGTCTTCCCACATCCCACGAAGGGCAGGTTACTACGCCTTTCCCCAAAATGATAGCTTACTGAATGCTGAGGAATCACCGAGGAATACAACGCTACACTACCGTATCTACTACGTACAAGCACGGCATACAACAAGAAAATAAACCCTACTACCTACCTTAGTGCCGGCCGGTTCCAAGCGCCACCCGGGGCACTTGGGTTAGGGCGGTGAAATCCCGGGAATGGGTCGCACACCGCTCTCTATGATACGTGGGATGAACCAGCTACCACGGTGGTAGCCGTCATTTAGTCGGTGTTAGTCTGAATCTGAAATTGTTTAAGTATACGACCTAGATGGGGGTCACCATCTCACCTCTTAGGAAAGCTAAGAGACAGTAGGGCTGATCGAAACGCCATGATCTTCAACGTGATCTTCGGGGTGCAGACTTATCTTATCGATCTGCTGCGAGTTGATCTACCTAGGTGAGATACGATCTTGACATGATAATTCGCTAGCTCTACATATGACACCTATACCTACAATACCTGTATGGCACTAACCCGGGTCGTTTGGGCAACTACTATCGAATGTTACCTCGACGAACATTACCTTGACATGGCGTGGATACATCCTTCTTCAAAGGGCCACGATAGAGTAGTTAGACTGAACCGTAGCCAAGGACCGCGAGTCTTGTTTTGTTCTCGATTCCTGCGATGGCACCGTACCTTTCAACAGGCTAGCGATGCAGGCTTCGGTTCGGGTTAAGTACCGAAAAATTACTCGAAAAGGCAAACGATCGGACCGAGCGAGCAACCAATCTTGCTTGGTACAGCTTCCTCTTCAGGACCGGCTTTTCTATCCGGTGTAGTATCATGTGCCAGTCTGGCCTCGTTTACCGACATTTCCACTGGGAAAAGCAAATCATTCGACGCTTATGAAGGACAACTATGTGATAGTGGGAGTCCGATTAGGCTCAGAAAGCATAGCGTAGTAGTTTTAGGAACCCCCCTGAGCCATGAATGACGGAATTATGATTTTCCAAGAAGAAGGTAATGAACCACCGGAACAAATTCTCAAAGTAGGTTGCTAGGTTGCTAGCCAGTGAAAACAACACACATGTGACATACACATATATAAACTATTTCAAAATTATGAAGCAACAACAGCCTCGATACGAAGACGAAGGCCCAAGCCACCACGCGCCGGTAAATGGAAAGGTGGGAACATACGAGGCATAACATATGATAAAAACTACACGATTCCCTCTACAACATTGAAACCACCTAGAATTGGAACAATACAAATGCAAATCGCAAAGGCCCGTGCTTGTTGGCATCGAATAAGGGTTAGGGTAGATGGATGCGGGGAATCCATGTTGTTTACGTTCCTTGACCAACCAAACCAACCAACGAGAAATTAATCCCACCAACCCTCAGGGGACCCGGTGATGGAGATCGGGCAGGTTGTATTGCTCTACGCATGGACTGCTGCATCTGTACATCTCGTTGCCCCCGAAAGAGCCGCCCGCATGACTATTAACCACCTACTTAGCTTCTCCGGGATCCCATCCCGTGCTTCCTTAATCTCGTCCCATTCATGCCACCTAGCGACTATTGCCGTGCGTCACCAAAGGCGGCTTGATATTGTCAAGAGATGGTCAAGAACGACAATAGTAAATGTCTTTTTGTTCTTTCTCATTATTGTTTACATTTGGTCTACAAAATGACAAAATGAGCGTGTGCACTATTCTCGCTCGCGATAAATCGACAACTATCGAACACGCCACAAGCTGCGAGGCAGTCAGTTTCTCCCCGTATGCCTCGGGCGATTTGGTCCGTCGCCAACCTCGGGGCGGAGGCCCTTTTGGCCACATGTCCCTGGCTGGGTCTAAGTCTAATAAGTTCTATCCTGCCTAGATAACCGGTCCGCTCCTTCTATAATATGGTATCACTGAAACGCTCGCTCGCTCGCTGTTGTTACTGCTGATATGCGTGTGTGTGGACTTAAGCGTCGCTGCGCTTGAAGAGAATGGTCTTGGTGTCGGGCTTGAAGGGTACACCAAGCTCGAAAAGCCTGGTGACGACCGACGCGAAGTCCTTGAAGAAAAGATCGTTGTCCTTGGCGTACTTTTCAACCCAAGGCCGCATAGCCTTGTCCTCAATGAGGACATAGTCGGTAGGCAGCATCATCAGGCCCTTGGTCTTGTCCTGGTACTGCCGGGGGCCGTCCCACTTCCGGATGTGCCACTTCTCGTCCAGGAGTAGGGTGTAATAGTCGTTGGTCAGGACTGTAGGAGAGAAAGTCCAGGGACCTTCGAAACCACTGCGGTCGGTGTGGCAGCGGCCAAGGGCGTGGGCACCAGAAAGCGCAACAATCTCCTGGTCGTTGAATCCCATGCGGTAGAAGATATCTCGCAGGTGCTTGGCGCCCTGGGCGGCGTCGGGAAGACGTCCATCCGGAGTGCAGGCGGCAGCGTCCTTGTCACCACGGCCGGGTCTGTAAGGGATGGTAGGGCCCTGCATCTCCTGAATGGCGCAAACGCCAGCCAGGATCCACAGATCCGAGTATGTGATCCAGGGGAACTTGGCTAAACGACGTCGATATTAGTCCCTGTGTGTCTAAAGATGATGTTTTCGGCCGAGAGCTTACCCTTCACAGGCTCCAGGAAATCGCGAGCGTGCTTAAGACCCGCGTTGGCACCGTGGTCACCCTCGGGAGCGAATCGCATAGTAGCACCGTCGCTGCCACCAGTACCAGTCTCCTTATCATAGGTTCCGCTGGCGTGCCAGGCAAGGCGGACTAGGACGGGGCCGTAGCTGCCATCGTCATAGTCGTCCTTCTCCTCGAGACGGGCGGCGACCTCGTTGTAGACCTTCTGGTAGTCCGCCTCAGTGGGGGTGAAGACCTTGGTGGTGGCAGAGCCTGTACCTTGCGCAAACAGGTAGTAGCCAGCGCCAGCAGCAACTGCGGCACCCGCGACGTAGACCAGAGGAGAAGTGCTGGAGCTCTTGGGTGACTCAGACGAATAGAAGCGGCGGCCACCCTGGCGGAAAGCCTGGCGAGACGACGTCGCGAAGGTTTGGCGAGCAGATGTGCGCAGAGCCGCGCGGGCGAACTGACGGGAAACAGTAGCAGCAGACATCTGGGCAGCTTGTGTCAGCTATGGGTTTCGGGGAACGGGTCCAGGCGGGCGAAAGAGTCCAGCCAGGTAGAGAGGATGGACGGGGAGTGAGGGCAGATAAGAGGTTGCTGTCTTCTTACTTTGACCTTGGTTGGTGACGATGTTTATGTGGTCGGCAAACAACAAACAATCTACAAGGAGGGAGAAGGGACAGATGGGAAAAGAGCGGAAGGAGAGATTGTTATGCTGGCGACAACTCGCTCGAACGACGGGAGGAGGAACGGGAGCTTTATCAATCCCGAGGCGCTGATTGGCCTAGTGGCGGTTTCGTGGGCTTTTCGCTGAGATTCGATGTGGACCCTGAAAAGCCCGCGGCCGCGTTTAGACTTTCTATCCCGGGAACTTCGACTCGGAAGAGAGCATTCGTGCTTACGATAGATAGTGACTAAAAACCTCACTAGCACGCCGGTCTGGGGCAGTCAATGTTAGCGGGCGCCAGCGGGTTTTGTGCTACGTCACCTGTTGTGTACCTGATAGATACAAGTCTACAGGCTCCTTATGTACCTACTGTAAAACATATATACTACTAGGTACCTAAGGTAGGTATGTAGATGCAAGGGGCAGCCTCGCAACAAACACCGAACAGCCTTCCAATCCTGATTCAATCATGTTTAGAGGCACCTAAATCACTTGACTCCGGCGGTATTTACACGTACCTACTGTCCGTTCGTCTGTGCCCCTGGATCGAATCTACCACTTATTATTAATTATGGGACGAGTTTTTTCTATAATCCGCACCGTTCCGCACGGCTCTTCGCATTCTGACTAAGATCACGTTGTTCAAGAGCACCAGAAGCCGACATCGTTGCAATGGTGGAAGTCAGGCCATCCCCGACATCATACCAAAGCCACATGGGATATGTGGAGAGGCTCAAGATAAACCAGGGGTTCTTGGTTCCACTATCGGCGCCTTCTGGCCTTTCCGGGCTTTGCCACTAACAGATGTGGTGCTAGCCTGCGGCAACGCGTCCGCATGTGCAGGCTTTTCACGATACTTAAACGGTAACACCTACCTACCTTAGGTAGTGTACTATTTTGATTGAACATCAATGGCCCATCTTATATAATTGAATCAAATGTGTATGCCCCTCTGAAGATGAAAATTTTCTTTTGGAATGTAAGCAATAGGTAACTTAAAGGTAGCTCCAATAAGCCTAGCTAATGCGGCGACACTGATATGTCCGTGGATACCGTGGACCTCGAGTCGATTTACGAGAGTTTTGATTATCAGCAATACAGCACCTAGTCTAGGCCCACTATCTAGTAAACCACGTATAGGTATGTAAGGCACCTTTTTATAATAATAAACTTGTTTCGCAAGTATATAAGTCGCCTTTGCACTTAAGTCTGTATCAGACGCCGTGTAGTCTCTACTTCCACGTATGGAATTTCACTGAGATAGGAACACTTATACATTTCACCCTACAACGATAGGAGGACTCAAGATATCTGTTACTTTATTGATGTGGACCAAGTGTCTGTCTTGTGTGTACATGTTGTGTTTCGTGTTGCACACTTTCTCTAATTAAACAGAAGGTCGAAGCAAGCTACTAAGGCGGGAACTCTTGGTCCTCTCCTACAGCACACTCAAGCTGATTCTCCCCTAGAAAGTAGTTGATAGGCTCACGTGAGCGTTATACAATATACTCCGTAACCTCTTCATCGCCAACATATCGGAAGATTGGAGAGGGAATGCTACTTACTATCCCTACTTTCGCGCAAGTCGGAATGGCAGATCTTTGCGAAGAAGCACCCCTAATTTTTCATCTATACATCGCCAATGTCGGTCTGATATTATTCAAAGGGCGCATTACCCTGGGCGCTGGCATCATGTTCGACGTAATATTCGTAGTAGCTGGGATATCTACTCTCGGCCTTAACTCGAGTGGCCTCGTCCATGACGGATCTGGATGCGCCATTCTCCTTGGAGATGGGCTTATCGAGAACCGATAATGAGGCGGGACTAATAAGGCTATTAGTTAATCTGGACACATTACAGGGAGAACATACATACCCGTATATCTCGCGGTCAAGCTTAAGGAAGGTCTTCATCGCGTCCTTACCGCCTCTCTTATGTAAGTAATCGAGGTACGTCATAAAAAGTTCCTTCTTTGCAGCAGACGAGATACGACTCTTAGCGAGTAACTCGTCAAAGATGTGTTCAAGGCGCTCTGCGTGTTGATCTTCAAGCTCTAGGCTTGTGGGTTGTTCCAACTCAAATTTAATCCATTTCTCCCAGAAATGACGACTATCACCATACCACTGCACATTTTTGGCGAACACCGTTCGTGCCTCTGCTGTGGAGCCTTTGACCTTCCACAAGAGAGTGGCCCATTCCGTAACTAGGACAGCTTTTGTGAAGATGTTGACATGCTGGTCGTCGATTTGCGCCTTGTAGACCTGGATGGAAGCGTCGAGGCCGTTCTGTCGTCGTTCAAGGTTGGCCCAAGACACAATCGCTTCGACACAGTCGGGCAACTGCATAAGAATCGCTTCGTGGATATCTCGGGCAACCCCGGTGCGGCCAGAAGACTCTTCAAAGTACGCCCATTGCAGTCTCACGCCCGGTCTACTGACAGGCACGAACAGTGTAGCCGCTCTCATATAAATATGACGTACTTCTTCCTCTTTGCCGGGCTGTGCCAACATCCACCGAGCATATCGGATCCAGAATTCGTCGTAGAGAGCGCAAGTAACTAAACAGCGCTCATAGAGGAACACGATTCTGGAAAAGTCGCCTTGGGCTTCCTCGAAATCTAGATACTTTCGCCAGTTGGCAATCTGGGAGTTCTCTAGTTCCGTAACATGAAAATAGGGCCTCTTCACTTCCGACTCGTACGTCCAACGTTTTGTTGTCTCGTCCTGAGTGCGTTGAAAAATCTCGTAATACATGGCGTCAATTTTCGCTCTTATATCACGCTCTACTTCAAGTTCTGGTCGCCCTAGTCCACCGTAAGCAGCAGTCTCGACCTCAACCTCAGTTCGAAAGCGTGCAAGCGTATCGGCGGGTACCAGCTCCTCGATGGGGCGACTATGTGCCATTTGACGGAACCTCTCGAAGTAACGGGCGTACTGATGCATCGGAATACTGATAACACGCTGCAGGATGGCGAAGATTTTGTCCTGGGCCTCCTGCCGCTCTTCGTACTCGATATACTTATCCCAGAAGGGATGAGCAAGAAAGTCGAGTCCCACGCATGTGGCAGCTCGCTCGAAAAGTCTAACGTAGAGGGTCAGTATCTGCTATACTAGAGGGAATGGGGAGCGAGGGGCGGGCAGGAGCGTAAATACAGGTAGGCAAAGGGAAACTTGTGATGCGGAATTCCAAATCCAAATCAATCCGAATCGCGCGTATGACTAGATGAGCGACGTGCGGGTTGGGAACGAGGTCGTGATGTTGCATGATACCATTGTCTGGTAAATTCTGTGAGAAAGTATCCAACATGACAAGGATGTTGTTGGCATCTCTCACCGTCGAGAACCGAATAGACAGTCTTGGGCCACCTTGCCATATGAGTGCTGTGGGGGCCGGCATGGATTCTTTGCTCTGTCGGTGGTACGTTAAGGGGTAGGAAACTTCCTATTGCACTTACTCTCTGACCAATTGGGGGGTGTGCGTGGTCTCCATTTTGAACGAACAGTACGAGGCCCAAAGGTCTACACAGTTCTTAATGCTCGCGCAGCCACGTTCGTAGATCTGGACCGGATTAGTTGTGCAAACTCAACAAACGCGAAGGTTCCTCACCATTTCTGCCGATTCAGGACCGGAAATATTGAACTCGAGATCCGCATACTTCTTCCAGTACCCAAAGAGCAGCGGGAACTTGAGAAGGAACCGGTCGTAGGCATCACGGAGGATAGCAAGAGCCTGGGGGCTCGAGTTGCGGTTCAAGCCCCCTTCTTGGGCCTCGCAAGCACGAATAAGCTTTTCCCACGCCTCAAAACTGTCGGTGTCCGCTTCCTGTGTGCAACGTTAAGCCGGGTTCAACCAAAGATGTGTCTACACGGGGAATGTGGGGGGGTGCTATGTGCCATACCACGTCCTGGTTCAACTTGTTGATCTCGCCATTCTCCTCGTCGGGGGCGCCAAACTGATTGAAATCTGCCATTGTTGGATAGGGCGGCTAGCGTGGGCGAGGATGTATCTGGCGAACGAATACTCTCGATGATAAGGGGGAGTAGGAGCAGTCGTAGTTCCTGGGGTTCCAGATGCGACTAGGGCTGCGTTCTTAGGCAGGCAAGCAAACGAGTCGACAGAGTAACCAGCGACGATATGACGGTGCCGTTACGAGAAGGAAAGACGCGAGAGGAGTTGACGAGGAAATGGAAGTGCCGTGAGACGAGGCTTGGATAAGGCTGGGGATGCGCTAGAGAAGCTGTTATGACCGCGACGTAGGCAGATACTAGGTGATTTCCGTTCCAGACAACCGCTGGTACGATTGGATATTACTAGCACGAATAGTATTCTTGGTAACTATCTGTATGCTTGGATGAGCATCAGCGCACGTGGTGGATGCGATGAAAGCAGAAGCAAGGCTGGAGTGCGTGCGAGCGAGTTGGAAATGATGTGCAGAAAATCTGAGGCTGGTCGCGACTGCCAGTGACGACGGCTGAGATTCCGGATGCTGTTAGCGCCAGAGCATTGCATGGAACTTGTGGCCCGTGCATTGAGCTTTTCTTTTGTTAGTGCGGTATTGGGCCAATCACTCGGTACCCATCATCCCCACTTCTCTCTTAGTACGTGCAGCATATGCATGCCATAGTAATTTTTTTTTCCTTCTGGCCTCTTGTATTGTTCTACCTACCTTCATCACGATATTTTGTGTTTGGTCGGGCAAACACCTATTCAAAAATCTGCTTCGAATATGCCGTTAGTCCTAGTACTCCACTGCAGTCGTGACGGACAGGAAGGATTGAGTCGGCCTGCAAGTGCATGCGCCCAAATGCAATAGCATCTCAAGGTAAGGTCTGCGTACTGATGGATTACCTTTCCACTCTCCGCCCCAAATGGCAGGCAGACGCATGATAGACATGATAGAACTCAATCCAAAGCCAGGCCGGTGATGATACCCCAACAAATTCAATGATAGGAAGAGGGATATCCAAATCTTTTGGAAATGATCTCAATTATCTAATCTGAGGCCTTGCTGAATCATCCAATATTTTGACCCTATTTCACTCCATAAGTCTCTTCTGCTTGTTGCCAAAGCGAAACACTGTCAATCAGCAAGCACGTCGCTAGCCATTGCTTCATCGGGAGTTACTAGATGTGTGTTCATAGCGGCGACTATGTCATACACCATAATCACTGTATTCTTCTACATTACATTAAATTTCTATACTAAGGAGGCACATCCTAGGTGCCAAAACATAACGCTGTCCCAATTCTAACCCAAACTCCGGTCTCAATGGTATCTGTCGCTATCGCTTGAAGGGTACCCCAAGGGCGGTATCGATGCGTTCCTGTGTCCAAAGTAGGGAGGTTACTACCGCGCGTGTCGTGTGGTCGTTCCATTAGGCCAAATCATATATTCTCGCTACCTCGAGGGATAGGTTTCGCGTGTGAATAGACTTATTAATACAGCGCCTACGGCTGTCTTCCGATAGTCGAGTTTGCTCAAAGTATTATCTCGTGGTGTGCTACCGCGGTCCCAGACGCGTCCAGCTCAAGCTGAGGAGAGCCGGTAAGTGATTAAAATTGCAGGGTGAAAGGAAAGTTGTTCATGGCGGACACCAGCACCTCCGATGTTTTCTACTCGTCGGCCTAGGGGCCCTTGTCGAGCAGTTTCTGCGCCCTACGCAGTCTCGCAGCCGACTCTGCGATGCCGACCTTTGGCTTTTTGTTACTGTCATCACTAATGGTAATAACCGGTCCGCCCTCTCCGTCATCGTCGGCCGCCTCGGGGCGTACAGCATCGCTGTACATTTCGGTGCCCATCTTCTTCCCGGAATCCCTTTTATGCGGCCCAACCTTTGGTATCAAAGCGTGCTGTGTTCCGTTGGCAATGTCGGAAAGGTCTGCCAGCTCGCTGGGCGTCCGCGGCTTATCGACCGTCTTGGTGCGCCGGAATACTTGCGAGATCTTTCTCAACAATGCCTTCCTCTTGGCCCCCGTCTCATCTAGGGATCTGGCTTCGCAAACTGACTCCGGCGAGTCCCCCCTTTCCCTCATAAGGCCGAACTCAGTATTATATATCCGCTTATACACGACACCGTCAATGGGAAACCCGCACTCGGGACACACAGGGTAGACAATACGTTGGCGAAGGCTGCTTCTCCGCACTGGCCTGGGCTCTGGCGATGGTGATGGGAACGTGTCGTCTTCCCAAAGCAACTGATTAAGAGTTTTGGCTAACTTTCCCACGCCCTTGAGCAGGTTCCCTGCGCTTTTGGTGAGTGTGGTCGAAAAGCTTTCGTGCAGGCCCGAGCTCTTAGACTGCCTGCTCAGCGCAGAGCACACGCAGTAGATAGAAGAAGTATTCACCTCATTTCGCCATATCCCAATGCGCTTAAACCAGGGATTATCGAGGTAGAAGAAGTCTTGGGGATCTAAAGGCTCTACCATTTTTCGTCCTCGTGAGCCTTGCTGGGGGTCGTAGGTGCCTATTTCGCTCGCAGGGACCCTGATGCCAGTCGGATCACCCTTCCGAACTCCGATATTCTCCTCCGCCGTGACAAAGCTCGTACTTCCATACGCATTTAATCCGCCTGCCCGGGTCGATGATGTACCATAGTAAGGACTGACTTGTAGTAATTAGGTAGTCCAGCGACGAAACTACTGGCGCTTGGGAGACGCCGAACGAATTAACTAAGCAGTCATGTAGAAGTGACCATTGACCAAAATTTGTTTAGAGTGCCTACCTAGGTGTTGTTTACGCGAATCCTCATAGAGAGGTCAGAGCTTACCTAGGTACGAATTGAGGTTTGCAATTTCAGATAACGGTTAAGCGAGATCGCGGCTGCTAATTTCAAATTAGGTGACGTCAAGGAAATAACAGCGGTCCTAGTTCGGCTATGCGGCAATAAAGGAGCAATTGAGTTCTTGCTCACTACACGAACTTTCAGATAAACATAGAATGGGTGATAGCACACTACATACCTAGGTAAGTAGATAGGTAGTTTTAAAGTTGCCTTGAAAGTAGCGAGAATGCGGCAGCCAACCTTGGACCCTAGCAGTACTATGTACTGTTACGACGAGTAGTGGCGCTAATGCACCAAACGAATCTTAGCAAGATCCATCTGTCGGGACCCTGAAGCGTATTTCCAACTACATAAAATAAGTGCATCTGTAGTCGAAGCTATAGGATCGGCTGTCTTGTTCAACTTGATTATGCGGTCGGGCCAAAATCTCTTAGTTGGCAACTCATAGTAGTTGGGCGATCGCTACAAAAAAAACACCCAGGCTCTCGAAAATACTATAATTTCGGTATGCCTAGCCCTGAGATGTATATACCTTCTCCATGCTGTTCCAACCAGGGATAACACGCAAACTCGTGTTCTCATTTTCTATATACCAACTAACACCAGCCTTTGTCAATACCAAGCGCGCCTTTATCCAACAATACAAGTCGATCCCCCCGACTAACAATATGTCTAGCTTGGTTTTAACGTCTCCCAACCGTTCATCTCGCCGCTAGTCATATCGGCACTAAGAAGGTCTATTGGTTTCTTGGTCGTGGGCGGAACTGGCTTCCTTGGTTGCGCTATTGATGACGGTTGCGGTGCCCGAGGTTGCTGCTGCTGTGGTCTTATGGGAAGGACTGGCTTCCGTTCATCTGTTCGCATACCAGGCAAACTCACGCCACTTGAAGGAATTGAGGCATTCGGATAAGTGGAAACTCTACTGGGCCCAGACATGGCTGAGATAGGTTGAGCAGACCTCTTCTGCATCCCCCCGGTCAATAGCCCGGACCCGTTTGCTT
Organism: Xylaria longipes; assembly: GCA_025201785.1. Taxonomy (NCBI): domain Eukaryota; kingdom Fungi; phylum Ascomycota; class Sordariomycetes; order Xylariales; family Xylariaceae; genus Xylaria; species Xylaria longipes. The sequence continues at coordinate 192,379 of MU619693.1, forward strand.
CCAGCCGCGTAGTCAAATCAGAAATGTTGCTTGTATTTCGACGAGGTAACTGTGGCATTGGCGTCTGACCATCGAGCGATTCAAATTTATTAAAATCGGACAATGATGGGCTCACAGGCAATGTCGATGTCAGATGAGCAGGTTTCTTAGCAACCGGAGGGGGAGCCTTAGAAGATTTGTTAGATATTTGTGAGGATGATGATACCGTTCTAGGATGTGTAGAGGCCAAACTGGCTCCTGATGCATGTGGAGTGGTTAGAGAAGTTGGAGTTAAAGAAGTGGTTGATGATTGAGCTGTAGATGTATTAGCCTGCCTCCTAGGAGGTGGAGGAGGTGGCGCATCGTTCTTTTGGCCCATTGCAGTAACCGACTCGTCGTTGAGACCAATTCTACCAATCCTAGAGGACGAGGCTGTGGACTCAAACGCCGGAGGGAGCTTCCTAAGCCCGGAGCCAGAACCAGACGTAGTTAAGAGAGTAGAGTGGTTGATGTGCTCATACGGGGAGCTGGAAATACTGGACGAGAACGATGACAACCTTGAATTATTTGTGGCCCGAGGCACTGCAACCCAGTCAAGCTCCTCTGTAGGACTGAACGGATTTGATGGACGATTCGGGTTCAGAACTACTGAAGAATATTCACTACCACCGTTGGTCGAGCTTGGTGGCCCGACAGTGGACTTGGCCATTTTCCCGTTGTCAAGCCACCATCTCTGTTGATCTGAGCTAGCCGGAGGAAGTCCTGGTTCGATCGGATCATACCCAATAAGATCTTCATCATCTTCTGAGTCCTCGGTGTCTAAAATTACTGTCGTATGTCCTACCTCAGCTTTGCGGCGTTCGTATAGCTGGCGGCTTATACGTTGGCGGAGAGCCTCGTCCACGATGTTTACGGTGCATTGGAACGTCGCAAACACAGGACGGTGATCAGAGAAACGCAGAGGTGCAGAGTTATACGACAGTTGCCTGATATTGGTGCCTTTGCGTAAAATGCGATCCGTCCAGGCGGGAATACGTTGTTTTTCACTAGGAGGGTATGAGCTAAAGCCATGGTTCTTGGAAGGAAGACTTACGAGGTATCATATCGATCCGTACCAACGTCAAACTTGTAAGTTGGCATAAACGCAATTCGGGCCTCAGAATAATATTGGAAAGAAAGACCAGCGACCATTTGCAGGTTTAACTATAAATAATAAGTATTGGAACTTGACAATGCAAGCACGCAGACATACCTGATCATTCTCGTAGAGCTTTTCTAAATCCTGTTGCTTGACAAGATCCATGGCTCTCTCGTGAGATAAACCGATGCGATAATTGAAATCACCCATCCATATGACAGTATCTTAAGAAAATTAGTTAAAGTTGATCATTTGTAGAATTCAACGTACCATGATCATCAATGCCTCTGTTTCTTTGAAATCTCAATCCGCGGTGTATAGTGGTGTAGTCTCTGTTCCTTTCGTCGTAGTTGGCGAAGCCAGCGGCCAAATGAGCTGTTACAAAACACAATTGAGTGCTTGCGTACTCCATCCTGATGGCTACCGCACCCTTGTTTCCGGCAATGCCAGACAAGCCGGTTTTCTTGACGCTGCCTTCAACATTTTTTATTTTAGGAAGCACTGAGGCCTTAATAAAAATGCACAAAGCAGCTCCTACTAATTGTCCACTTCGTAATAGAACATACCTCTCTCCTCCTGTTTGCTTAACACGATTATTTAACGTTCTTTTGATTGCCTTTTCCCATTGTTGCTTTCTGGTAGGATCGCTGTTCATAATCTGCTGAGCGCTTAACTCAACAATCTCCTGGAATCCCACAGCGAAAATTTCAGGCTCTGTCGTGCCAAGCTCTCGTGGCCAAAGCCAAGATGATAGATCATCCTCAATTCCATTCGTACGACCGTTAAGGTTGAACGTACCGACCCAGCTGTTATATATTAGCCATCATTTGTTCTAAAGCAGGCTTATGATCAGTCTAGCTCACAGAGTGATAGATTCTGTCGAGGAAAACTCGACGCTACGCTTGCCGAGTTCCATAGAGACAAAGTCACTGATGGGATCAAACAGATGGACAGGTACCTGACCCACCAACCTCCCCAGTAACATGTCGATTGTATTCTGCCTGGCCTTATCGGTGAAGTTGTTGATATAGAGCCTTGTTGCACTTTTGCGGGCATCCGCAAAGGCACCAGCTAATGACATCTTCCCATGCCTTGTAAAGGACGATTTCAGCGCACCCGTTCCAGCGTATATCCGTGAAAGGGCGTCGCCATTGTCGGCCCAGAGCGTGGAGTGTCTCATCCAGAAATCGGAAGCGGCATATTCGGCTCGGTGACCAAGGAATGCCTCCACAGCCATTTGCGATATGAGGGTTTGGATCAAATTTGTTCTGTCTAAGCAGTCCAAACAATTCGTCCGAAATACACCTTCTTGCTGTAGGACAACCACCATTCGTGCGTCGTTCTTCGATTCATTCGCGAAATCTATCATGTCGTCCGTTTGCTCCGCCAGAAAATATGCGAATCCATCCGCAGAATGCTCGATATACCGGCGAATCTCTCTCGCCGCTTCATACCCAGCAGCTTTGGTCTCCGCATGAAAATCATAATCCGTATCCCGTAACAAGGCGTGGTCGGAAGAACTCGACTGGTTGGAACGACTGAGGGGACAATGGTCTATGCCGTAATGGAACAGCTGCGTGAGCTCAGCCTCGCCAGGTTTCGCTGCGCTTAGCAAGTTAACAATGTGGACGGCACCGTAGGATTTTTCAAGATCATTAAAATGTTTATTAAACGCCGGCTGCGTTCCATCCGCAGAGCGGGTAATGGTGATCTTTTGTTGCCCAGGAATAAGGCCAGGGCTCTGCTCCCAGAACACTGGCACAGAACCGCGAACTTGGGCATAAGAGAAAAGGACTCCAGATGGGCTCCAGTATATAGTTTCCGTCTCAACAAAATTTGCAACGTGACCGTCATCATCAATGCCACGACTGTTGAAACGAGTGCCTGCTCTCTTACATGACAGACGCGATATAACAGTGAGATACGAAGGAAGCCCGGTATTGGAACCACGTAGCGGTGCAGCAGCCTGGGGGATCGTCATAGTCAAACAGAACCCGCGTATAGCGGAGGTCAGGATTCTTGACGCATCGAGAGCCTCGCGCTCGTGTACTACGAGACGGGATCGAAATTGGACCAGCGGGTTGATCATAAATGAGTTCCATAAGAAAGCGTCGTCGAAGTTGTCAATGTCAAAAGTGTCTGAATCTACTGGTCTGGAATAGTGTAAGCCGGGGTCCGGAGGGGCTTTAGGGGGATATGCAAACTCGACGTGTCCCCGACGTCGAGAACTCGGCGGGTGCGCGGACTCACCTGTCTTGTAATCTATTCGTGAGGTCGAAGTCTGTGCTGTAATAGAAGCTTCCGTTGCTGAGCAGCTTCTGTAGTTCTTGGTATGGGTACTCTATCTCGCCTTCTCGGCGACCCAGGCTCTGGCCATAGGCCGATGGAGAGTCGGAGAGCTCGTTGTCGTATGGGTTCAGGGAAATGACGTAGTCGTACTCAGCCGTGTTCAGACAGAAGAATTCAACCGAGACGATCTTCTCAACGGTTTCGCCGGGCCGCAAGGTCGCCACGCGCGATGCGTTCGTGATTACACACAGAAAAACATCTCGATCGATGGAAACGAGGCCCAACGTCCCGTATATGGGACGAGGAATTAGGGGCCGAAAGTCGCTCAGTAGGTGTCGTGATGCGGGCGAGAACTCGACCATGCACCTCGAGGCGGGGGGCTCGCCGGCGCCACGGCCCCGCGATGGAACAACCGAGGCGAGCGAGCCATCGGCAACGGCCTCGCTGGTGGTGGGCGAGTGTCGGAAGATGAGCGCATGCGAGTTCGTGACGATGGCGATGGCGCGGTGAGGATAGTCGCGGATCAAGAGCTGGCTGGACCTATCGGCGCCGGGCGGCGGAGCAGGCACACTTCGGGCGGTTGACGGGTACTGGTACTGGTCCATGCCGGGAGAGCAGGATAGCAGCAGTACGTCGAGGTGTGTTCAGACAGACGCGCATGCTACTAGACTCGGGGGGCAAGTAGATTAGATAGGTAGTCTTCTCGACTCAATTGGGCGTAATTGTAAATGTCAATTGGCAGAGGCCATGCTGTGCTTCTGTCCCTGCCCACCCACCTAACACACAGGTACCTACCGCTTAATCTACCTCGACAGTACCTAGAGCACCTGCCGAATCTGAGGTAAGGCCAGGTACTCGGGGTGTGCTCCGCATGCCTCGGGTACCTCCTTAGTGACGTACGTTGGGGGTTTTTGGTGGGTTACCTGCTTACCAACCTATTAAAGCAGGTGGTCGCCAGTCCAGCCCTATGAACATTTGAATTGGATGAAAACAGCCGAATTTAACATCGGATGTCTTGACGCCCGATCGACCGATAAGGCTGAGGGGGCTGCCTGTCTCAACTATCTAGCTTCAAGGCAATCCAATTGCATACATACCTACCGAGGTAGGTAGGTACCTGATGAGTCCCAGCAGTGATGAGTGTATAGGTAATACAATCCTGTCAAGCTAACTTGCGGCGAAACCACGTTCATAACTACGGCTTAATCGAGGAGTCCCAGAACCATGTCACCAAAGCAAACGCAATATCTGTTGTACGCTTCTTACAGCCAGATCGCGCATATCAGTACATATCCGAGTCTTTGTGTATGCTCAGAAGTTTTTCATTTGTATTTGGGGGGGTGGCCAAAGCCGTATCATCTGCAGTGATGGAGGTGCGGCAACACATCACATCGTACCTGGTTCTGTCCAAGTCTAGTTATGCTCGACCGGAGCCACAGGGGCTCTACCTCGCAAAAACCCTACACTATGGCATAGCCAGCTGGGATTTCCACCTAGGCGAGATCCTTGTCCCAGGTTCTCTAGGGCCATTGCAGATACCACGTCCGTCGGTGCTAACCGGCTGCGTGTGGTGACCAAGCAAAGGAAAGTGCAAATATCTCTCATCATCAAACACTAGGAAAGAAACAATAAAAGGAAAAATGACCACATGACCTCAAAGACGCGACCCTATCCTCGCCTAGTCCACATCAAGGTTGTCTGAGCCAGACAGCCGAGGCGTACATGTTGAGTTAGGTAGATAGACATACTGTAAGCGCAGCTGCTACCGACAAGATCGTTGATGAGGGAAACGCGATAGGGGAAATCATAGCTCGCATTTTCCGGCCCTGCCATCAGACTAACTCCCAACCGTCCCTCCCGACCAAATGCCGCGAATCCTTCGCCAGCTGGGTATCGACGAAACTCAAGCCACCCGTGAGGCCCTTGGAGTATGCAAGTACAGCTGAGACAAGGAGGTATCAAAGGAGAGTTGTCTAAGACTCGGGGGCGGGCGCAGCCTCCTCCTTAGGCTTCTCAGCTTCCTCGGCAGGCTTGTCCTCTTTTGGCGCCTCCTGGGCAGGAGCAGCCTCACCTTCAGTACTATCAGACGAGGTCCACAAGGTCAGGTTGTCTCGCAGCAACTGCATGATGAGTGTGCTATCACGGTATGACTCCTCAGACAGCGAATCAAGCTCGGCAATAGCGTCGTCGAAAGCCTGTTTGGCGAGGTGGCAAGCCCGGTCGGGCGAGTTGAGAATCTCATAGTAGAAGACGGAGAAGTTGAGCGCAAGACCAAGGCGGATAGGATGTGTGGGGGTAAGCTCGGTCTGAGCAACGTCGGTTGCGCTCTGAAGAAAATAGTTAGTATTTCTAATTGACAACACGTCTACGAGACACACCTTGTACGCCTCGTGGGCGGCGGTAGCGGCAACCTTGCGCTTCTCCCCAGAAGCAAACTCGGCGAGGTAACGGTGGTAATCACCCTTCCTAAATCGGCGGCGCCTTAATCAGCAACGGTCTCTTACTTTCGAATGATATTCGCGTTGATGTGGGAGCACAAACATCTTGTGATAGAAGACTTTAGACTCGCCAGAGGCAGCATTGGGAATTAGGCTTTCATCCAAAACATCCAGAACATCTTGGCAGACTTTCTCGAGCTCAGTCTCGATTTTGTTTCGGTATTCGCGGATAGTAGCGACGTGCTTGTCAGAGCCCTTTGATTCTTCCTTCTGCTCAATCGAGGAGATGATGCGCCACGAGGCACGGCGGGTACCAACTACGTTCTTGTAGGCAACGGACAGGAGGTTGCGCTCATCGACACTGAGCTCGCCGCCAAGCTTGGCAACCTCTTTCATATAAGTCACCATCTCATCGTAGCGCTCAGCCTGCTCGCAAAGGCGAGCGAGGAAAGTCTTGCTGTTGGAGTAGACCAGTTAGAACAAAAACACGTTGGTGTGAGAAGGCTGAAGGGGGGGAAGCGGCTGGATCGCAGTTGGCGCCTTGAGTTGGCACATACCTCTCACGCTATATCATGAAAACCAAGGTTAGCACTAGTCCAAATGACTGATTACAGCGTAGCATGCGTGCTTTGGGATGTGCGATCAAATGCATAAGAGCGTCGAGTGGAAGCGAAGCAGAAGGCCGGTCAAAGGCAAAGGCGGTCGAAAGCGGCGGTAGGCTTGATAGAAAGGGGGGGGTTTTAACATACCTCAGTGGTCATGTTGGGCTACTCTGAGAAAGTGACGATAGTTTCGTTTCGGGGATGAACGGCGGCAGAGAGGAGTGTCAGGTAGGGCGGCAGTGAGTTTGTGCTGTCGGCAATGTTGATTGGGGGTCAACAGGAGATATGAGAGGTGCAGGAGTGGTTGTTTACAAGAAATCAGGTTGACTATTGAACGTTCAAAATGAACGAAGGTTTGGGTGCGGGAGGAGAAAGCAGGTGGTCCCAAGGTCCCAGCCAGACCCGCCGACAATGCCCACCCGCGCTTGGCTCGTGCGTCAGACAGGAGGTGTGTGCCAGTGTGCCTTGGTATACCTGCTGTGCGCTGTGCAATAGAAGGGCCAGGTACATTAGGTAGAGCAAAGGGAGCGGGTACGTATCGTGTGCTCTATCTCCAGTACAGAAGTTTCAGCACCTTCCGGCACTACTGGTTGGCGCTGTTGAATGACAGCACAAAGGCATCATTGGTCACCGGACGCACAATGGAGGGCGAGCGGAGGGACAGTGGTACATGCAGCTGTACCAAGATACCGGTGTAGCAGGAGGTACCGTGCAGCAAACCACAGCCGCACCCCAGCATACAGGTGTACATACATGATGTACATAGGTACCTACCTACCTACGGTAGTTGCCCAAGGCAGCCAGAGCCATACAGGCTGGAAGTAACTAGGTAACCTACCTCCTACCCTGGGCAGGTCGGTTACCTATCCAATGTTGAAAGTTAGGCTCCAAAAGATTGCCCCTCATTTCTTGAGCTACCTACCCACGCCAATGCCAAGTGGGCTGGTTCATCGTCTCAACGCAGTCAAGTAAGGCTACCTAGGTCTTCTTATTGAACAACACACTTAATCAAGATGGGGCAGCCCCCAAAACAGAACGAAAAAAAGAAAAGAAAAATAGAAACCCCCCAGTTCCTTGTCCCTGGCAAGAATGGCTAGTTCGAGCAGGTACAACACCCTTCCTACCCGTAGCATCATGACGTCCCAAGCAGTAAATGTGTATATAGTTATGACAGGGCTCATGCAAACTACCTACCCAGCTCTCTGTGTAAATAATCGCTATAGACAAGGCATTTAGTTATGTTTGTTGGCTTGTTGCACCTAATCGTCGAGGAGGGTCTGAGCTGAGGCATTGTTACTCCGCCGAGGCCGTTTTTCTTTCGTCTCCTGTTCTCTCGACTTCCATCACCAGAGTCGTTCGTGGCTCTCCATCCCCACTATCATCCGTTCAAAAGTGGACCCCTGCTGCTTTCCGAAGGGTCTAGAGATACCCGAGTGGATTAAGGGACCAATTCAAACAATTAGACAGGCAATAGTACTAGCCCTTGAAAATTAGGATTCACAAAGGACTGTGTATGCCCATACTTAGTTCGGGGCACAGGCACGTTATTTTGCTAAGTAGATCCTACCCAAATATATAAAGGTACCTAGAATTCAGTTTCGGCTGTGCAAAGATCCAGCTCCAGGAGTTACGCAAGCATAGTCTGACTAGCTTAGTCACCCGCAAACTCAGCTTCCATCACACCGACTTCTCACAAGCAAAGTCCAGCGCGGTCGGTCAGTGTTCCTCTCATACAAGCAAGGTAGATGTACCCAGGTACTTAGGTATCAGTAGTATCACATATTCATTGCTGGGAGGCTGTTGATAAGGGTACAGCTACTGTAGAGCCCCCACCATTAGTATCATCCTCGGGGTCTCTATCACGAGGTCCAACATCTGGCCAGTCATGTCCTTCATTCCAGACCAACCACGAGGGCTGTGCTGGCAACCGCCCTGTGCGGTCATGAACTCGTCCCATGAGCCAAAAAAGGCTACGCAGATGCTGTCCAATGCTTTTAGCGTCTCCAATGACCCGCTTACCCTACGAGGGCCGATGGATAGGAGAAGGCGATTGTGATACTCGGGTATACGCTATCACCGCGGCGAATTTATCGTCTCGTATGGGGCTGACAACACGGGGTTGGAAACATAACACATATTATATGATACTATGCTTTCTAAAGATAGTCAGAAGCGTACGGGAAACCAATATATAGCTGGTAAGCATTCATTGTGATCATTTGCTTCAAAAAGTCGATAAGACCATATTTTCCCCAACAATTCGGTGAGGAACTGAGGTAACACAATCTACCAAATTATTACCTATACAACGCCCGTGGCCCCCAAAGGCCCCCAATCAGTTTTTTTGATGCCGAAGAGGTACACGTTCAATGTGCTGTCTTTCAAAAGCGCCGAACTTTGCTTGTAAGAACTAGACAAGGCCCATGCGCATCCGTATATGATTACGTTGTCCAGGTATTAGGCTTCATAGCTCATCATTCGCCGTCAAGGCAGGATATTTGTCCCTCCCCCAATCAATCGGATCCCCGCCGGGAATGCAGAGGCCCAATCTCCAAAAGTAATCACGATGTGCAAAAAGCAGTTCCCAGAGCCTAAAGTGCGCAGGTAGGTGCCATAGCTCACTCGACAACGCGCCCGCATTATCAGAGCGCTCCTCGGCAACTACTTTTCCAACCCAGTCGGTCTCTTCTTCTTCCGAATCAGCGATGCAGTTCGGATCATAATCTCCAGCACATGGCCGGATATCCGACGGCTTGGGAGATAGCTCGAGCCTAGTGATGAAAAACTCGCCGGCATGGGACCTGTATCCCCATTCGGAGAGAGGAAGCAACGGGACCGGGTCGTCAACGTGAGTAATCCGTCGATATGTGCGCTGTTCGGGGTCGTTCTCATCGTCTTGAAGACCAAAGACTGTGTCGAGATACTCAGTAAACCCTGCATTCCCGACTCGCGGCTCACCAAATGTCGTCACGATTATATCCTCCCATCCAAGAATGGCTTTCATCTCCAGCGCTGCAAGAGCACCAACAGCACCGCCAAGACTATGGCCGATCACGTGAACAGGATAATTAGGATATTGCTCATGAAGACGCTTCAGTTCTGGTAACACGGTCGGCCGAGCAACCTGCCATGACAATAGGAATCCCATATGCACGGTACAATTAGTGCATACATGCTCTGGCTCTCTTGGTGGGTGTCCATCTCCATCATCCGCTGGTGGATAAGGTACATATTTCTGCGGAACCGTGCTCAAATCGATTATGGTATTCGTTATGCTGTACGTTCCTCGAAATGCAACGATGATGGCACCGTTGACCTTCTTGTTAGCTTGGTCTTTCTCGTGAGGCGCGGAAGACGATTCGCCACTTATTGGTGACGTCCCATGGTCGATGGCAACATAGCCACAACTATCGCTAAGTAGCACGCCAGTGTTCCAGGTCGTCACCAGCTCGAGCGACGGAAAGTCCTTGCACCGCGAAATGCACGAGAAAGGTTGACGGATCCCCGTTGTCCCCACACAGTAGGTAATGTCGACGAGACGAGAGAGGCGCTCTAGAGATGCGAAGAGGTTGAAGGAGATCCCGTCCGAGCTATTAGCCTTTCCGCCCTGTGAAGATAAAGATTGCTCGAAGATAGGTGATGCGAAAGCGCCAGTGGCAGCTCCCAGGGCGAATAGGTGTAGCAGATGAATTACGATAGATAACATCTCAGGAAAATGATAGCTGCAGGTTTCGGTGCTGGAAGTCATGGTTGTTTTGTGCAACAACAAACTGCTACAGGTTCGTAGGCCGCAACCATCGTGAGAGTATACAGATGCAACCTTCGTATACCCAGAGCCTCATTAGTGCTGAGGCATCATGGGCAGGAGCGAATGAGTATGAAAATTATTAGTTTAGGATACGAGACTAGTAAAGAGGTGATGGCAATAAGTACAAGCTGCACTGACAAGGGCAATATGCCCGAAGTCACGATGCATATGACAATCTTCAGGAATGGTAGGTAGATGTGTCGTGTGATCAATGGTTGGGAAATTGTCAGTCGGTATCTGGCCAGTACATGACGCCAACAATTTGGATACTGCTACCCGTAAAAGTAGCCCACCTACGTTGGCCACACTTTCTGGCTAGGTTGGCCAACCTTTACGCCATACAGATCTGCTCACCACCTAAATTAAGTAGGGATCAGAGCAGGGGACTATATATCTATACCTAACCTTAGATTTAAGCTTTTAACGCTATTATATATATCGTAAAAATATAAAAAATATATAAGCTAAGTTACAAAGTTTATAACACGCCTTATAATACTTTGGCCCAGATTCTAACTATAATTGTTACTATAAAGCCAAATAACGTACCTAGGTAGGGCGAGGAGTTTAATGTATACCTACCTAGGTAAGTAATAGGATAGGTACATAGCCCCCGGCTCGAAGTGGCGCCACATTGGCCAACGTAGCCAGAAAGTGTGGCCAACGTAGGTGGGCTACGTAAAAGGTCCACGGATAGCAAGCTAAGGTACCTACGTACCCTAAAAGGGGAAAACGCGGGGTACGGGTGTGCTGAAAGGCGTCCAGGTCCGATTCCCCTTTACGCCACAATCCTAAGTACAACACAGCAATAATCATGTGACTTGATTAAGCCGCCGCCATTCTATTAGGTCTATTACAATACTTCTAACAAGTAGATTAGGTAGCAGCCTGGGTGATACCGTTTTGTTTACATTTTTGAACCCAACCGTTCATGAGAACCACGTTGCCGAGTGAACCTTGAGGCGTAAGTAGCACGACTCCGGCTCTCTTAGCCTCTCCAAGTGCCTCGAGCTCTCCGCGTGGGCGCATTGGGTGGAATGGGTTCGAGACTGTCGAAATCGCCTTGGAGGGACGCCTGCTTGGCGTGGCACAGCGTGCCGGTGGTGGAATTCGTGCAGTCGAGCTCGGGGGTGATCAAGCCGGATGCCTCGAATTTGGGGGTACTGCATAACACGTCAGTCGAATAGCTCAGGAATTATCTTGTTGGTGTCCGCACTCACCCTGCACTAGAGCATGCCTTTTCAGTGAGTGTCAGCCCGGCGATTCCGGTTGTCTGATAGATGAAAGCTATAGCAGCGTCGTCGCATCCGTATATGTTCTTGCTTGGGCCACTTGGTGTCGAGGTGGAATTGCGCTGACACGTAGTGCGAATTTTAGTATCGGGATCGCTAAATTCGAAGCAGACAGTATTCAAGCTCTCGTCCTTTTTGTCGGCGTATGTGGTGAAATTTGTCACCACAAATTCAGCCGGCAGAGTGCAGTTGCTGGCAAGGGCTTTGAAGTTGTTGGGGACTGCGTAGTGGAGAGCCTTGGAAGCCGCCGCCGCCGCCACGAGGCTGAACACAACAGGGGTAGCATGCATCGTGAGGGCGAAGCAGTCCTAAGACAGCTATACCGAAAGATCGTTCGTCGTATCGGTGCGAAGCGTATTGCTTGAGTTATAAAGACGGGCCTGGAAACGGTGACGGTGATGGAGTCAATCACGGTGCTGGTGAGTGGTATTGAACGGTGGTGGCGCTGGAAGAGGGTTTGTTCAGGTTGAGATGAGAACGGAATACAAGCACAATGAAAAGATGATATAACAGCACGCTCTACACACGATTGGACCTGCTCTTTTCTGGTGGCCCGTATTTACGGACACAAATCACGTACGTAGCAGAAACACTCCTGCCAAGCCAAGCAAGCAAGCAAGCACTGATGTCGTGCCACTAACTGAGTACCTAACCGCTACTGGGTTTGCCTGGCCTCTGCACGCAACCACGCCGTGTCGCAGATCTTGAGGCGATCAGCCGAAACATTGACCCAACTGGGGGTCTTGCCTAAACCGTCCCCATTGCTCTTTACCTGAAACCGCTGAAGATGTCTGCTGGGCTCTGCAAGCGCCACATGGTAGTCTAGGTACCTACCTACAGTAGATAGTGTACACAGGTATGCATGCTTCACTTGGACCCGACCCGAACAAACCGAACTCAATCTATTCGACAACTTGACTCGCCTATTCTCCTACTGTACTTCCCAATCCTTTACATCATGCACCGCAATGACGAAACGACAACATGCTCTCCAGGACTTTAAGGTAGATCAGTGGAGCAGATAAGCGAGTTTCGCCCAGAACGCGCGTTCCTGGCTAAGGTAGGCATATATTTAATGGACCATCTTCCACATCCTAAACCACAAATCTATGACGAAGCAAGCCGGAGAGCTAATACGACAGCCAATACACTTCAAGCCCTTCACATGCCAGTAGGTACATGTAGTTGTTATTAGGTCAGTATCTAGGTACTTTAGGTGTACAGCCGAACGGGTACCTCGAGCGTCGTCATTTGCAAAAAGTGCAAACGCCTCTCTTAACCTAGTATCTAAAGAGCCAAAATCTTGCCAGAGGCATATACAGCCACAGTACACGTCCCAATTATTACCGTGATAAGTTGGTTCCGCCAGATTCCCGCAGATTCCTACCATTACGATGAAACGTTCGAATTGGGATCGAACACCCACTCTCGCTAATGTTGCCACTAAATCAATTGGTATCGTGGTGCGAGTCTTTAGTGTAACCTTTGCCCAAGCATAACATACTACCTCTAGGTAGGTATACATTACTTTATCATATATTCTCTCTCTTTTTTTTTGGAATTCAAGTCATCAAGTATGTATTGTTAACGTTTAGATAAAGTAAGCATCTCAGCTGTAGCAAGCCATGAGTCAGCATTCTGTAGTATGGTCGGATAAGATATCACCACGAAACGCTTCTAGAAGTGCTCGTTAACAAATAAATAGCGACAGATTCCTTCCTATTCCAAATGGAGTTCATTGGCGGACAATATAATGTCACTGTACAACTGCCGATTGATGCAATTTGAACATACTCTGTATACAAGCTCAGGCCTTCGTTCCCGACGGGATTAGGGAATCGAGGTCTAAGCTCGTAGTGATAGTTATTACCAATAACGCCACCCTTTGCTCGTTCCGACGTACTATAACGGGCAACGGTATCGGCAGAGTTCTATTCGGCTTACGCTCACTCGACGTGGTAACCCGTGTGAACCCGTAACAATATATTCCGCTCTTTCTCGATTCCCTGCCTAGAAATCCCGGTTAATATTCACTTTCAGGTCCCATGGCGTTGGCGTAAGAGTAGACTGTAGGACCCGAGCCGGTACCAGCTGACTAGAGGCGATGATGAAAATCACAAGGCATTAATTAGTCTAAACGCTTTGCCTTATGCACGACCAGAACAGCCCATGATTATACAACGGTACCCTTACCCAGAAGATGAGACCATCCCTTTTCGAGCTCAGACCCAGACGCCTTTTTCCCCGATGAGCGTAGCCATCACTCTTCTAATATCCGTAACTCATATATGCTCCCTTGGGATCATGGAACGGGGCTGGTCGTTGGGATCGGGTTCTCGAGCGCGTATGGGGGGAGGTCGTTACGCCAATATTGGTAGATCGAGAGACTCATATCAGGGGCAGCGCACTCTTCTGTTATTTGACCTAGACATCGTAAGCGAAACACTCGATTATACTATAGTTCATACGACGTACTCGATACACTTTCAGTACAGTTGAGATTGACTAATCTCGTCTCTGCGGTGCCCTTGAAAGCGATTCTGGATCGGGTGTGTGAGACAATAGCCAGACAACGTCTGCTAGGGTTGTGCGGGAACTGACGGGTACTCGGGGTTAACATCGTCGCAATACCACGTCTGGTTGATGACCAGCAACTTCGACTGCCTCTCAAACAGGACGTCGGTGTCGACGGTGTAGTATCTCTCTTCCCCAGGCGCCACCGTCCTGTTCTCGCAGGGCGTCCACAAGTCGTCTACTGAATCTTTGCCGAGCGGGCCTGGTGCCAGCTGAGGGCCGTCCAGGCTGCATTTCGTCGTGTAGTTCGTCGCGGGGTTTGTTACGTCGAGCTGGAGGTGCGCTAATACGGGCGGATCTTGAAGCGAGTACCTGATATTGTTGATACTGAACATGCTTGGTGCTTCTGATCGTGCTGAACATAGGGGCGTGTCGTGTCCAGCTGGGGGAACCGCCCCGACGGCCCGCGCCCATATCAGCGCTTGGAGCGAAATGAAAATCATGCGTCGCATGCTTTCCATCTGGTATTCACGAAGACTTGGTGATAGTTGGCCTGAAGGGTGAACTCATAGTCAGGCCTAGGAAGTACGAACACGTTCGATCAAATTCAAGGACTATTTTTGACATGATACTATCGCCATCTGTCACCCAGCACCTCCACTCTCTATATTGTGATGGCCTTATTACCCGGGTCAACCACATAGCCGGGAGGCGGATCTACAAATACATAAGGCGACAGATACCACTTATATCCGGCATCTCAGATTAAAATCTCGGTTATAGGAAGTAATGTTGGAGTGAGTCTTTTGATAAGCCGGGGACTTGGTATTATAAAGAATTTCGATGTCGAGTATGATGTTCCTTCCCATCGAAACAGAGGCCGGAAGACTCCTAAGAAAGTAACTTAAAGCTCGCTCACCGGCAAAGGGGCTAATTAAATGCACAATGTCGAAGCTGAACCAAAGCTAAACAAGTAGACACAGGCAAGGGGGAGAAACCTCGAGGCACTTATTTTAGAAATAACTCTGTTAAATTGGCATATGATATCACATAGTACATCCTCTACTATGCCCTAGCCAGAACACCCAATACGCCTAGAACACCGCGACTTTATATGCAAGACAGAGGCTGTTTCCTCATGTAGAAATCACTACGCCAGATTTTACTCCTCATCAGATTCTTCCTCGGCAACCTAAAACTTGTAAGTAAAAATCAATTGTAATTAGGGGGCGATGAAACTTACGTTGTCATGGAAGTCCTGTCCCCCTTTGGTGGCCACAATGACGCCCGTGCGGATACAGAAGTCCCCAAAGTGCTCGCCTTCCTCGCGCTCGGTTGCGTACCGCTTGAGCAAAGGCTTCATAATGGCGAGAATTTCATCCTCCTTAATGCTCGACCGATACAACTTGTTGAGACGCTGACCGTGGTAACCTCCGCCTAGATACATGTTGTAGGCACCGAACGCCTTACCAACGAAGGCAACTTCAGCTAACCAAGGGCGAGCGCAGCCGTTTGGACACCCAGTCATGCGCATGACAATAGAATCCTGCTTCAATCCGTTCTCTTCCAGGCATCCTTCTAGCTTGGTGATGAGTTCTGGTAAGTAACGTTCACTTTCAGCCATAGCCAAACCACAAGTTGGGAACGCCACACAAGCAGAAGAGCTCAGGCGTAGGCCAGAAAACTGCACGTTGTCGAGCTTGTATTTCTTGAGCAGCTCTTTCATCTCCGGCAAGTCCTCGTCTGCAACATTGCTAAGAATCAGATGTTGGTTTCCAGTCAATCTGAACTCGCCCTTGTGAACCTTGGCGACTTCACGCAGGCCAGTCTTCATCTGGAATTCTGCAGTGTCCTCAATACGGCCGTTCTCGATGAAGAATGTGAAATGGTTCATGCCGTTCTCGTCCTTCTGCCACCCAAATGTGTCGATGTTGCTCTTGAAGTGGAATGGTCGTTCCGGCTCAAACGGCTTACCCCACATAGCCTCGACCTTGGAACGGAAAACATCAACTCCCAGATCATCGATGGTGTACTTGAGACGAGCGTGTTTACGATTCTTTCGGTCACCGTAATCCCTTTGCACAAGCATGATCTTCTCGCAGGCGATGTGGACTTCCTCAGCCTTGACGTAGCCCATCATGCGACCCGTTTGGGGGTAAGTCTTCTTGTTGTTGTGTGTTGCACCCATACCACCACCAGCCAGAACGTTGAATCCGGTGAGGTGACCGTCGTCGCCCTTTATAGCAATCAACCCAACATCATGCGCATACACATCTGTGTCGTTGTGAGGAGGGATAGCAATCGTAATCTTGAACTTCCGGGGTAAGTAGGTTGGTCCGTACAAGGGCTCAAAGTCTTGAACCGCATCGCCCGCAATTTGTGTCTTTTTGTTATCATCGTCTGTGAGCCAGATCTCATGGTAGGCAGTGGTAGCGGGGAGTAAGTGGTCACTAATTTTCTTCGAGCAAGCGTATACTTCCTCATGGTATTGAGATTGTGTGGGTAGAGAGCTGCACATAACGTTTCTGTTGACATCACCACAGGCGGCAATAGTAGTCATAAGTGCCTTGTTGATAGCCTGCATTGCGGGCTTCAGCTTTCCCTTGACAATACCGTGAAACTGGAAGGTTTGTCTTGTGGTGAGCTTCATGGTTTCGTTGCCGAGACTTGTGCTAATGCCATCCATCTGGATCCATTGCTTCGGGGTTGACACACCACCCGGGAGTCTGCATCGTATCATGAATGAATAGGCGGGCTCCAGTCCTTGTGCTTTCCGCTCATCGCGGATATCACGGTCATCCTGCATGTAAGTACCGTGGAATTTGGTCAGCTGCTGATCTGAGGCAGAAATGGCACCGGTTGTGGGGTCATTTAGGCCTTCGACAATGGTTCCACGGAGGTAATTGGAAGCGAGTTTGATGTCTTCGTTGGTGATCGGCGGGGGTTCTTCGGGTAGGCCTTCTACATTCGCAACACCCAGTGCCTGCCAGATCTTCGGTTCCCAATCAGCATAGCCAGTTTGGTATCCATCTGGATCTTGATCATCGCCAAGGCCAACATCTGCCAATCTCTTGCCGCCAAACGTCGCTAACAACTTATCGAGGTCTTTGGCAGGTTTGTTGTAATAGACTCTGTCCTCTTTCCGCGGCCAGTAGTGCTTGTCACCGAGACCGAAGACCGAATAATTGACGGACGCAAGATCAAGATCGGTGCTGTCCTTAATAGCATCCCATAGTGGCTTGCCATTCTGCGGGAACTCGCCCTGGCCGGCGGTCGAAGAAATGAAAACAATGTTTTCCTCAGTCGGCAGATCTTCAGCAGGGTAATCCTCCATTGCCATGACTGTTGTCTTTAGGCCTCTTGCACGGCCCCTGGTGCCGAGCCTCTTAGCCAATGATTGTGCGTTTCCGTTGTCTGAGGCAAACAAGATGGTCAGAGGTGCTCCAAATAGACCTTCTAGTAACTGGTTGTACGCATCCTTTGCTTTGCGCTTCTGCTGAGCTCGAACTTCAGTTCCGAAGTCTTGGGCTAGATTAGCTGCGAAGGTCGGCTCTCGTCGCATCAACTGCGTAAGCTGGTTGTCGCGTGCTAAGAACTGCTTAAGCTCGTCCTTTATACGCTCCGAGTCCAAGGAAAAATTGGGCTCTCCTTTGGTCTCATTGGTAGGATTCCATCTGTAGAGAGGCCAGTAACCCAAGTCCACAGCCTTCTTAGTCTCCTGTAGGACTGTCAAGGGGGAGTCGTGTTCGCCAAAGTACGGCAAATAAGCTAGTACTATGGAGGGACCGTTGAACTGGTCAGCTTCGAGCATAGCCTGAAGAACCTGTGTGTAGGAGCCGTAAACTGCAGTGGATGCAACATAAGCATTACTAAAGTTCATGGCGTACAAGCCAATGTCCTTCTTTCGCCTCTCGGCATCCGCGGCAGCACGTTCCGAGTAGGGGGTCGAGTCAATGATGAGCATGTTGACATTTTCTCCCGAGGCTAGAACATGGTGAACACCAGAGTTACCAAGGTCATATGACCATGCATCAGATCCTACCAGCCACAAGGATTCTTTTCTAAAGAGACCCTTGCTGGAAAGCAGGTTGCGGGCGGCAGGAGATCCGTCAGTTTCGAGACGTGCTATAACGCCGTCTGCGATTTCACCTGCCTTTTGTGCATCTTCGGCAATTGCTGCCCACTTTGCCAGCCAGTTGACGGGAGACTCGGTGGTAAAGGAACCTGTGCTCGCTGCTTGCTTGACTTCCTTTACAAATCGCTGACGGCGCTCTTTTCGAGCAAGCAATGAACCGAAGCCAAATTCAGGACTTGCTGCTATCGTAGACGAGATACCGGCGTTCTTTGAGTCGAGAGCATTTGCAACGAAAACCCTCTGGCCGAATAGTTGGTCGAGAATCTTGGTGTATGCTGTTTCTAGTTTCGGCTGCTCTAAAGCATTGGCCTGAGAGTATTCTTGGCGATCCGTTTTGCCTATCTCGAGGTTCTGCAGAGGTTTGTCTGAGCTCAGGTTCTGGAAAATTCCCTTAAGTGCCTGATCAATGGTGTCCGGGGCTATATAGCCTAATTGATGACCAACAATGGTATCAACACCACCTCCTGGGCTGCTCTTAACCGAAGTGAGAACATCGATTAGCAAGGGTCCCCATTTTGTGGTCTTCCTAGAGACCTGTTCGAGAACAGCGAGACGCTGTACCGAGTTCGGAATGACTTCGAGAAGCTTGGCGCCTAACCACGGCCGATATAGGCGAGCTGTGATCATACCAGCCTTTGCGTAAACGTCAGTCGGCTTCGCACTATCAAATGCCTCCGCGAACAATCCAGCGTCGGATCCGAAGACAAAGATGGCTTTCTCTGCTGTAGGTGGTCCCGACCACTCGAAAGCGTGGTAATCTCTGCCAGTTGAGTCCCGGAGCCGTGCCCAGATTGATACAACATATTGGTAAATGTCTTCTGATGTAACCTGTGGCGCCGTTGGCTCTATCGTGGTGGCATCTGACACGCTGGGCGATACACTCAAGTCACTTTGCTGGCTAGACTTTTCAGATGCTTCGGTAGAGGTTACTTTAGAGGCTGCACCTAAGATGGCTGATTCAGTCAGGTTGTTGGTGCCCGGTGTGACTTGGGCCTCCGGCTGCACCGAGGCCGTGGCAACTCGTCCATCGTCCGCATAAATACCCGAAGTGGCTACCGAACTTGACTGGTACCGACGGACATCATCAAGATTGAGTATCTGGCCCACCAAACCTGAGTCCTCGGCGGATATGGGCTTATCGTGACTGCAAGAGCTTGGGTCAAAGAAATGAATAACACCCTTGCCGGACCGAACAGCGAGCGCGTGGGCGGTTATCGCAATGTCCTGAGCCTCCTGTAGAGACTCGGACTGGAGGAAAGTCCATCCCGAATTCCTGATGGCAGTAATGGCGGAATAGTCTGGAAACTGGCTGGGTGCGAGCGCAACATGAAGAACCACTGGATAGTTGGCAAGCTTGTAGAGATGGGCGATGGATGGGAGAAGGATAGTGGACGTGGTAGTCACAGAAGTGAGACGACCTGAGCGAGCGGGAGCAAAGACGGAGAGGAGAGGATCGTTATTATATCTGACAGATTGTATCTATTGCTGATTAGCTCAAGATTTCGAGGTTGTAGTCATATGCTTGAAAGGCAATTGGAAGCTCACTTCAGGGATTGCGCCCTCAGTTTTTGAAACCAAGCCCGGGTCCCTTCTGGCGGCATATCTCTTCAAGTGTGAAGAGTAGGCGGAATCTTGCCCTTGCGCCGGTTGAACAGAGACAATGACGTCGCTAGCTAAATATGCGATCCGTGCCACTACAACAACAAAATTCGGATTAGCCGTGTTCTGTTGTACGTATCGATATACTACAGCAGTGTGATGCGCTAGCTACCCGCGGGGTATCCCTCTTCTCCTACTCAGGCTGTGGTGGTAGGATGGAAGGGACGTAATGCTATACAACTTACCGGCCTCTTCAGGCGTGCGAATCTGGATATTGTTGCTCGCCATGGTGTTTTTGGCAGCAGAAGATGAGTCCGCCCTACCAAAGAGAAACGACATGGCGAGGGCAACATAAACACTACTACTACCTAGCGACGATTAATGAGAAAACCACGGGCCGGCCGCCGCCCGCGCTACAGATGGCTAATAATTTTTACCATGTGGACATGTACGGTGCTGGACGATGGCGACATATTGAACCAGATCCCGAATCAGGGCCGTTGTGAGACTTGGGGCCGTCGAAAATGCCCCGCTGTGGCCTCTAGTCTCGCAATAGCGCTCTAATTCTCGCGGGAGACAGGGCTCGCCATACAGTCTTGGACCATTTTGAAGGCTGGACCACGATCACGCCATCGCGAATAGCCTTGGTATGCACCAATCACCGCCGCGGCTTTGTCAGAGAGCCTCCCGATCGCCTGTGGACTGCTGCCCCAGACTAGCAGGCAAATGACAGGGTCCGGGAGTCGGAGGCGTCGAACGGATTGCATCAGAGCCGCTTGACTCTCGATATAATACCCGAGAGCCGCCAGAGTCTAGACTCACAGTACTTACCCCGAATTGCAATTTCCTAGACGAATCTATTTGTTAGAAGATTGTGAGAGGTAGCGTGAAATATGACTCGACGACGGATAGGGAAATTTCAAAGTTTGGAATGAGGGGTCCTACGTTAAGTCAGTTCCGCCGACAGCCGCACCTTGGCAATTGATTTCAAGGCAATCGATTACTTGATTAGGTACTTACAGTAGATAGAAACCGCCATACTGGTCAGTCTTCAACTTGAAACCCTAAAATACTGTTCAATACAATATCACGTTTACAATACATACCCGACGCATATATGTACGCGCCAATTGAATTTCTACCAGTACCTAGGTACCTACCTAGGTAGTCTTAAGATCTACGTACATCTATCGTGCATAAAGATACTTCGATCGTGTAGTTAGGTTAGGTTCTGTTATATTGCGTTATGCCTCAACTCTAGCAAATGATCTCGAAATAATCTAAAACAATGCCCAACTTAGAACTGTCGAATGAACAAAACTCTCTATAACGCACGCACTCGAGGTAGACATTGCAAAGCGTATAGAAGCTGTGGATGTTGGATGACTCAGCACCAATCCAATAGCAGCTTGCCCAGCTTCCCGCAGTCGGCGGACGTCATGCTGAAGCCCCGCGCTGTTGAACAAGGGGTCATCTCAGGGTTCAGACATCACGCAAGTCGCAAGCAAAGTCCAATGTGGCGCCCAGTTAGACATTTGAATATATATGACAACAACCCCTCGTATAATGAATATATAATAGCCGGACCGGGCTGCAGTCTCTCCCTGAAATTCACTGTGTGTACGAACGCGTTTTGACAGGTTTTCATGAAGCGAACCGTCCGGGCTTTTACAGCTCCATCAATCGCCCTGAGATCCAGCACTCGTGAGGTATTTAGGCGTATCGACGACAGCTTCCCATCGTCGAGCCGTCAATTGACCACCGCCCTCACGAACTCCAACCGTTCTACTAGCACCCACATCCCGAGGCGGTTTTTGCAACCCAATCACTATAAACCACCCTCCACCATCCAGCCTGCCCCGCGACACACGATGGCGACGAACGTCGACGCGAACGTCGTCGAGGCCGCGAAGCGCGCGGCGTGTCAGCAAGCCGTGGAGGACAACTTCTCGCCGAGCTTCAAGTACGTGGGGATAGGGAGCGGGAGCACGATCGCGTACGTGGTGGAGGCCATCGCGGCGCTGGGGCCCGAGGTGTCGGCGCACATGAAGTTCGTGCCGACGGGCGCCGGCTCGACCAAGCTGATCCGGGACGCCGGGCTGGCCGTCCTGCAGGTGCCCGAGCTGCTGAGCGAGGTGGGCTTCGCCGGCCGCGGCACGAGCCGCCAGCACCTGGACATCTACTTCGACGGCGCCGACGAGGTCGACGCCGAGCTCAACTGCATCAAGGGCGGCGGCGCGTGTCTGTTCCAGGAGAAGGTCGTCTCGCGCCTGTCCAAGAAGTTCATCTGCGTCGCCGACTCGCGCAAGAAGGCGGGTCGCTTGCTCACCAACTGGGGCTACGTCCCCGTCGAGGTGTCGCCCGTGGCCGCTGAGCTCGTGCGCCAGGCGCTCATTGACCTGGGGAGCAAGGACCCTGTCATCCGTCTCTCAAAATCTACATCTACTCCTCTAGTCACTGACAATCACAACTACCTCATCGATGCGCCGTTCCCCACGTTGCTGTTGAACAGCCAGGCGGAGCTCATCGACCCCGCAAAGGGCCTCTGGACCCCCGATACGCTGGCAGCTAAGATCCGTGGGATCCTAGGTGTCTTGGAAGTAGGCATTTTCTCCGGCCTGACGGGTCCGCAGGCCACCGCGGCCGGGCCTGATGTAGAGGGCGTCAGGCCAGTCAAGATCTACTACGGTAAGACAGATGGGGGTTTTGAAACTCAGGAATGAAGTCTAGGGGAAGTGATGGAAAAATTTTGAGGTAAAATATTCGGTGCATGCGGCTCTTAATGGTCCTGGTCGGCATAGCGTAGACAATACAACTCGTAATCTTTGAAAATAATCAGACTCATTCAGTACATTCGTCATGTTCCTGGCGAAAGTTCGTGATGAACAAGCAAATTATTACATATACTAGAAAAGTCATATTTGCAAACGCTGTCTCTGACCGTCTCATTCTTCTTTTCGCGTATGCCGTGTAAAACGCGATCTCATAATATACAGCATGTCCATTAATCAGTTCTTAATCAGTTCGCTATGCTCTTGAGATTGTGTGCGGCCTATCCGACCGCTTTACCCTTTTGCGCTGTACCAAAGTTATGAATACTAGCACGAACAACCCTCTTGCTGGGGAGCCTGTGTATTCGTCTTGACGTCGATCACTGAGATTGTGTTAGCTTGTGTTGTCCCTGTAGTTTTCGGAGAGTTTTGGTAATGCCACGTACTCTGCGAGGAAGCCTGGGCCGCAGCATCTGTCCCTTCCATACCGGGAAGTGCTTGTGCTATTCTCCGGAAAAGAATCTTCACGTTGTGGCCCAACTTTGCGCTCGTCTCCACGAACATCAGATTATTCTTCTTGGCTTCTTCCTCGCCTTGCTGAGTTGTAACCTCGCGCTTGTCGTTTAAATCGGTCTTGTTGCCCACAAGGACAATGATGACGTCGTTACCGCGTTCCGCTCGTACGTCGTCTATCCATTTCTTGGTGTTTTGGAAGGATTTTGCATCTGCCATGCCCTGTTAGCGAGGGTTACGGTAAATGAAGTTCAATCATACTAGAGATATCGTAGACAACCACGGCAACACTGGAATCGCGGATATATGATGGGATCAGACTCCTAAATCTCTCCTGGCCAGCAGTATCCCATAGCTGCAGGCGCACTGTCCTGTCCTCGAGGTACATTGTCTATCCGGGGATGATCGTCAGCCTCGGTAGTCCCGTCTGCTGGTTTTAACTTGCCTTCGAGAGGAAATCGATGCCGATTGTCGCCTGGTACATATTGTCGAAGGAGTCGTACATGAAGCGTGTTATTAGTGATGTTTTTCCCACTGTCTTCCGTCAGCTCCTGGCTATTGTTCCTCTCGCGGTTGCGCTCGCGCGGCGCCGATCAGCTTAGAAGACGTACCGCTTTGTTCGCCTAGAAACACCAGCCTGAGCCCAACAGTTAGCAGCACGACTCCCACGCAGCTATAGCAATGCGCGCCTACTTGAACTTCTTCAGCGGGTTGTTGTAACCGCCTGCTCCTCCGGCTTGAGCCATGGCTAGCACTGATGTTGGCAAGACCTGGCAATGGACGTAGTTAAACTAATCAGGCTCGAAAGAGCGGCTGGCTTCGGTGATACCGGTGGTATGAATAGGAGTGGACGGGTGTCACGTTGGAGGAGAAGATGGGTATATTCGTCGTAGGTTGTTCAAAGGCGGTACCTTCTTCGTTCTACCTTTCCAAATACAGCAGTGGGCAACGGGGCTACCAGGGTGCTTTTGAGAAGAAGGGCAGAAGCTCGTTGGGTCAATACAATAAAATGAGGGGACAGATGTCTGAGTAGCAAGCAGCCTGGCGAAGTGACCTCTTACTGTTCAAAAGGAGGTGAACTAGTCTACCGTTAGGTAATTCGCAGGTACGCAGCCAATAACTAAAAGCTGTGCTGGACATGAGAGATGCACATAATGGAGTGGGCTACTCGAACGTACAGTACAGTACAGTACAGTCCACGGGTACCTCTTAGATAGGTGGTTTTACTAGGTATCCTGAATCGGAATGGGAATTTCACCTGAGCCATGCCGCTTTTAGCCTGAGCCTAGCCTGAGCAAGACCCGCTTTTGCATAAGTGCCGTGTGGCTTGTGTGTGTGTGGCTCGCAGTCAGGGCGCTGCATGCGCTGCAATAGGTAGGGGTACCTACCTAGGTACCTAGGTATTCACTGGTAAGTTGGTAGCCGTAGTGAATACTTGCAGCCGCATACAAAAGCCATATAAGTAGGTGTAGGTTCTTTTCTTTTCTTCTTGAATAGAATATTAGCTCCCAATAAGAGGTAAATTTAGGTGTCTGGACCTTCTGCCTTTGTTGCATCCATTACATACGGACCGTGATATAGAGAACTTGTGAAGCCACGTCCCACGACTCTTACACAATAGTCTAACTTTCCGACACTGAGTCCAGATGGAGGAAGACGAGGCGCAGGCTTTTTCAGATGACCACAGGGAGAATCACCCTGTTTCCAAGCGTACGGCTTCCGAAGAACCGAATACCGCCCCTGATGCCAAAAGAATTAAGACACTTCATGATGGGCGCCCAAAGTCAGGCTCTGGACCTCCAGCTACACTACAACGAATCCCTTTCCAAGATAAGGTATGCTAGTTCCTTTAAAATGGCAGGAATCGTTCTAAGTGTCTTCAAGCCTTCAGTTATAGAAGAACGAAATGGCGAGATTGAATTTCGAGTTGTCAACAACGATGGCAGCAGAGAGAGCTCGATCATCCTTACAGGCCTTAAATGCCTATTTCAGAAACAACTGCCGAACATGCCCAAAGATTATATCGCACGTCTTGTTTACGATCGCACTCATTTATCAATCGCTATCGTCAAAAAGCCTCTGGCAATTATTGGCGGGATAGCATACCGTGAATTCCGAAACCGGAAGTTTGCTGAAATCGTATTTTGCGCCGTCGCATCCGATCAGCAAGTAAAAGGATATGGAGCTCACCTTATGGCCCATCTAAAGGATTATGTCAGAGCCACTTCACCTATCATGCATTTCTTGACCTACGCCGACAATTATGCCACCGGTTACTTCCAGAAACAGGGCTTTTGTAAAGAAATTACTCTAGACAAGTCTATCTGGATGGGGTACATCAAGGACTACGAAGGAGGAACGCTGATGCAATGCTCAATGGTTCCCCGAATCCGTCATCTCGAAGTTGGTCGTATGCTTCTTAAGCAGAAAGAGACTATACGAGCCAAACTTCGTCTCTTGAGCAAAAGCGACGTCATCCATCAACCGCCCCAGCAATGGGCCGACGGCACCGTCACGCCAATCGATCCACTCTCTATCCCTGCCATCAAGGCAACGGGCTGGTCTCCAGACATGGACGAACTAGCACGGGAACCACGCCATGGACCCCATTTCAACGAACTTCAACGTTTCTTGTCCGAGATCCAGTTTCATAAACAAGCATGGCCCTTTCTCAATCCGGTTAATAAAGACGAAGTTACTGACTATTACGACTTTATTACTTCGCCAATGGATCTGTCAACTATTGAAGATAAATTAAAGCAAGACTTCTATGCTACTCCGAAGGACCTTGTTAATGATCTGAAGTTGATTTTTAGTAACTGTCGGCAGTATAACGACGCGTCAACGGTATATAGCAAGTGTGCGACCAAGCTGGAGAAGTATATGTGGAGTCTCATTAAGGAGATTCCGGAGTGGTTTGAATTACTTGAAGAACAATGATTGGTGCTAGCGCATCTCTATTCTTGGGGCTATGTCTGTTGCATATGGCGAGGGTTTGCCATGGTTGGGAGTTGGTGTTAGGCGGCTGGTTTTAGATGTGATGCAGAGCAGGATGAAGGAACTTCTACTATACCTCGATTCTAGGAGCGCTTTGAATTACTTGACTCTTTCTACACAATGACGCCGTGATTAATCTGGTTACTTCCACTACTTCTATCTAGGAAATCTTGGTATTTACCATTGAAGACTCGAGTGGCTTGGCGAAATTGTAGAAACGAATAACTATAGCTAATACTGTGCCTCACTAGGTCCAACGACGCCAACTTTAACAACAAGGTAAAAGATAGTATTCAACCCATAATTATGATATAATAGAACCAAAATTGCTAAATCTTGTATCCGTTATCTTAGACTTAAGTGCCTTAGTGGAAATGAATGACTATAGCTCTTGTACCTTACTAGATCCAACCATACCGACCTCAACAGCAAAATGAAAGATAGTATTTTGTCTTAGTGATACGACAGAACCAAACTTGCTTGGTTCAGCCTGAACCAACAAATTAGAGACTAAGCTTAAGACGCATTGGTTGTGTGAAGTAGTTTGGGGAGATAGAAGAGGAACTGAGTGAATGAACAGATGTTAGTTTGTTCAAATAAGGTTGCGTACAATCTCCACAGTCTTGACCATTCACAGTCTGGCCTCCACATCTTTTGCATGTATTTGTTGAAGAAGATTAGCAAGTCTTTTCCCCACAACCCTCACTATATAAAGGGATTCAGTAATTAATACTTACGGTTGGGGCAGAAGTAGGGCCGCTTTTAGCATTATTACAGCCGGCGATTTTGCATTTGTTTAGCGATTATATGTTAGCCTCGTTCCAAGCTGGGACACAGCTACCATGGTTTCTATCTAGGCCAGGCGCTAGGAAGAAGGAATAGATACAACCTGTGCTTATGATTGTGTTTAGAGAACCACAGAAGAGAGAACTTCGAAACTTACGTGAACTACAAAAGCAAGCGCTTCCTGTATTTTCGTTGTTGCAGCCGCTTGAGTTGCAAGAGCTTGAATGACATAAGAGCCACAGTTATTAACCGTCCACAAAGTTGTAACTACCTAGTACCTTGCCCACGACGTCGGACAACAAGACTACTGGCAACTTTGGACTTACCCATGATGATGGATAGAGTTAGAGCGATTTTGAAGGATTGAAGAATACCTATGCTAATGAATTGATTAGTAAATTTATGAATGGATTAATAAATGAAGAGGAGAAATGTGATGATAAAAATCGTAAAGATAAACCAAGATAAGTACCGAAGCAGGAATCTTTAAGCCCTTTTATACTCAAGATTCCTGTGTCCATTTCCTGTTAGGTTGTTCTTTTTAAACTTGAGAAATATATATTAAGTATACTACATTAGATGGTGTTGGTTAAGTCCCTTAAAGCGTATAATGAATTGTTGTATACATTATATTAAGATTCAAGTGTATGAAACAACTCAGAAAAATAATGGGTACAAGTATAACCTGGCTACCTAGGTATGTTTAGCTCTACCTAGTTAATCATTAAAACTTCAAGGTTCTAAGTTCTAAAGTTAACTGTTTTGAAATTGGTTTCACTCTGCATAAGTTTTCATACATAAAATTCCTTAGAGGCTAAGCTAAGCCTAAGTAAAAGTAGCAGAGACGCTAAGTCCAATCTGTGGGATAGGGGGTTAGTTACAGCGGACCCCGCCAAGATGACCTGCGCCGCGGGCGTCCGATAAGACCTACCCCAGTTCACCACATTGCTTATCGGGCATGTGTTGCCCAAATGTTCCCTGGAAATCTGGAAATTTTTGCTGCTAAAGTCATCCCCCCACCCAACTGTGCCCATTAACCTTGACCGCGATCTTGCCGTCCCAAAGTCAAGTAATAGGTCAAAAAGGTAGCCATTACCCCGGTCTGTTTCGACCAAAATTGTTCTGCAAATTACCCTTTTCGGGACCAAATCTCGTTCAATATGCCGGTCATACATCCGCGGACGGCTTCGACAGAGGCGCCTGCAACCTACAAGCAGCCCTCGAGGAAAGGCAAGAAGGCTTGGAGGAAGAATGTCGATGTTACCGAGGTGACCAAGGGTCTTGAAGAGCTCAATGAAGAGATTATCAAGGGGTTTGTTCTCTACTACCGTCTTCTAACTTGGAAACATCAGGGCTAACGAGACCAAATATAGTGGTGTTATAGCTGAACGGCCCTCCGACGAACTCTTCACTCTTGATACCGTCGGTGACACGGCGATACCCAAACGAATCCCCCAACATACTTCAAAGCGATTGAAAGCAGATGAGATCATTGCTGCTCGCAATTCGGCTGTTCCGGCCGTTTCCATGCGAAAACGGCCTGGAGACAAGACGCCCGATGGAATTATACCCACCAAGCGAACAAGACGAGAATACGTCACAGTCAAGGAGCTGTCACGCCTGCGCAAGATTGCTGATGGAAATCAT
This sequence comes from Xylaria longipes, assembly GCA_025201785.1. Lineage (NCBI taxonomy): Eukaryota > Fungi > Ascomycota > Sordariomycetes > Xylariales > Xylariaceae > Xylaria > Xylaria longipes. The sequence goes on from MU619693.1 coordinate 220,887, forward strand.
GAGTCGACGGTGGAGATTGCTGATGCCTCATACGACCCATGGGCTATTGTGCCCGAGTCAACAACATCGGATGTCGTGAAGGACAAGCGAGATGACGAGAAGAAGGCCCCCAAGTCTTTTCAACAAAAGCCTGTATCACTCCTTGCAAGCGGCAAAACGATAGCCGCAGTCCCAAAACCTGCGGGCGACTACAGCTACAACCCCAGATTTGAGGATTACGAGGCTCGGTATACAGAGGAGTGCAATAAGGCCGTCGAAGCAGAGAAGAAGCGACTGGCTGAAGAGGAAGCGGACAGATTAAAAGCGGAGGCCGCTGCTCGATCTGCAGCTGAAGCGGAGGCCGCGGAAGCTCGAGCGGAGCTTTCCGAGTGGGATGAAGACTCGGAGTGGGAAGGGTTCCAAAGTGGAGGCGAAGAACTACGTCAAACAGTCAAGAAACAAAAGCGCAAAACGAAAGCCGACAGGAACAGGGTTCAGAGGCGTAAAGATGAAGAGCGGCGGCTTAGACATGAAGCCAAGAACCAAATTCGCAAGGAACAACTAGAACGGATCAAGCAGATCGCCCAGGAGGTAGCGGAGCGTGACCAAGCGCTTGCACTTGCCAAAGCCGAAGAGAGTGATAGTAGTATGGCAAGTAATGATGAGATGCTACGACGGAAGCAACTTGGGAAGCTGAAGCTACCGGAAAAGGATCTAGAGCTGGTACTGCCTGACGAGTTGCAAGATTCATTGCGGCTATTGAAACCGCAAGGAAACCTACTCAAAGACCGCTATCGGAGCTTGCTCGTCAGGGGCAAGATGGAGAGCCGAAGGAGAATACCATTTAAGAAGCAAGCCAGAACAACGATTACCGAGAAATGGTCATACAAGGACTTCAACATCTAGCCGAGCTCATACGGGTAAATCCGGGACACAAAATAGATACCATCAATTCATTGTCCCATCTACTGTAGTCTCTGCTTTGGGTGCTTATTAAGTTATATCTAGAGCTGTTCAAGCGTTCGGAACGCGAGCCACAACTGGCCGACACTAAGTCGTACTAGGTACTGTGGTATTTTCGGGACCGCACTGGCATATTCGGCGAAGAATCTGACAGCCCATGACCTTGCCACTAACTGGATGGGCCAGCGGTGAATAACACAAAATGTTATGGGATCTATAAGATGGTGTGAATTTTCTCGAAGCTGCAGTTGCCTATCTACTTAACTATATACCTACCTAACCTAGGTAGGTAGTCTTCAAAGTCTGCTCAAGGAACTACCTGGACCAGATAGTGTGCCTGAGCGAGTCTCTCTAGGCCAAAAGAAGTAAGCAGGTACTTAGCACAGTGGGATATAGTGATGTCATCTTGTCACTTACAAACAAATGCATGATGTGTTCCGCGTTTTTCTCCATGGCGCAGTAAGGATAAAGACAAAGTACCTACCTATTCAAAACACAGTAAGTCAGTCACTTTTTAAGATGCTCATAAACTTGATTTAGGCGTTTAGGCGTCTAGCTAAGAAAGATCCAGCTTGAAGACAACACTACCAGAAGTCACTCGCAATTGAACCCGCCAAGAGAGGAGAGAGGGAGCTATGCCAGCACGGCCAGGCGCTGTTGCAGACCTGGTGCTCCAGGTCGCTAGAACAACGCGCGCTGGTTCTGGTGCTTCGAATTGCACATTCACCCCCCTCGCCCGGGGAGCGTTTCCTAAACCCAACCTTTCGCACAATCGCCAGTTTGGAAGCTTACTGCGCCCGCCGCAATCCACCCGCCATCTCCAGCCCAAGCGCAGTCAATTGCGGCGCCCCTCGAATCAATCCGTTCGCGCGCTTTCCGGTAGACCTCTTCCCCAGCGCCGATCCGCCTTTCTCAACTTCACATACCGAAGCGCCGCAATCCTCGGTACCGGTGTCGGGTTTGTTGCAGTGCTCTTTACGGCCTTCTTTCTGTACGATGCGACCACATACAAAGAGTCAGCAACCTTCGGCGATTGCCACGTTTCTGAAGCAGCCCTGAATCCACCGCGCGGAGGTCCGAAGAACCTGCCAATTATTAAAGCTCTTCTCGACGATGATGAGAGCGAACAGGCTCAGGAGAAGAAGCAGAAGCCGCGGCTGGTCATTCTAGGCAGCGGATGGGGAAGTGTTGCTCTTCTGAAGCAGCTTAATCCAGACGACTACCACGTCACCGTCATCAGTCCGAAAAATTACTTCTTGTTCACGCCCATGCTGCCGTCTGCTACCGTTGGTACATTGGAATTCCGAAGTCTAGTTGAACCAATACGAAGGGTCCTGTCGCGAGTGCGTGGTCACTATCTTCGGGGCACAGCAGAAGATGTCGAATTCTCACACAAACTGGTCGAAGTCTCGCAAGTTAACGCCCAAGGTGAAGAGGTCCGATTCTACGTTCCCTATGATAAGCTGGTCATTGGGGTAGGATCCGTCTCGAACTCGCATGGTGTCAAAGGTCTGGAAAACTGCCACTTTTTGAAAGATATCAACGACGCCAGGCAGATTCGAAATCAGGTCATGAGGAATGTGGAACTGGCTTGCCTCCCTACTACCTCGGATAGCGAACGTAGACGATTGCTCTCATTTGTGGTTAGCGGCGGTGGTCCTACAGGTGTCGAGTTTGCTGCTGAGCTTTTTGACCTTCTGAACGAGGATTTGGCCAAAAGTTTTCCTCGGCTCCTGCGAAATGAGATCTCAGTGCACATAATCCAGAGCCGCTCACATATCCTAAACACGTATGACGAAGCATTGGCAAAGTATGCTGAAGAACGCTTCGCGCGAGACCAAATTGGGGTTCTCACAAACGCCAGAGTCAAAGAGGTCCAACCAGATAAAATCATTTTCACGCAGAAGGCTGAAGATGGCTCGGTCATCACAAAGGAGCTACCAATGGGCTTCTGTCTGTGGTCTACGGGTGTGTCACAAGCAGAAATCTGCCAGCGTATTGCAGCAAAGCTTGGCCCCGCACAAAACAACCGGCACGCTCTTGAAACAGACACTCATCTTCGGCTCAATGGCACGCCTCTTGGAGATGTATACGCTATCGGCGACTGCTCAACAGTACAAAACAATACCGCAGATAATATCGTCTCATTCCTTCGGGGGCTTGCTTTTAAGCACGGCAAGGACCCTGAGACCCTTGAACTCAGTTTTAGCGAATGGCGCAATGTAGCTAATTCCGTGAAGCGGAAATTCCCACAGGCCGTATCTCATCTCAGGCGGCTCGACAAACTCTTTGAAGCATTCGACAAGGACCAGTCCGGTACTCTTGACTTCGGCGAGCTCAGAGAACTACTGAAACAGATCGATACGAAGCTCACCTCGCTTCCCGCCACTGCCCAACGTGCAAACCAGCAGGGTATCTACCTTGGCCACAAATTCAACAAGCTAGCTCATTGCGCCCCGGGTCTGAGCAGAAACGATATCCGAGACGGCGATGTCGACGACGCCTGCTACAAGGCTTTTGAGTACCACCACTTGGGCAGCTTAGCATATATCGGAAACTCTGCCGTCTTTGATTTAGGTAGTGGGTGGGGCTTCACAGGTGGTGTCTGGGCCGTGTACGCATGGAGAAGTGCATACTTTGCTCAGAGTGTTAGCTTGAGGACGAAGTTTCTGATGATGATGGACTGGGCGAAGAGAGGTTTATTTGGAAGAGGTATGTACACTTTGCCGCCTCGTATGTCGGACGTTCATCGCTAACCATTCATCACCAGACCTAATAAGTTTCTAAATCTAGACTTGATGCTAGGGGGCTGAAGCTCTTTGAAGAAAAAGCATTAATTAAGGGGACAGCATTCCCATGTTATTAAAGTATGAATGTAATTAGCAAATCTTCGTAGATGCCAAACTAAACAACAGTCTCAAGACAGTCACCTGCTTCCCAGTGCACTGTGGCTTGTCATCGCTTTGTCCTGCTTTATAGGTATATTAGCGATCTATTAGATCTCAGTTAATATCGGCATGTACCCGCCTAACATTGAGCTACATCCCTCTCGATACATATGGATCCCTTAATGAGGCAACCCTATCAATCGGGACCATCTCTCTCATCTAGTTAAGCCATCTTACTTGATAAGATCCATATTGTTCCCCATTTATGTGCTTGATAGATACGCTAAGCTTAGCGGACGATGCGCTATCAGGCAACCCTGGGGTCGAACCACGTCAAGATAATGGACATTCTATATCCCTTAGATTTACGGGGGTTATCAACGTGTGTTTCTTCTATCAATAAACCAAGTGTTATTCTCCTAGATTCGTGCATAATAGGCAATAAATGTGCCCCAAAGAGTCAGAAATAAAACCAAAGTCCCTTCGTAGACGTGACTAAAGTGCGAAGTCGCCGCGCGAAAGGAGAACAGGCTACAGACTTTTAGAGATATATTTAATACACAGATTGCAACCTACTTGATTCATAATATGTCAATCACAATAGTTACATGTTTAATGCTAATTTTACTTTCTTTGTTAGTACCTAGTATGTACCTAGCCTAAGTACTTAAGGCGCGACCTTCTTACGTGTATTGAAGGTCCTCCATCCTCCCAATACAGACTCTCATAGGCCACCATTAGACCTTACCAGTACGGACGTAGCCAAAGACATCCCGGAAACGTGTACAGCAACGTGGCCTGCGCAGCCCGTTGTGAGAATAATACCCAGCAGACGTCAATCAGAAGAACACCATATCGTCCTTCTTCCAACCCATGTCAGTGAAAATAGAGAGCACGCTCTCTTCGAGCGGCTTAGGCCCACACACGAGGAGCATATCCGCGCCATCTGCGCTCCGGCAAGGTCCCACCTCCCTAGTAACGAGATCCCTATCAATACGCCCTCGTCCGCCATTCCATGTAGGGCCGGGTTGACTCAGGACATAGTTCAAGCGATATCTATGCTCGTTGTCGACGAGCATAGCGTCCAGCTCCGCCTTGCACAGGATATCCTCCTCGGTGCGATTCCCGTCGAGGACGACACACGAAGTCGGATCCTCTTTATCTGCCATGACGGCGCGAAGCACGGCGAAGACGGGGGTGATGCCCGACCCGCCGCACACCATGACGAAGCGCCGGACCTTTCGTCCATGCCCGGACAACGTGCACAGCCCGCGGCCCAGGTACTCGAACTTGCCGGTGGGCCCCTTGAAGTCGACGAAGTGGCCCACCGGAATGGAGTCCAGCGCCTGCGTCATCCGCCCGCCCTTCTGCGTCGGCGTGTCCCGGTACACCTTGATCAGCACGTCGAGCTTGCCTCTCGCGCCGCTCGGCGAGAGCGGCGTGTATGCGCGCAGGATCGCCTCGCGCGTCACCGGGTCGCGCAGTCGCATCAGCAGATGCTGGCCGATGGGCAGCCCGATGGCCTGGTCCGCGTGCTCCAAGTCGAAGGTGAAGATCTTGGTGTCCGGGGACACGCTTGTCTTGGCTGAGAGGATCGCCTTTGTCCAGGTCTTGTGGTCCAGGAAGACGTCTCTCGGCGGCGCGTTTTCGGGCGCCGTTGTTTCGCTGCCTGCTGATAGTAGGTTCTGACTTGTCTTGTCGAGCGTTCCGATGTGGTAGTCAGCTAGCATTGCCTTGGCATTTTCGCTGTCTGTGGTTCTAATGTTAGTCTGTACGCTACTTGATGATTGGAATAGATTACTTACGGATCGCGAGGAATTCTTCGCTGGCATCCTGACCCGCTGCCCCCGTAATCGAGGTCGGGCCGCCTGGATGACCTTCTAGGAATCCCGTCCCGTCGTAGACTTCCCCGTTGACCACAAACCAAGGCTCTGTTTCCCCATCGTGGCTCTTGAGCTCTTCCAGTGCGATTGTCTTGTCCACTTTGCTATTAGTCATGCATATTTCCTTAGGTGCCTCAACTGGCTCGGCGGCCTCGGCCTCCCCGGCTAGCTGTTCACCCCAATATCCGTTCGCCAGATTACCTCCGGCCTTCTTGACCCTCTCCATCCATCCACCTGGCATCAGTGCTGGCTGCGTCGGATGTTCGAATCTCAGCTTGTGACCTTCTTTATGTATGACGACCCTGAACCATGGGTTGTTCATCATACCCAGTACGCTCCAGTACATTTCTCGGGGCTGGACCATCATGGCCTCGTCCATTGCTCGTACCATGACATCGTCTGCTACCTGCAGCCGAGATATCGCGATGTCCAAGTCCCAGAAGCACCAACAGAAGGAGCTTTCCCTCCAGGATATGTCTACTCGACCGCCGAATAAGGTCTCCCCTTCAGCCGCGAGACGATACTGGTCCTCGGGATACGATACGTTCGCAAGAATCCAGGTCTTACCCTTATCGAGAGTAACTTCTACCCTAGTTATCCTCTTACCACCTCCGGCGTATGCGTAACCACGGATTTTGTAGATATGCTCTGAACCGTTCAAAGACAGCTCCTCGTTATGTGCCGGGTAGCAGGTTGCACTATTTGTGTTGAGATCGTAAATGGCGTATCGCTCATCCTTCCAGGTTTCAGGCAAGTCGGCGCTCATCTCGGGGTCGATCATTGTTGGCAGGACCCTATTATCATAGATGTGGTACCAATTGTCGCTTGGCTTATCGGTAATGGTGATTCTCTTCAACCATTTGACACTGCGGCCGCCGATTTGCCCCGGGATCACGACGCGCAAGGGTTTGCCGTGATCTGGTGGGAGTGTCTCGCCGTTCATTTTGTGGGCGAGCATCACGCCACGCTCGTCGTCCATCGCCCAGCTCAGCTTGATAGATGTGCCGTAGTAACCATTGGGGAGTTTATCGGCTCCTTCAAAGCACACATATCTCGCACCACGACGAGGCACTGCGGCTCTAATCAGGTCGCCAATCGCCACACCGGTCCACAGAGCAGTGGAGAGCCCTGCAGCTCCCCATGAAAAGCCTTTTGTTTTCCGTACCACGTTCTGCTCTTTCCGCCTGTTTCCGGCACAGACTAACGTTATTGGATATGTGAGTTGTTCATAGTCTTGAAGGAGTTGAGTCAAGCTCATGTGAATGGGATTGTACACCATTCCTTCTATTGTGAAATCCCAGTCCATGATCTCCGAGTCTTCCACCTTGGGCACGGCTCCATGGTTACGGACATAATGTAGGTCTTTAGTCGTCAAGAATCCCTCGTCGTAGAGATCTTTGAGTGGCGCCTCGACGTTGAAGGGATGAATTCCAGTGAGACGGATCAGACGGGGATCACGTACGACATGGTTATCGGGTGTCTTGAGATCTTCTGCAAGTACGGTATTGTCGGGTTTAGGATTCGGGGGTAACGGATAAGGCGGCAGCTTCCGAGTACTTGGTCTATCATGCTTGGACTGTGGTCTTATAGCCTCTGTATCACCTGGTTCCGAGCTCGAGTCCGTACAGTCTTTATCGGTGTCGGGTGGCGTGGGAGGAAAGTAGTGGCTATCAGAAGGACGAACTCTACTTGAAAGGCTTAACGATCTCGGCTCAGAAGCCTCCATCGCGTATAGATCAACGCCAACAAAGAAGGCTATAAAGTCTTTTATGCAGAATTGGTGCTCAATATTGCATCAAATATACCAGATACAACAGAGTATCATATTTAGTAGGCACGTCAATAATAACCAGACCAGAAGGTCACATTCGTTAATAATAGGGGGTTTCCCACCGGGAGGGATACGACGAAATAAGAACGGTTGACTACGGTGGCCTGACAATAAACGGCTTGAGAAGGAAATCTAGACATCTCCGGTGTGTATATTCGCTTGATCCCCCGCGCGATGTGAGCCGACGAGCATAAGATCCATAGGGGCTTGCTATTAGGTGCTTCCCGTTTTGCAGTTTGTGCCGGAGATGATGAAGTCACGGCCGACCCATGTTACGACCTATCCAAGAAGAGCGGCGTAAAGCCGGCTGTTCATCCAGTATCTCCAACACGATGATCCTGGCCTAGCTGGAATGCCGACATCTGTTTAGCGCATACGGCCACAGGTCACTCCAAGGGATGGAGTTCGAAGGGGCTTAGCAAATGAGGGAGAACACTGCAGGATCAAACAGTCGAATGAGTATCCCCGCGGACGTATTCTCTTATCAGGCACGATTTGTTATGTGCGATATTTTATCGGCCATCGTGGAGCGTTGGCGAATCATTGCCGATGATAAGCCCAATTGGTGAGCGGAGATGTCAGAATCAGCTACACGTACACATACTTATCTGTCTACGTATCTTATTAGTCCTAATAAGAAATGGAGCGAGGGTCATGCCGAGCCCATTGTCGGGAATTGATGCTGTTGGACCTATGTAAGGAAGTTCGAATAGTGAGACGACGGAGATAAGAAATGGAAGCTTCTGATTTGCCGCAAACCATCGGATAAGAATAGAATAGTGCAAGAGGTGGACCCCGTGCCAGGTGGCTTTCCAGGATCTCACTTGCACTGTAAGAGTGGCCCAATCAACTAGGCATTTCTTGTTATAGGTCGGGTTTCACAACATGATATCTGGGGCTTCTGTGTGGGGAACCAAACGACATGACGCGGAAGATCAGATGAAGTTGACATTCTCAAGTACCGACCAAGTAAACCAGAGTTAAGCTGAAATAAGGCTATTGATCCTGGCTGAAAGCATAATCCCGAGGTTGCGTTATGTATGCAGTGTTGTTAGTGCTGCGTTTCCTTCGAACAAATACGCCTAGAAGGTGAGATAGGTAAGAACGTAAGCAAAGGTTCCGAGGGATGCTAATATGACGAAGGGCAAGGAACATAAAATTGGGCCCGTGCTTGCGGTACAGCAATAACAAAAACCCCGTGCCGTACTCAAATATTGGAGAAGTTTATAACTCTTGATACCGAGTCTAAGTCGACAATGCGTCCCGGCTATTGTTAAGAAGACGGCGAACAGTATTGAAACGCCCAATCTCTTTGTCTGTTCCAGTGACATTCGTCGGTTTGGCGATTATAATTGCGTGGACTGGGATGTGAGACTCGAGGTATTAAGGGTACCTAGGTAGGTAATAGCAAATGGGAGTGCCTGAAAGTATCTGTATCCTAGGGCGGAATCTTGAGGGTATCATTTCTGTGTTATGATGTAAGTAAACACCTAACTTACTAACCTTAGGTATGCAAGGCTGAACGACTGCAGTTTGTAGAGGGGCTAGATACCTGAGTAACCCCGCACTCTTCCTACCTAATTTGGCACCTATGGTCTCTAGGTAAGGCAATTAAGTAAGTACCTAAATAGATAGATAGTACCTACCTAGGTAGGTAGGTAGTGTAAACCATACATACAGCGTCCCGCTACATTGGCATGAAGTCGGTAGGTGAATTTCTATGTAGGTAGATACTGTACCTATGTATGTGTGTAGGTAGGTACCTAGACAATTTGCTCATATCGCGATACAGACTTTCAAGGTGTGCGCGTGCCGACCGCTGAGCTTGCGTCCCTGGCTTCTAGTGAATACGTGGGGCTGCAGCTGCCAATCGCGGGTATTGATTGGGCAGAAGAGTGCTAGTGCCATGCAGCGTACGAACTCTGGCGGAAGGCTACCTACTAAGTACCTGTCTTCTAGAAGACTGGCCACTGACCACTGACCATTGATCTGGCTGCTGCCGAACCTACATCATCAATCGTATTTCCGTGCCTCAACCACTGCGCCTTTCTCGGTTCTACCACTGACTTGTTCCAACTCCGACCAACAAGACACACGCCCACGACATCCCGCAGCAGCCCAGCCCACCAACTGCCATCGATTGCATCCGCGACCTGCCTGCCTTGGTCTCAGTATCAGGGCAGAGTCCTCCATCTTCCTACCCATGCCGGCCGAGGCTGATACTCCGTATCACTTCCACTACTTGGGGCGCTTTATCCCTTAGCCTTAGCAGTGGTCGCCGAAGAAAATCCGCGAATGTAGCTACTGACATATTATTCATAACTTCTACCACGAGCTGTCCGCAATGGACCGCTCACGAAAACGTCAGTTTCGCTCTTCGCCCCGCAGCTCGCAGCTCGCAGTACGCCCGCCGCCCTCGCGCTTTGCACTGACATCCTTTTAGGCGAGCTGCTGTCTCTCAACCAGCGTGCATGGAACGGAGAGCCAGGTTTGTGTGATAAAGGGCAGTCTATATCCGCTACGGCGCTAATAGTACGATAGACATCCTCCCCCTCGGTTCTGCCTTAGATTCTTCGCTCAAAAGGAACACTGCCTTCATCAAGCGACTGCGCACCGCCGTATCCTCCGCCACCCAGAATACCTTCTTACAAGAGATTCGAACCCTCAGTCTGACCAAATACCTCTCCGAGGTCGTCTCGGCCTGCTATGAGGGCTTGTGCAAGCTCAAGACTCCGGGCGAGATCGATGCTGCTGTCGAGATCGTTAGCGCACTGCACCAACGCTTCGGCCCCGCCGAATTCACCGAATATCTCGGATGGCTTCTGGGCAAGGGAATGGCCACGCCTGACAAAAGCCTCCTGAAGACCCTGGCACCCGAAGTGCGTGAGAAGGAGGAGAAAGACCGGCTAGTTCGCCAACGGGCGCTCCTGCGAACGATTACAGAGCTCTGGCTAGTTGGTGTCCTTCGAACCCTTGACGATGTAAAACCCGACGATGCGACTCGTGGTCTGAATGGGAAAAATGCCGAACTCAAAATCAAGGCGGCAAGCTCCACAAAGGGTGGTGGTGCCGAACCATTTCCCCTCGAGGTTCTCAAGGATCTCCTTGGGCATGATAGAGAACACGTGAATTTGCCTCTATTGGTCATCTTTGTGAAGTCGTTTAGCTGGGATATCTTGGGTGTCAAACCAGCCAATGCCGAGGGCCGCAAGACGGTTGAGGCTGACGGTGTCGCCAAGCCCACTGATAGTAGTGCCGAACAAGATACGGGGTCCGACGTAATTGATCCTGATGACCCTCCATTTGCTGGTCCAGAGATGCAAGAGCGCTTTAGGAATATTCTTAAGAGGTACTTTGAGGATGTCAAGGCACACCTGGTGCGGGATCAGAAGCACATTGTTGCTCAGAAAGGGCGAAATTCAGAAGCCTATGTTAAATCTGGCGAAGTGTTCGAGGATCGCCAAGCCAACTTTGAGAAACAACTGAAGGCTCAGGAGCGTTTGGCTTCCAACGCCCAAGTCATAGCTGATGTCCTTGGCGCGGAAATGCCCGATCTGAAGGAGGCTGGGGACGGGTTCTCCGGTACTAATGGCTCAATCGGCCTAGTCAAGACAGGAGAATATTTAAGGGGCCAGAGCGAGGGTGTGGGCATTTGGGAAGACGAAGATGAGCGTCGCTTTTACGAGAATCTTGTTGACCTGAAGGGCAAGGTTCCCGGTATACTCTTAGAAGATGGCAAGAAGAAGAAGACGGACGTAGACGAAGCGGTCGGTAAAAGGATTGACCCTACGGATACTGCAGAGAGCAGCAAGGGTGCTGAAGTCAACGACGACCAATCAACAGCTATTGCAAACAAGACCATCGGTGCGCAGGTGGATGTCCTCCTGACTAGGCTACCAGACCTCGCAAGCAAGGATGCGACAGACGACACAGCTATCGAGTTCTGTTTTCTAAACTCTAAGGCATCACGAAATCGACTAATCAAGGGACTGACCGAAGTGCCCAAAGGTCGAACAGACCTTTTGCCATATTGGGCACGCCTTATTGCTACTCTAGGTAGATACATGCCCGATATCCCTAAAGGCATTGTCGACTACTTAGATACGGAGTTTCGAAGTCTCCAACGGCGAAAAGAGAAGGATTTCCTCGGTCAGGTTCGGCTGAGCAATATTAGATACCTGGCTGAGTTAACCAAGTTTGGTATTGTACCCGAACATGTTGTCTTTCACTGCTTAAAGGTCAGCCTTGATGACTTTTCCCGTATGAACATTGAGATTATCTGCAATCTCCTCGAGAACTGCGGAAGATATCTCTTACGTAACGCCGATACTTCACCTCGTATGGCCACTTTCCTGGAGACGCTTCAACGCAAGAAATCAGTACAACACATTGGACAGCCAGAACGTATGCTCATCGAGAATGCGATCTACTATGTCGATCCGCCCGAGAGGGCATCTATCCAGCAAAAGGAACGTACCCCTACGGAGTTGTTCATCCGCAAACTTATCTATGTGGATATGACGAAGCGGAATTACACCAAGATTTTGAGGCAAATTCGGCGGTTACACTGGGAAGAGCCTGAGGTATGTGAATATTGCCAGCTCCAAGGCTCCTTGGAAATTAATTCCTAACACAAAAATCCAGGTCGTAGCTATCCTAGCGAAAATATTTACGAGGCCCGCCAAGGTTAAGTACGGCAGCATCCATATTCTCGCGATCCTCCTCGGCGCCATATACCGATATCACCCGGGCTTTGTGCTCACAGTTATCGACAATGTTCTTGACGCCGTAACATTTGGACTAGAACAAAATGAGTTCAGATACAATCAAAGACGTATTGCGGAAATCAAATATCTCGGCGAGCTCTACAATTATAGGATGCTCGAGCACCCAGTAATATTCGAGGTCATGTACAAGATCCTAACGTTCGGTCACGGTAAGTCCATTTATATTAGCAAGTAGGCGATCAACTAATGCAATTAGGTGGGCCACCTGTCCCTGGTCGTCTGAGTCCATTTGACATGCCCGATGACTTCTTCCGCATTCGCCTCATCGCAACAATGCTTGAGACATGCGGGATATTCTTCAGTCGAGGCGCTGCAGGCAAAAAGCTCGAATATTTTCTCTCGTTTTTCCAGGTGCGTTCATCGCATGACAGGACAGGGGCTCATCTTTTAACAAAATCACAGTACTACATACACACTAAACACCCGCTTCCAATGGATATTGAATTCATCGTTCAAGATACATTTACTCTTACAAGACCACAGTGGAAGCTGGCTACTAATCTAGAAGAAGCAGCAAAAGCATTCCAACTAGCAATCGCACAAGACCAAAAAAGTTCAGGAATCGATAAGGTTGCAGATCCAGATGACCTGTCTGTCCGCTCATCTTCCGACGATGACGGAATAGAAGGCGATGGTGAACTGGGCGATCCCGAAGCCGAGAGTGACAGAGAATCAGAGTCCGGTGTGGATGATGAAGATGGTGATGCTGACGACGATGGTGAAGTGGGTTTCCCGTTCCCCTTACAGTCTTTACCGCTAAACGTGTTTAACTAATCATTATAGTACCCTGATGACCAGCATGACCAGTCTCAATCCAATAAAGATTCAGATTCGGAAGAAGAAGAGGCCATTGTGGTGACCAAAAAGGCTGAAGAGTTCGATCCGGAGGCCGAGGCCGAGTTTGACCGTGAGTTAGCGAAGATGATGGCTGAGAGCCTAGAGTCTCGGAAGTTCGACCGCAAGCCATTGTTTGATGTACCATTACCCCTTCGCTCAAAAACCCGCGACCTGTTAACTACTACGGACTCGGAAGAGCAAAACAAGGATAGTGCCAACACAATGGCCTTCTCTCTCCTTACGAAGAAGGGCAATAGGCAACAGGTGAGTAACATGTATATACCCTTTGTTGGGTGTTGCTAATGATTGCAGACGCGAAACGTGGTGCTCCCCTCTGATTCGACATTTGCAGTTGCAATGAAGAATCAGCAGCAGGCTGAGCGTGAAGAGCAGCAGCGTATCAAGAACCTTGTCCTCAATTATGATCTTCGTGAGCATGAAGACCTAGATGGTGATACTCTCCTACCACCTCTTAAACCCAACCCAAATATTCACAAATCAAACAATTCAGGCCACGATAAACCTCTTTCTTATCACACCAACCGAGGTGAAAAGCTCAACAGAGACCGCGGCGGACAACGGGTCCGCAGACTTCAACTAAGCGATGTTGACTGGTATGCACGCACCCACAAAAACAAGAACGGAAGCAATGAAACATTGCAGCATGGCTTTGAAGTGAAGACCATGTCTGCTAGAGATACATGCGGTGGCAAGGAATCTATCTTGGGCCTATCACAGCCAGGAATGCCAGACAAGCGTCAAATGCGTGTAGATTCTCCACGACATCTACGGATTCAGCCCCGCAATACAAAATAAGAAATGTCTTAGATTACGAAGATGAGCTGACACATATACTTCTCGCGTCATTTTAGGACCTGAGAGGCAGTACATTGGTACCTAGTTAAGTAACATACGAAACTTTACCAGTTGATCAAAAGACACTCGCAGAGTCCCTCTGTGCTCTCTGCACTCACATCCATTAGATGCCGAGTTCGTCGAACCTATGACGGCAGATGTATTGGGCATGACAGTTACTCAGGATGACAGGCCGCCGAGGTGCATCCGCGGGGGTGCATCGCATTCTTCATGACGTCCAAATCTGATGTACGGCTTGAAGATCTTCGAAGACCAACTTACCTCGAAGGCCTTATTGCACATCTACAGCATTCTCCGCCAACTCGGCGAAATACGGCGGGTGGATAGATGTTGGGTCGTTCTACTGAACACATTTTGCTCAAAGCCGCAAGGATGGGAATGCAATTCGGAGGGCCCAGGAGAGGCTAGACGGCCGAGAATTGCTAAACCTACGCAGCTGTATTTATCCAATCCGCACCGGCAAGCTCGGTGGCACCGGATTAGCTTATACAACCAAGTAGGTACAAGCCGTGCGGCGGCCAGTCTGTTCACCGCAGTTGAGGGTTTCTTCATGGCCTTAATCAAGTCAGTGCGTTGCTTTTCACCTCAGATTGGGCCATTAGCTAAGAATCAATTCTGTTACAATCCGTGCCAATTATGTACTTTATGATGAATTATCGTGACGATCCAAGTTTCCCTCTTCCTGATACTTTCATAGGCAGTGGTAGTATGAGTATCGTTATCAGACAGGCCTCTTAAGCCTTTTGGGAAGGTTGGACATGTAATATTTACTAGCATCAACTCTGGACGTAGGCGTCTCTCTGGTTCTTAGGAAAGGGTCACGGGGTCGGAGGACGACAAAATCAAATTTCTTCTGGCTATATTATCAGGCGGGAAAGCCGGATCGAGAATGCTCATCGAGGCGGGTGGGTTCTACTCCTTTAAAACGGAAGCAGGGAAGGGAAGGAAAAGTGATTGGTAGTCACTTGGTCTGCCCTCCGAAGCTTCACCAGTGTTCCCAGCGTGCCTGCCGAGCTCACGAAGAGGCCGATTCGCGTAATATTTGGCAATAGACAGCAGGGCTCGCGGCAGTGCGCCACCAGTCGGGTAAAACGGTTATTATATCTGGGCTGGGGTACAGGAGATTGATCTCGCCTTATTCGGCTGACGAAATGTAACTCTACTTTAATTTTATTGCTGCAATGTCACCTCGTAGCTGACTCGCGCATAGTGGTGCGCGAGGTTCCCGGGCCTCCGACGACGATCTAGACGCCTCAAGGCAAGGGTTGGGGCTCAGCGAGGGAATCGGGCACTATACGGGGTAGTATTGTTCCTGAGGGCAATCGAAACTGAGGGGTCACCATGACGATATAACAGGCGGTGACGACGATTCATTTACATACAAATTTCCACACTTTGTTTTTGCTCCCATCAGTCTTGAGGCCGCGTCACGGGTTCGCGGGTCTCTTTCTCTAACCTAGTTTACATGTTCATAAGGCTATTTGCTAGGCTCGGCGATGTTTCCGGCCTCCATCAACGGCGCCGGGAAAACCGACAAACGCTCAAAACGCACCGGCAGTTCGCGCCCTAGCGCCAGGAACGGGTCTTGGCGTCAGCTGGCGCCTAAAGCATCAGCCAATTTCATGACAACACAATATCGATTTCGTGATCTCGGACCCCAATGCTGCACCTCCGCTGCCGTAGGTAGGTTAACGTCTCCAAAGGATTCTAGGATTTCAGCCACCTGTGCTGTGCTCAGTCTTTAACTCATCATCGCCTGATCATCGCCGGAGACCGGGCAAACACGGTTCCAAATCCATGTTATCCTAAGAACAGAAGCTACTTGCTTGACTGACTGATGATATACAGACGTCAGACAGAAATGTTGGCTATATGCGCACAATTGGAGGAATTAATAATGGGGCTGTGCTCTAACAGTCACTCCCATCGGCTTGAGTATGTGTAGCCGTGATGCTACTGTACGAAGGGTGCGGGCCACTGGACGCATGGTAGGTACCTAGGTAAGCAACAAAACGACGTGCCACGACATGTTCGTAATTTGATGGTACGCTCTCGCTAGATACCTACCAAAACGCAGGATAGATGCGGGAGATAGGTGCCCAATTGCTCAAAAAAGCCTACCTCAGGCTACCTAGTGAGTGACTTCCTCAGGACAATTATTTGGGGCTAGCCGGGAACCATACATTCACTCCAGCCATTCATCCGCTCCAGAGTTCGGCTTCGAATTAGCAAACAACGAATAAACAAGTGACGGAGGGGCGACAACCTCTGAGAATCGTGTTGATAGACAGAGCTACCGGCCTATTAAATTCTATTTTGTCTTCCTAGGTGACTAACCGAATTTGACAGTGCCGCCCAGAGTGTAGGTACGGTCCCATCCAGTGTTTTACAAGTCTCGCTTGCATTTTTCACGTTGGAGCTTTCCCGTCCTATCCTCGACCGTCACCTGAAAGCCCTACACGCACATCCTTCCATAACCTACATACATAGGTATACATACGGCACGCATCTGCAGGCTGAATGTACCTAGGTAATATCCATGATGTAATACTGTGAGGTAGGAATATCCTCTATGTAGGAAAGCATTGGTTGACTTCACCGTCATATCAAAATAATATGGCGGCGGTATGTGCCCGTAATAATAGCTACATGCGGAAAGCAACCGCCATTGCGTTTGCGAACACCATCATTGTGCAACAAAAGCTGAGATCCCGATCAACCAACCGGCAGTGGGCAGTGAGGCCACCACCACATGTTGGTCACCCTGCATCGGAAACGAATGCCACGATACGAAATCGTCTTGCTCGTTCGTTTCCAAATATATGCGATCCCTTAAATCTCAGGTCCCGGGGCCCCCGTCGAGGCGACTCATCTGCAGCTCGTTCCCATGAATGCTACGTTCAACCCGCAATATCCACGTCCTGAAGGGCCAGGCAATCACGTAAAAATCTGTTTCCCCGGCCAGATCTCATTCATTTACCAAACATTTTCAGGTTCGGCAATCTGGCCCATCGTTTTCCTGTCTTGTCGTTTTTTAACAGCTCGGCGCCGCTGTCCAACTCATCCCGTCTTTCGTTACCTTGGCCTGCATTGTCTCTCCTTCACAACAAGATATCTTATTTATGCTATGCCTATGTCCATTCACTGATATTTCGTGCCAATACTTTTGGCACATCCTTCTTTAAAGCACTGGAAAAGTACAAGCTTCGTCTTCCCCTATATACCAACTTGTGGCAGGATAGCTTGCGTGTCGTTACCATCAGCAGAGGTATCAGGTCTCTAATCGACCGTATACGAGCTCATCGCGCTATCAATAGTGGTGTTTTCTACCAATTGGTTCCGGTGCTTCTCACTTTGTCTGCGGCGGGATTGACAAGCATCCTACTTTTCGATTACGAGCATTGTGATACACTACCTACCCAGCCCCCCCCCCTCCCGACTGGCTACACCGCATCAGTTTCTGCCCTCTGTTCCGACTCCCTGGGAGCACTCAACTGGTACAGCGTCTCACTCAGAGCAACCTGAAAAAACGTGGACGGCTTTCCTTCGCCCATAGCGTGGAGCAGTGATCAGCACCGACAGGTCGTGGTCCATTTGCGGGTAGCCGCCAATCGTATCCGCAAGGCCCTCGCTGTACACAAGTGGTACCGCTTTACCTAGAGCTTCACGGGTGCCCGCATAAAAGAGACTGGCTCCTGCTGAACTCCGACGTGGGAATCATTCCCAAGTGGGATCCTTATCTTTGGCCGTTTGTCTAGTCTTCAACCTTAGGTCATTGTAATACACCACATAATCTCGGTTGTCAAGATGCGGCAGTATACGGCCGCCGAGTGGCCGGTCCACGAGGTATGTTGACGATGCTCATTCAGCTAACAATATTGAAACGAGCCATGCTAATAGTTTGCATAGATTATTTACACGGCCATTGTTGGTGTTATTATGCTGGCGGCGGTTTTGGAGTGGTTCTTATGGATAGCTGCATTCTTGTACTGCCTGTACAAGGTGTTTAGGAAGGCGGAACACTGGACTATCAGAGTCCTGGCCGTCATTATATCAGTATTGTTCCTCGCCTTCCGGTACGCTCGGGAATAATTCCATTGTTCATTAAGCCATTACTGACGTTCAGTTAGACTCATCTTTCTGCCCATTATGATCGTCACGCTGCCACTTCCGACTGAGATCACCCGGTATTTTCCAACTCAAGTGGTCGTTATCCTGCAATGGTTTGCATTTTGGAGCTTTGCCGGGCTTTTGACCATTCCTTGGCTTTTCTGCGTTTACCAGGTTGTCACCAACCAGCTTGGACGGACGAAACGAATTAAGCAAGTCCTGGACGAAGTTTCTGCGCCCAAAGTCGTCATAGTCATGCCCTGTTATAAGGAGGAGCCCGAAGTGCTCGTTACCGCTATTAACTCGGTCGTAGACTGCGATTACCCTCCCTCGTGCATTCATGTGTTCCTCTCATTCGATGGAGACCAGGAGGACGAACTATACCTCAACACTATCGAGAAGCTCGGCGTACCCTTGACCCTGGAGTCATACCCTAAGAGTATTGATGTTACCTACAAAGCGGCTCGCATTACTGTCTCTCGATTCCCGCACGGGGGGAAACGTCACTGTCAGAAATCCACCTTCAAACTCATCGATAAGGTGTACAAGGAATACCTGAAGAGGAACGACAACCTGTTCATTCTCTTCATCGACTCTGATTGCATATTAGACAGAGTGTGCCTGCAGAACTTTGTTTACGATATGGAACTAAGCCCTGGCAATCGCAGAGACATGCTCGCCATGACGGGTGTGATTACTTCGACTACGAAAAAACATAGCCTCATCACTCTCCTGCAGGACATGGAATATGTCCATGGACAGCTATTTGAGCGCACTGTTGAGTCGGGCTGTGGTGCCGTCACCTGTCTTCCGGGAGCTTTGACAATGCTTCGATTTTCCGCTTTCAGGAGAATGGCCAAATACTACTTTGCTGACAAAGCCGAGGAGTGTGAGGATCTGTTTGATTTCGCGAAGAGTCACCTAGGCGAGGATCGATGGCTAACACACCTTTTCATGATCGGCGCGAAGAAGCGGTATCAGATCCAGATGTGCACATCCGCATTTTGTAAAACTGAGGCAGTACAGACTGTGAAATCGCTGATTAAGCAACGGCGAAGGTGGTTCCTTGGATTCATCACAAATGAAGTTTGCATGCTGACGGATTGGCGCCTCTGGAAGCGATACCCGATATTGCTGATCGTTCGATTTGCACAGAACACTATTCGGACCACGGCATTGCTCTTCTTTATACTGGTACTGTCTCTTATTACAACGACTATGAGAATCGATCAACTCCCTATTGGATTTATCGGGGTCTCGCTCGGACTGAACTGGCTCCTTATGATTTACTTTGGCTGGAAGCTCAAACGCTTCAAGATCATGCTTTACCCAGTCATGTTTATCCTAAACCCGTTTTTCAACTGGTATTACATGGTATATGGGATCTTCACGGCTGGCCAAAGAACCTGGGGTGGGCCGCGTGCCGATGCGGCTACTGCCGATCAGGACACGACACCACAACAAGCCATCGAGAAAGCAGAAAACACCGGTGATGATCTTAATGTCGTGCCTGAGACATTCATACCTGCAGCGGAGATACAGAGGGGCAACAGCCTGAAGGAGAAGGGGGCCGGCGTCGCGAGGAGCAAGAGCAACAAGATCAAGCTGCTGCCACCCGAGAAGATCGAGGGCAAGTTCGCTGCGCCTGAGAAGAAAGCCGACGGCTTTTACGTCCATGATGAAGATTCAAGATACAGCTTTAACACACTGGGCGAATCATCCTATGGCATGAAAAGCCGTCTCGCACTGCAACATCGAGACTCTTGGGAGAGCTTCCTGACCACAGGTAACAACTCCGTCTATCTTCCTAGGCGAGTAGAGAGCATCATGGGCGACGAGGACCGTAGGAAATACGAGCTGGCACAGGCAAATCAGTACAATCAGTTCGTGGAGAACTCGAGGAAGTATGCCATCCCACCCCCGGGCCAGGTATACGAAATCGGAGACATCGACATGAATAAGTCCGAGTGGGACGTCGGCAAGGGGGGCGCAGCAGCCGATGCAGAACGACCTGAAAACCAACAGAGACCTCGCAGTCATGACAGTAGCATCAGCTCCCATTCGTCTCGCGCGCGTTCTCCGGCCCCAGTCACGCCGCCGGTCTCAAGAGGTCACTCATCACGCTCGGCGAGGCAGAGTGTTGGCTTGCAGGGAGCTAGCAATGGGAGGCGAACTGGTCGGAGTCCGCTTGCGAACGAGAGGCTGGACGCGTGACGCGGAGGACTGGAGGTTGCTATCTTCGTGCTGCGTGCGGCCAAACGGGATGCAGTGGACAGGAGAAACATATCTACAACATAATTGGGTGACAAGGGCGGTTGCTGCATGGTACAACGGCGTTTTGGTACTTTTTGGTCAAAAAAGAAGGAGCATTTAGGGAGCTAGTTATCCTCAGACATGGATCGCATTCGTCGCATTCGTCGCATTCGTAGTACAGCTATGTTCATATCGGCCACATCAGATGCCGGGTTTGCTTTAGATTAGATAGAAAACCACATGTACAATTCAACTGGCGCATTTCCGCACTTCTTGTCAAAGGGACGAAGATTGGTGTTATGATGTCGCCCAATCTACCCCAACGACGCTCAGGTCTTGCGGTCTCGGGATCTGACGCGACGTGGTGGGAAATGGATGGCTGCGACACCAGCATTTGTGCTGTGGCACGACCAAAGCCAGTCATGTAGTTTAGGGGCCGTGAAGCTCGCAAAGTCTACCCGTCAGTACGGGAGAAGGGCGGTTCCCTCGTTGCGCGGCGGCAAAATGTATGAATTTGATGGACGTGATGTTACCCAGCCCGGCGTTGTGGGGCGACGAGAAGCAACCCGATCAAGACCTCCTACCTAAGCTTATATCAAAGTAAATGTCCATATCATTTATCACTGAAACACTTTGTAACCCAACAAACGCTCTATTACCATCTACCTAGCTCACTTAATTATTGCTTTACCTATGACATGGTAATCTTCTTTACCCTTGCGGTCAATGGACCGAACTAGGCTAACCTAGGGATGATCCTAAATGTAGTATTGATCCCTATGGTTAGTGTAGATAGTGAAGTACGTAGTAGGTAGGTAAGATTGAATAAGCAGTACTTCGTACTGAGCAGTATACCTATAGCTAATAAAGGGCTATAGTGACGAGCTAAGATCCAACCTTTCATGCCCCGCGTTTTGGGCTCCCTCGTTGTGAGGCAAACACAGGCTGCATTGCCTATAACACAAAGAGGTATCTTACAGCATCTGTACTAATATCTCCACTACTGGCAATCACAGACAACTGCTGTACATACAACTATTAGTATCTACCTAGGACCTAGGTATGTACCTACCTCTGTACCTACCTACTACTAGGTACTATACAGCACTGTACGTGTATAAGTAGTAGGTGGGTGCGGCGAGGTAGGTACCAGGTAGTTAATGCGCAGCATAGAATGACAGCCAGCCCCACCACGACACACCGTGACGTTAATTGGTCGCAGGCTGGCAGCCAGTGCTAAACTGTTTGTTGGGTACCGTACAGCAGATAGGCTTTGTTCATACAGATCACGACCTTGCGTCCATTGCCATTTTTATCGATTTGGCCCATCTCCCCTCCATCAGCCGTATCTTCTGATCCAACACCGACTTCTCAAACCACCGGTTCTACTGCTCCTACTACTATCTCTTTGCTCCAAAGCCCCGACATAATCTCTCCACCACTCCTCTAGCAACCGACAGTTAGAACATCGTCCCTCGACCGCCCGTTTTCGGAAATCGGGCACATTCCTGCTTTGTCTCTACTACAACCACCAATTCCCTTTCTCTGTCGCCCGCTGTTTTCGGCACACTGGTTTAACACCTCGACTCTTAATCTTCACTATTCACTCTCCACCGTTTCAATGGCCACAACGCCAAAGCGCAGCCCAACCCCCGAGAGGACTGCAGCAGAAGACCCTGATACCGCAGCCGCGCGGAAGGAATTGAGGCAGACCGCTATTTCCGAGAAGCCTGATCTCTCTGCAATGGCTGCGAACGACTATGCATCGCCATCCGACGACACACCGAGTGCCGCCGCCAACGCTGCTAAGGATCTGATGTTGTCGCCTAAGAAGAAGCGCGCTCACGATGAGGTGGACGAGCCCAAGGATACGGCCGCTAACGCCGACTCCGATGGAGATGTCTCCCCGATTGGTGCCAATGGCAGCGCTTCGCTAAGCCGTACCGACCGCTCTGAGCCCGAGAAGAAACGCCCTCGCGATATCTCCAGCGAGTCAAAAGCTGCCCCCACGATCGGTGCTACTAAGGTACATACCATCTGCTACAACAAAATCAACGTCTTGGCAGATTCTTGTAGCTAACTATCTCTACACAGCCATTAATCCACTCCAAGGGCACTACTGCCAAGGCTTCATTTACACAAGCTTCATCTTCGAAGAGTAGCGACTCGGGTTCTGACAAGGGCCAGCCCACCGGCACCAAAAGCAATCAAACATTGGCGAAGAATACCAGCAAATCCGCCTTCCAATCCTCGGCCTTGTCCGCTTTCGCTAATCAGCCGTCACCATTCCTACAGGCTAGCACAGGCCAAACGGCACCGTCTATATTTGCCAGCTCCTCGTCGGCTCATAACTCATTTGCTGTAGCGACCCCCGCTGCCAACTCCATCTTCAGCGCTGGGGGTAGCTCTGGCGCCGCGTCCCCTTTCGGCCGACTCGGAGCAACACCCTCGCCTTTTGGAGGTCTCGGTGGCGGCTTAGGAGGAACTACATTTGGCGCGTCTGGCGGATCGCTGACGAGTAGCAAGCCAGCTAAGCCGTTTGGCGCACCTGCTAGCGATAAGGACGATGAAACAGACGGCGACGAAGGCAGCAATGCCGACGGGGACGATGGGGACGATGATGGGAATCAGGATGACGGCAACGACGGGGATGATGGCGCTGGCGCGACGGGGGATGGGGGGAGGTCGAAGCCACAACCAGGTGAGACGACGTAGATCCCGACTGTGATAAATACTCCCATACTGACTTCTGGCAGTGGCCGCTAATGACGACGAGGCCTCAATCATCCAAGCACGTGGTAAATTGTATAGTCTCGACAAAACAACAAATTCTTGGAAGGAACGAGGAGCCGGAATTCTAAAGTTGATGGTTCCCAAGGAATGCGCCGTTGCTGGTGACAACTCGAACGTGGGCCTTCCGGGATCTTTCGACCCTACTGCTCTCAAGGATTCCGAGTCCAAGATGATCCGTTTGGTAATGCGACAAGACGCCACACACCGTGTAATTCTTAATACTACTCTACTTCCAAACATGGAGTTTCGAGAGAAGTCGGGTCTCAGGGCTACATCGGTACTATTTACGGCCATCGAAGATGACGGTCCAGTTAGCATCACGCTTAGAGTACGTGAATATCGGTTTACCTCACATAGCGGCAGTAGCTGACAGTGTTGACAGATGAATGCGGCCCATGCTAAGAGGTTTGTAAATGATATCGAGAGTGTGCAGCTTCAACTCCAGTCGGTCTAGAATCCCGCTAGTGAATCTGCTTTTACTACTCGCCCTTCAACGCCCTTGCCCAATATCTCCGTGAGCGACGAAGTCGAGGCGCAGAGACCATCTACTCCTCCGCTAGCGCCTCAAGTCTCTGGGGACGGCAACAGCACTAGCCGGCACGGATCGACGTCGCATGTTTCCCAAGCACCGAATGCTCGACCCAGCACACCACCAGGTGATAAGCCGGGTAGGTCCTCAACGATCTCTTCACCGAAGCGCGATCACCAGGAGCCTAAGATGAACGGGCCCATTACTCGAGCTCGCCTGGCGCGGGCTACGAAATCTTAGTCATGTTGTGAGACTCCTTTTCGAAAAAGATGACGCGTCGTACGCGCTGCATAGTTGCGTCTACTTTGTTCTATCGACACAAATGTCTGGGCTGTGAGGTGAAGGACCGGGGAGTTTTGGACGTCATTGCATAAGATACATTTCCAGATGTGGTTAACGAACGAGGTTGGTCCAGGTGACGATAATGACAGGGATGGTACCTACTATTGTGGTCATACTGGTTTAAGGAGTGGACACTATTACGAAACAGTATCACAGCATGGGTCTCATGGATATCTGCTCTGGTTTTTCGGAGTTGACTGGAGGCGGAACATACCCGATAGAGGATAGCATAAGGGAGGCAGCCTCGATCACTGGGCGAGCTGATTAGCCGTGTCTTGAGTTAAACTAAGCTGGTATTAAATTCGAGAGCACTGTCTGATTTCAACAAGAATAGTCTCTTCAAGTGATACTTTTGCTTGCTAAGTTGGGGGCCGGCAACTGGCGTGTGGTTTCGCCGATGCCAATTAATTATCTCTAATTTGAGCTTACTTGAACGAGTGATTCCTCGCATTGACTTTATATTCTTCGAGCAACTAATTCTTTCGGAAACTACAGTATTTATTTGGCGCACAGTTAGATTTGACTCACACTAGATAATGGCTGATCGGTTTTGAGTATGATTCAAATAAGGCAATACTTTATAAGTACCTAGCCATATAGAGGCGGCATGACGTCACGTGCTCGCGCGCCACTACGCGAAGCGTGGCTTGAAAGACGCCTAACACCTACATTGCTATGACTTGATATGGTGTTTTCCATGCAGCCGTCTTGCCCCAATGCATCTCGACTATAAGTGAAATGTCTTCTCTCAAGGCCGCTACCGTCTCCAATAGAATAATCAAGCGAAAGAGGAAGCGGTCACAATCTGAAGCGCGAGGGCAAGTTCCTTCCGGAGACGGTGCTCCTCCAACGGATTTTGTGGATCCTACTGATGCCGCTGGAGATGGTCGTCGCGGCGGCATAGAGGAGGCTCCGAAAGATGCAGTTGCGGGAACAGCTGCGTCGGGTCGACAGAAGAAGACGAAGAAGACTGCAACGGGCATACAAAATGTCCAGTGCCTGATCGACTGGCCTCTACGGTTTACTGAGTTGGAAAAGACCCATCGGGCCCTGAACCTGGTCTTCACCTTCTGTTCCACCAGGAAGCATCTCGCTACTACATTTGATAATATCCGCTCCGCTGTTGAATCTCACACGAAACAAGAGCTCAAGGTCGAAGATGTAGCCGCCATCGTCGCCATTCGCTCAGAGGGCGTCTATTTTGGTTACGTGGATGAAATCATGTTACAGACCGATATAAAGGGTGCCGAGCGGGACGTGACCTTCAAGTCTAGCCGTTCAAAGCACATCACTGTCCAGGGACCTGCCCCAGATGCATCAGTAGGTGGTCTGACGGGTATGGATGACCTTGCAAGCCGACACCCAGACGACCAACCGCCCAGTGGACGTGAGGTGCTATTTTTCGAATTCATCGACGGCGATCTGAAGCGGCAAGTTCAGGATCGGAAGTCTGGGGAGGTAGTGAAACCATCTAGGCGGCTCCGAGACGAAGAGTTGAAGATGCCCGTGTACAGTCAAAAGCAAATGACTACCTTGATCGAGAAGCGCAACCAGAAATTCGCCAATGCCGTCAAT
The DNA here is from genome assembly GCA_025201785.1 of Xylaria longipes. NCBI lineage: Eukaryota > Fungi > Ascomycota > Sordariomycetes > Xylariales > Xylariaceae > Xylaria > Xylaria longipes. The sequence goes on from MU619693.1 coordinate 246,533, forward strand.
TCCTTCATCAACCGCTGCGTCGAACAGAAACTTGACCCAGAAGTTGCGTTGCACCAAGAGGCTCAGGCATATATTCCTGCTCCATCTGATCCTGAATCCGTTACGCCGAAACCAGAACTAAGTGTCATTCCGAAATCCATTCCAAAAGAGAGAAAAAGTATTCCGGAGATTGTTCAGGAGCTCAAGGATAGCTCCTGGTACACAGGTCAGATCGTACCTGATGGCCATAGGGTCTTTGATGCCCAGGAACCCGTTTACGGTGAGCTTGACTTCCTGTTAAGTCAGGATATGGTCAATGCTCTTTACAATACCAAAGCCATCATTCAATTCTACGCCCATCAAGCCGAAGCTATCAACAGCCTTCATGCCGGACGCAATGTTGTTGTTTCTACATCTACAAGCTCCGGAAAGTCATTAATATATCAACTACCAGTCTTGCATGCACTAGAGAATGACCCTCACACCCGTGCCATGTACATATTTCCTACAAAAGCTTTAGCCCAGGATCAGAAGAGGAGCCTGAAGGACATGCTTGGGTACTTGACTGGCTTAGAAAATGTGCTCGTTGAGACATTTGATGGCGACACACCTATGCACGAGCGGAATGAGATACGCGATGAGGCTAGAATCATCTTCACGAACCCAGACATGCTGCACATCACCATATTACCGCAAGAAGATCGATGGAGGACGTTCCTAAAGAACCTACGCTACGTAGTTGGTGAGTGGTTTCCGTATGGCCTACAAAGTACGCTGCTAACGGCGCCCAGTTGATGAATTGCATTACTATAACGGCTTGATGGGTTCTCATGTCGCTTTTATCATGAGGAGACTTCGACGAATTTGTGCAGCGGTCGGCAATCGACATGTTAGGTTTATATCCTGTTCTGCTACCGTAGCAAACCCACAAGATCACTTCAAGACGATATTTGGCATCGATGATGTACATCTTATTGACTTCGACGGGTCGCCATCAGGTCGCAAGGAATTCCTTTGCTGGAACACGCCATTTAGGGACCCCGGTGATCCCTCAAGCGGCCGTGGGAGTGCTCTGGCAGAGTGCGCTCGCCTTTTTTGCCAACTTATTTTAAGGGGTGTCCGTGTCATAGCCTTCTGCCGAGTCAGGAAACAGTGTGAAGAGCTGGTTACGGCCGCAAGGTCCGAACTCGAGTCACTTGGTCGTTCAGAATGCATGGCTCGCGTGATGGGATACCGTGGTGGGTACACGCCGCAGGATCGCCGTAGAATAGAGAGCGAGATGTTCGAGGGCAAACTGATAGGCATTGTTGCCACTACAGCGCTTGAACTAGGCGTTGACATAGGTACTCTGGACTGTGTTATCAGCCTCGGGTTTCCTTACACTATTGCGAATTTGCGACAGCAGAGTGGGAGGGCGGGTAGAAGGAATAAAGACTCGCTTTCTATTCTGGTGGGGGATTGCTTTCCTTCCGATCAACATTATATGCAGAACCCGAATGAACTATTCACTAAGCCCAACTGTGAGCTACAAGTTGATCTTAGCAATATGCTGGTACTCGAAGGTCATATACAATGCGCAGCTTACGAGATGCCAATTAGGCCAGCTGAGGATGCACATTATTTTACACCAGATCTTGCTAAGCTTTCCGAGGAACGCCTAGTCAGAGACGAGTTGGGCTATTATCACTGCCACGACAGGTTTCGACCAACGCCGGCAAAATTTGTGGCTATTCGAGACACTGAAGATGACCACTTTGCCATCGTCGACATCTCGCACGGACAAAATATTGTTCTCGAGGAACTTGAGGCTTCAAGGGCCTTCTTCACCTTGTATGATGGCGCCATCTTCCTACATCAAGGCAACTCTTACCTCGTTCGCGATTTTCAACCTGATCGTAAGATCGCGAAGGTGGAAAGGGTCAAGGTGGAATGGACAACACAGCAGAGAGATTTTACCGACATCGACCCAGTAGAGTGCGAGGCTGTCCGCAAGATTCCGGGGTCGTTATCTCGGGCGTTTCATGGCTCCATTCGCATCACACAAAATGTCTTTGGCTACTTCAAGGTAGACAAGCGTCGGCGGATTCTTGATGCCGTCCAAGTTGATAATCCTCCTATCATCCGACACAGCAAGGGCATGTGGCTAGACGTTCCGAAGCGAGCCCTTGAGATTCTTGTTGATCGTCGTCTTCATGTAGCGGGGGCCATTCATGCGGCAGAACATGCCATCATGAGTCTTAGTGAGTAATTCCCGGAACCATTTTCTTCTTGTTTTGGCAACTGTTAGAGTACAAGATTCCCCCCTTTTTGGGGGGCCAAGACAATGTTTGCAGGCTTCTGAGACCCTCATAATCACGCTTAACCTGGCGATAACTGACTACGACTGTTCTAGTGCCCAACTTTGTCATAAGCATGCCTGGCGACGTGCGAACCGAATGTAAAGTGGGATTGAAAGAATTCGCCCAGAGGGAAACCTCGAGGAAACGACCTGCTCGGTTAACATTCTACGACGCGAAGGGAGGTGCGAATGGATCCGGCATCAGTACCAAGGCGTTCGAATTCATCGACATGCTTCTTATTCAGGCCCTGGACCGTGTTCAGCATTGTCACTGCGAGTCAGGATGCCCCGAGTGTGTATGCTCGGAGCTCTGCAAAGAGGCAAACGAGGTCATGAGCAAGGCGGGAAGCTCGGTCATCCTTAAAAGCTTACTAGATATGGAGATAGATGTCGACGCTCTGCCCATGGGTCCTGAGGAACTCAGTCCGGCTGGTATCGAGACCGTAGTGCTGGCAAAGCCTGTGCCAACGCGGGGTAGACTCCTCGTCAATGACGTGGTCAAGGTTGAGGATGATGAGCACTCTGTGGTGTTAGAGCAACCAGCAGTGGGGACGAACAGCACATTCTTGTCTGATTAACCATACTTCATATATATACTACCTCATTACGATTTATTGCTCACTATAGTGTATTAACAATACATGATTCTGAGCAAAGCGTATAAATAAACGTCAATAATCGCTCTCCTCGGAATCGCTCAAATCCAATCGTCATCTTCCGGGCAGTCCGGTTTGTAATGACCGTACTCGCCACCTTATTGGGTATGATTAGTTTGTTGAGTCTGTTGTTGTCAGAGTTAGAACCCACATTGATAGCAATGAACATCTCGTGATGTATGACCATTTTCACCACCTGGCTTAGACATTAGCATATACTTAAGCTACCTAAGGAAGCTAGTTACACTCACATGTACTACAGACCTCCTGGGATCTGTGCGCGGCTGCAAAATGGCCATATTCGCCACCTAAGCGTGCGGGATAATTAGCAACTCAAGATATAACATGGACTAGTGAGAACTCTCGGAGGATGACATACATTCATAGCAATGCGGCTCATTCGCGTAGTAGCCATGCTTTTTACCTGGGGCAAAGTAAGCAACTGGTTATTATTACGTGATTATAGCGAATGCCAAGTGGATTTAACGCACACTTATAGCAATGCAAATCATTTACATGGTGGCCAGATTCATTACCTAACGTATCAATCTATCAGCCGGTTGTATCGCTAAATGCACCAGGGTGAATAGTGCACTACGAACACTCATCACAGAAATTCGAAGACTCGAGACTAAAAGTCTCGGGCTTGACAACGATATCTGTGGGATGAAAAGCTACGGGTTGCGGCTTTTGGGTTGGCAGCTTCTCGACTTCACTACGAAGTCGCCTATGAGCGTGGTCCTTTCCTTCGCCGTATATAAGCGGCAAGAAGACACCAAAGATGCCCAGCAAAGAATAAACCATGTCTCTGTACGAATCCAGGAGTCAGACACTGCCGCGTCACGCAATCTTAGGGAGCCGGGGCCTTAGCAAAAAGGGGGGATAGGAAAACACTCCAGAAACGCGTACTCTTCCTCCTTCGTCTAACGGGGTTCCGCCCACGACATGCGCTACTCGAAGCTGAAGCTGGACAGATCGGTCCCGCGGAGAGCAACGAGGTCGATGCCCGTGATCTGGTGTATCTCTCGCTCGAGACCGGCCCTGTCGCCGAGCCTGACGCCGTCGCTCGAGAAGAACTCGACCGAGCGCGGCGCCAGGAGCTCCTGGAGCGTCCAGCCCCGCGTAAACCACCTGCTCTGGCGGAACGCGGGCTCCAACTTCGCCTGGGAGCGTGATGATGATGACGCCGCGGCCGACATCGCGTGGGGAAACAGCTCGTTGGAAGTATCGCTAGCCCTTGGCACGTCCGATAGGTACGCGTAGCACTTCTCCGCGTTCTGGTACCATCGGAACATGGAGTTGATGGCCCGTGTAAGCTCTACCGTGTCCTCTTGGTTTATGCAGCACGTGTCGATCCAGACGTGTTGCAGGCCGTCGGCGTTAGCCCGGGTGCTGCAAAACAAGAGCTTGCGGTACGCGGCCTTCTGTTTGAACGTATTGTCCTTGATGTCTGTTATGGAGATTTCGTCTTCCTTGTCGCCCCAGGTGTGCGAGAGTATGGCGTAGGGGGGTATGTCATTGTCACCATTGGCGTATACTTTTGTGAGGCTAAAGCCGCCGTCTTGAACCTTGAGAAGTCGCATGATTGGCACAGACTAGAGGACTCGTATCGAGGTAGAGGGGAGCATTGGAAACGAGACAGGTGCGGAGATTTCTCGTTGTCGTTGTAAGGCTGTGACTTACATGCATCTTGGCGAATACTCCTTTATGCAGGTGAGCTGAAACTGACAGCTCATTGCTACTTAACATGCGAATGTGAGATTATTGTGGATTATAGCGCGGCTGCAGGTATTTGAGCGCGTTTTACTTCACTGTTGCAAATGTGTTGCGATTCACACCTCTTCTCGGCGCCGAAAACAAGTATTGAATCCAAGTATCGATACCAAACCTCAGACGCAACCAGAGTTGATATAGCGATTGAGCAACCTGACCATATAACTCTGATAATAGCAAGGATATAACCCAAGTATTGGACTGCAGCACTCCAACTGTCATAAGCACAATCCCGGTGACTATGGTCCGTACTTCATGCAAGCCACCCGCCTGCGTCACTCCCCTCATCATCCAACGACAGGAGTAAACAGAATAGTATGAACTTTTAAATTATTTTGAGCTTCCCTAATGGCGTCTAGGTAAATTGGGAAGGATAGCAAGCTATTTCGCTTCCGCGTTCGATACCATGTATCCCGCATTACTTCGGCAGGTTTTCGGACAACTTCGCTTTCGAAGTATACAAGCCTTGGAGAAGGGGATCTGCTAAGCCTACTAACAGGAAGCCGTATTTACGCACCGACATTGTACGAGTTTTTTTTTAACAAGAAGTAACTAATTATGCGAATAAGATTCTACTCTATTCTATAGTCGAATGCAAGTCTTGTAGTATCATAGTAGTCTACGGAGCAACGACGTCCACCTCCAGAGGATCCCCCAACCTCCGAACACTGACGACAAGCCCGTGAACAGGATAAGCGGCCCATACGTCGAGGCGTATCCAAAATCGCCGATCGGAGTCCCGCTCCCAGCTTTCAAAAGCGGGACACTCACAAGACCACCGCTGACGTATCCAATCCCGCGGGCCCCGTTGAGCAGCCCATAGAGCATGCCGGCGTCAACCGCCTCGTTCCACCTCGCTGCCTCGCTTTCAAGCTCGTTGATCACACCGCCCCAGGTAGCACTGTAACCACCTGCGAAGAATCCGAACGTTATAGAGAAGAGTAGCAACTGTGCCAGACTCCCCTGAGACGTGAGGCCCCAGAGAAAGAAGGCCGCCAGCGCCGAAGACAGCGCCGAGACAGCCGTTACCGTCGTGGCGGACATGGGGAAATATTTGTTATCACTCAGGTACCCGAACAGAGACGATGCCAGAATGCCAGGTATGTTGAACACAGTCAACAGCAGCGTCGCAGACGTCTGTGAGAGTCGCGTCACCTCGCGGGCATACGTCGGAAGGTAGGACTGCGGAATACCATACCCGGCACTCTGCAGAATAATTGCGACGCTGTAGACGTAAAAAGTACGGTGGCGCAAGAAGTGCCAGGGGATGTTCCTCCTGCGCCGAGCTTGGCCTGGTTCTGGGGTGGAGCTGGCGAGAATAGTAGGATGTGTAGGGATCAGGGCGATGGAAAGCACTGCAACCCTCGAGTGGTCAGTAATCGATGTTCCGAGCGTGATTTATAAAGATTTTAGAAGTATGGGAAGCTCCCACGATATAAGTTTACCCCCGGAAGGAGTATCGCACACTCAAAAGGAGAGAACTTGAAAACGATTGACTTCTAGGGATTTACTTACGACTCGTCCCCAGCGCCACGGCGGCCCAGACGCGCATGGCGACGCGGAACCCGTAGTTCTCGAGCAGAGCGCGCGCGACGAACGGCATGAAGGACCCCACGACGTTCTTACACGACAGCGTGACGCCGTAGGCAACGGCGCGGTGGTTCTTGCCCCCGGCCCCGGTGGTGGCGGTGCCGAACCACTCCCCCAGCGAGAGGGTGGTCGGGCTGTAGACGAGGGCGCACCCGAGGGACGCGAGCACGCCCTGCGTGACGACGAGGTGCCAGACGTCCGTGGCAAAGGACGACAGCACGAAGCTTGCGGTGGCGAGCACCGCGCCCGCCACGGCCGCCGTCTGCCGCCGCGACGCCCAGCGGCGCGTGAACGCCGCGAAGAGGAAGGGCATGGAGAGGTACAGCACGCCGTTCGACGTGGTGCCGATTATGCCCGTCACGTCGCGGCTGCCGCTCAGCGTCCAGTTGTTCATGTAATACTCCTGGAAGACTCCGTAGCTCATGGAGAATCCTGCCGTGATGTTAGCGATGTCAGGTATATATTCGTATCTATGTATGTATGTATGCGGATCGAGAGAGAGAATTGATGGTCAAGAAAACGAGACACGGCAACGGGAAAGGTATCGATGTCAGACTCACCCCATATTGGCAATTGCGAGATCGAGACGCCCAGGAGAATAAGTGCTCTCTTCCTGCTGGCCTCTGTCTGTCGGGCATCAGACAATGCCGGTGTCCCGTCATCGTCGCCAGCACCAACAATATCTGTGACTTGTTCGGAGGGCGTGGTGGATGGCTGCAGCTCTTGTAAAGATATGCTATCGGTTCGACTCATTGTGCTATGTTTGTAACCCAAAATATTAGCTAGGAGAATAATGAATGTCGTTTAATTATTGTGAGAGGGGACGCCGCGACGACATGAACACCGGTTTCCACCTTCGGAGTATGCGCCGATCTCGGAATCTCTGATAGATTCGCTAGGCAAGGTCAGGCCAAGGTCAGGCCAAGGTCAGAGCAAGGTCATTGGCTATATGCCGATCTCTATCCATCTTATCTATGTTTATCTCATTGAAATTCGGGCTCATCAACCTGTAATTGACGCGCGGCTAGCACAAGGGAATAGATTCATGGTCATTATTATTAATACATACGTACGGTGCAATACATACATACATGATATATCTCGAGGGTTCAGCTTCTTTGAGAGCTCCGTATGTGGCCCTCACTGCTCCTCCATACTGCAGCATACTAAAAAAACACAAGGACGGCACCGGTTTCCGCGCTATCAAAAGGGTATCTTACATAGCCACCGTCGGGACCGTCTAGATCCTCAAACCACCACGCTCAAATGATGTAACGCAACAGGGTCAATGCGACACCATCACTCCAGAGATGCTGTCTATATGTAGAGAAACCGCCTATTCACATGCTGAAAAAAAAGCAAAGACCACTCATACGCCGGACTGCCAACATCTATGCCTCTATGAAGGGAGAAACAGGAGAAAACTCACTACACAGCCTCATGCTTTATGGGATGGTGCAATAACGGTCGTAGGCACATTCGATCTGTACCACCTTCTTCGTTCTGTCGGCCACCCTCACCGTTCTCGGAGGCACCTAACCAGCGACGCCAAAGTGCACCACTAAATCCCGAGTTGTAGTAGAAGGTACCGCCTTGCATGTTGTGCTCGCCCCAGCCAAAGGGGCTGTCTACCGGCGTTCGAGGTTTGTTAAAGGTCTGATCCAACACATCCAAGGGCCAGCTTCTGTCGAAATAAACTGGATGTGGTAGGTAGAGAGCTTTGTAACCGTGGTGAAATGCGACGCTCCCGGGCCACATCTCGGGGAACATGGTATGATGTACACGCCAAGTCTCCTCACTGTAAGAGCTTAAGTCAGAAAATGCCGCTTATAGTGTTAAAAACTAAGCTTCGGGTGCATGTGGAAACACGCACACATATACATGAGTAGACACTGCCAAAACAGGGGAGTAGATGACTGAGAAATACGTACTGCATCGTGTTCAACAAACGCCTCGAAAGACGCGCAACGGTGACTATAGCAGCGCGTCGCGGCGGCGTATCGACTGAAGTATCGTAACCCGTTACGTCGTCCCGGAATACCCAGTTGGTCTTGGACGGATCGAATAGAGGATCGAAGGTTATCAAGTCTGCAGCCTCGCCTACACCCCACTTATAGTCATCTTCTTCGAATGTAGTCGGCGGCGTCGTGTCGTCGGGTGAGGATAGTACTCTATATTTGCCAGCCGGGAATGTTACGGGACCCCAAACAGGTGTCTCGCCTGTCTCTTCCGTTTCTCTCCTGACAAGGTCTGTAAAATTGGACCAAGGTCCGTGGCGCTCCGGTATCCAGAATCGCGAGTTACGCTCCCACATGAGTTTCCGAGGCTGCTTGGCAGCCCAGTTCGCGGCCCCGTTGAGAAGTTCATAATAATGACCACCGTATCGTAAATCCATCTCCCAGTTCCAAACGAAGTCATACTCCTGGTGTTGCTGAGAAAACCATTGTAAAGCAAAATGTGCCGACCGGTAAACGCCATAAATATCTTGGCCCGCGTGATTAGCCACGTTGTCTTTCTTACGGAACGGCCCGGGGTAGTAGGTTCGTAGTTGCCGTTCTGACCACAAAGTAGTGATATCCCAGAATTCAGCCGGCACGTTGTCCCTCAGGGTCTTGTTGTATACCTCCTCAGATGCCCATATTGGTAGATTATCGTCCTTAACATGAACGAGTAGATGCACATCGTACTCACCACCCGACTTTAGGGATAACTCGTTGACCATAGCCCTGAGCGTAAGAAGTTGGATGTCGCTGTAGTCATATCCCGTCCACGTACGGAGGACAAAAGCCGAGCGCGGTAACTTCTTCTTTTGGTTCCCATCTTTTTCTAATGAGGTATCCTTCAAGCCGAATCGTTCCTTATTCTTCTCAAAGCACCGCTTTTGGACCCTACCCCAGTTTACCTTACGATAGTCCACCTTGTCGATCATGACCTGTACCTTTTCAGCTCCTACATGGCTAGAATGCTCTGAAAAGCCCAAGCCACCTTCTTCACGGCTGTAACTGTAACCATATGGACCAAAGCGCCCGAATCGCTCATAACATCTGCCTGGGGCGATCCCTATCGTTTTGTAATCTCCCCATGACGGAGCGGCCATTTTGGCAGGGATACCGGGGTACGCGTAGATATTTGGAGCCGGATGTTTTTCCTCCTCATCTAAATAACATGCCTGAACGGGATGGTGTTCCTTCAGATACTCGTCAGAGGTGAAGTTGGGAAATGGGTCAACCACCTGTGGGTCAAATGGGGGTGCATCATGGATCTTGAATTTGGCTTCCGGCGGCAATTTCTGGTCTGGGATCCAGTCATTGTAGGCAACGAGAGAGCGAACGCCATTATAGAAGCCATTCAATCTTGAGGGGTGGGTCAGCACGAATGCAGTTAACTAGGGAGTTCGCACGATGTGGCCTTTGACGTGCTTACCTGGGGAATGCCTCCCAGTGATAGGGTATTCTCTCTTCTACCTGCTCTTTCTTGGTATAATGACGCAAGCTTCCCGTAACTATCACGATCAAGAGAGAGAAGCTGGCTATCGCGAAAAAGACAAATCTCTTGGGCGAGGTGCGAAGTAACAGAGCTAAGCGTCGACTCGACCTCATACCGCCCCCATTATGCCGAGTTCCGGATAAGGCAATAGGCGATTCTAGATTCGAATCATTGTGCACTCGATCGTAGGTTGGCAAAGCATGATATGCGGTGCCTGAGCCCCGAAGCGATGGGAGCCGCGAGAATAGACCTTTCAGAGCGCTCATTTCTTGTATTTATACAGAAAGAGCAGGAGCCTACGGGTGGCAAAGCGAAAGAGTGAAGCAGTTGCACACCTCTAGAAGGTATAGACCCTATCAGGTAGTGAGGCTAGGCCTTCATCAAGCATCCACACTTAAAGCCAAGCTGCATATGCTGGTATTATCGATGCAACGACTTCGGCTGGGTTGACATGCCGCAGGCACAAGGAGAGAGTGACAAGGAGCGGAATGCAAGACGTAATAGGCAATAGGCAATAGGCAATAGGCAATAGGTCTGCCGTAAAAAGAGAGAGGAGACAGAACAGAACGATTGTGAGGTCTACTGTACAGCAGAGAAAAGAGCGTAGCGTTGAGACTATGATCAACATATGGGTCCGGAGGAAGAACACAGCCTGTGAGCGCCAAGACTGTTGCACACCTTAATACCAATCTGGGTATGGGGGAGGTCCACGGTGGACTGTGATTGGACTGCAGAGCGATGTCGTTGCAGTTCCGCATTTATTACGCTGTGCCCGTCCATACTACTGTAGGTATCGTGTAGTACCTACTTAGGCAGGCAAGGCCAGCAGCTAAGTAATGATAGGTTGTTGCGGCAGGAGCTGTCGATAGTATTACAGCATAGTACCCTAAAGCATCCTAAAGGTCGTGTTGATTGGCGGGGGTTGTACAAGTAAAGCTGTGTAGCAGAAAAGTTTGTACATAGGCTGCAAGGAGATCTATCCATCTCTAGCTAGTGCACATCCCCTTGGTTCTGCCCTTGACTTTCATATAATGACTTTCATATAAACTGGTTCCTATCCCCTTAGAGACCCATTCGGCTGCAACATCCTTGAATACACCGAGGACCAGGATATAGGCCAATTAAATCATCTGTTTAGTAGATACATAACTTCACACCTAATTTGGCCCGTGCTAGAGGTACTAGAACGAACTAATGATACTAACCAGTTTTGCAGTAAAAGCGTGGAGAGATATCCTTTTATCGTGTCACTTCTGTTAGCAGGGGTAGTGTGGGTCAAATCGGTGTCCTTTTTGGTGTTGCAGCCGAATGGGTCTCTAAGGGGATACGTACTTGCAGGCCAAAAGTTTGCTATGAAACAGGGAGCAGTCAGGCAGTGTGCTTCCCACCGGCATGGATCAGCCAATTATAGCCCTAGGTTCATAGTGGGGAGTTGCGATGTCATGAACGCACGTGTGAGTTCGTGGTCTTCAAAAATTATTTGTTCGCGACTTACTAACTTGTTTAGGTCAGGTGCATGCTAATGTAGGCCCGTGGCCATTGATTGTATGGCTCTGATATTCCCTAACCCTACCCAGGTAATAAGGATCCTGCGGCCCCCTTTTCCTGTGCTTGTGGCACAATGCCTCCCTACAGTAGTGCCTCCGCCTATATACAACGCTGGCAGGCAACTAGTGCAGCTAACATGGCCCGTTGGTGGAGCACGGCACGTGGGGTTTGGAATAGAAATCTTCGAAGACTCCTCCCTCCTGTCGCCGCATTCATTCCATCCAATCCTACCATCTGGATCCTTTACTGTAGGTACTCGCGCATAGAAATTCGCTCTCCAGGCAGCGAAATCACCGGCCCGCTTTCCGAGCAAGTTTAAGTACCTACAGTAGTTGTCGAGCCTCCTAACTAAAAGAATGACTATATAGCTGCCTAAAATCGGTACATGGACATAAACGAGCAAGAAAATAAGGAGCATCATTTACTTGTACTTGCCCAGGTTACCTGTTGGTCATCTGAACCATCTCGCGTATTATCTATAGAATAGGCAGGTCCTCTCTCGCTTGTGCGCTCCACGTTAGATTGCCAACCTAGGGGGATCCTGTTAGCAGCTTACATCGCTTGCTGTCGTCCGAATGGAAACTTCGCGGGATCATGGGTAAGTAATCTATATTCGCAACATCCCTCGCTTCCATGCGTCTCCCTATCCGTACCATGATAGGTTGATAGATGTTGGTAAGCAACGTTGAAACCGCATAGGTATGCGCCGCACGTCTACCGTACATTGCCTCATCAGAATGTTTTATGATATGAAAGTCTCTACCTGTTAGTGTAAGGTGCTCCGGCTCTGCTCCGGCTAGGCAACACTCAAAACAAGCTTTAATTCCTGGAAAGGGAATGGATCTGTCACTGGTCCTACTTATCATTTACTGAATGATATCATGTCTGTCTCTGTCTCTGAATAATCTATTCGTTACCGACCGGGTTCGTGTTAAAAAGTGGGCTGGCAAAAGGCGGATCAGTTGACTAACACATACTCGCGCGCTTAGACATCAATATTACTCAACCATGAATTCTAGAGATAGAAGCCTCTTTGGCATATAGAATTCACGGTGTCAATTTTTCCTTCCGAGTCTGCTCCGAGGTGATCTTGAAATATGTCTCTAACCTTTATCCGAGCACAAGCTCCCACTGAGCGAAAATGATACGGAGGGACTCTCATCATAAAGAATATATATATATATTTGGGAGCCACTCTTAATTGCTATCGTACATGTATATGAACGAATAGCTTACACAGCACTTCCTTCTATATGGTAGTGTATATTCCGTTGTCCGTTCCCATGCGTCTCAGGGCGACTCAGCTCAGCTCTGTGCCTAGCCCTCCTCAATTAATGCTGTGGAACAAACAGTAATTGCTGATGTTATCCAAAGTTGGTATGAGATCTGCGAACCCCAGTTTATTATCGTCTACGCCGAACACCTCTGAGCCGCAATGCAGTGTCTTACCTCGCAGGACGTGTCTAGACAAAAAAGCCTGCCGTGATAAAAGGGAACCAGAGTTGGCAGATGATGAGACACAAGAGACGTGGTTTACGCTCGTTGATCCGCTCACATGCTATCCTCCATCTGTCGACTCCGTACTTTCGCCCATTCATCCTTCTCCTTCTTGCCTCCCTTTTGCTCCAGCCCCATCCCGCGCTCGACCCATTCTTTACTCGCCATTTCGGTCAATCGAGATAGCGCACGTATAAACGCGAACCGTTCCTCATCCCCGGAGAATAGCGTAGAGTCCTTGAGCTGGTCGATATTACTGTCCATGTCTTCCATCATGTGCTGCATGGCATGACTGACAGACTCATTGTTGTCAAGGTCCTTAGCTGATATACCATCTCTTTTGAGCGAGTGGTGAAGTTCATCAGGCGCGACGAACAGCTGGGTCAGCGGGACGGCTGTTGTGAGCACTAGCTTAGCGTGTGATTCGTAGACTGCATCGATGAATGTGATAAACCGTCTCGCGAGATCGCGCTCACGGTACGTCATTCCTGGCACGTCAGACACGATGAAGGCGTCGTAACTGCGCATCAGTTCAAGGTAGTCTGCTGCTCCAGTCGCACGGCCGATCAGTTCTTGGAACGTGAACCAGGCGCAGCGCCCACTGACACGTGGTACGTGAATCTCGCGCCCCCAAACTTTTTGGACCTCGGGATGAGGTTCAGGGTTTTCGGAGTCGCCTAAGAAGCGTAACCACTTCTCGATGTGGGAGGCAGCATGACTGTCGAGGGGCGTGTGGTAAACACCGGAAGGTGGTCTTGGAATCTTGCGGTAGTCTGTGGGCGAGTCGAGATTGATGACATGTAGGCGCGCTTTCAGGAGATTGATGGCAGGGATGAAAGATTCTCGTTGTATCCCATTCTTATATAGCTCGTCGGGGTGCCGATTTGAGGTCGTGACGAGAACTACGCCATGAGACATCAGCGACTCGAGTAATCTCCGTAGTATCATGGCGTCGGCGACGTCAGTGCACTGAAATTCGTCGAAGCACAGGACATTTGCCTGTTCGGCAATATCGGCGGCAACAAAGGGGACGGCATCGATATCGTTGCCGTGTTCCATCTTCATACGATGCAGCCGCTTGTGCACATCCTGCATGAAGTTATGAAAATGTATCCTTGTCTTGGACTTTACGACGCTCGGCAGTGTATCGTAGAAGAGATCCATCAACATTGTCTTGCCGCTCCCTACATCACCGTATAGGTATAACCCCCGCGGCAGATCATCGGGGATGTCTTGTATGACGCTGGTCTTATTCTTGGAACCAAACCACCCGAACATTGATTTTGTCGGCTTGAGCGACTCGAGGGTGGGATGGACGACGGGCCGAGAACTGTAGTGCACGAGTTCGTCGCGCAGATGCTGCAAACTTTGGATGATGCCGCGCTGGTGCTCGTCCTCGCGCAGACGTCCCGCGGCTACTCGTCTATCATACTCCTGGATGGGGCCAACGTCATGGGGCGACTCTGCTGCTCGCGCTCAGCCGTAAGCAAGAGGATCACAAGTACCTCGGCAGTAACCTACTTGATTCCACAGGGCTCGACACAACAGTGGCATGCTGGCGTCTCGCGATGGTAGTGGGTTGGGTGTGTGGTCTCCATCGACTCGCAGGACTCGTACGTATAGTGTATGACCTTGTCACTGTCACAAACTGTCGCCTCCCACCAACACGCAAACAGTGGATCCTGGCCCTCGAATGCTTTCCTGTCGTCGCGAACAATCGTACGGTGGTAACCAGTCTAGACGGGGATGTCCGCGTTGGGGAGAGACGCATCCTCGGGAGTGTTGTCGTAGGAAGGTGATGAGGTATCTGGAGAGGGAATTATAGGGTAGTTAAAACACTATTAGGTGATCTCGCAGCATTCTAGGGGAAAGCGAACAAAAAAGGTCACCGACAAGGTTGTTGCTTTCAATCCGAGTCGCGACTGAGGTTCGTGAAGGGAGCCAAAGCCTCCAATGCGAATTAAACAGCGCTAGACAGCCAGCGCTGGCGTCAGTTGTCGCAGAGGGTCCAGTGCCCGAGATGCGACTGTGCCGAGAGAGGGTCCCGTAGCTGCCAAGCCACGCACCAATCAACGAAGTTCTGGGCCGTCGTCTGTTGTCCGTTGCGCCGTCGCGCCGTTGCGCCCCGGCCGCGGAAGTTTATCATGGCCCGAACTCATCTCGTCTGTAAGAGGTCTGTGTATGTATCTACTAGTCTAGACTCTAGACTACCTAGACGGAGAATTTCAAACCCCACCATTGAAAGTGCCTACCTACCGCTTCAACGCCAGTGTGTAAGTATGCATTGCAGCCACGCAACTATATTGTGGGTATTGCATTCACTTGGTAGCGGCAGCCCACCTGAGCAGTCTTTCTTTCAACAATGTCTGAAAAAACGAAGCCTTTTGGAAGTCATGTTTGTTCAGTTCACAGATCGATTTGCAACCCGGATGCCACGCTTGGCGGCATTCGATGTAGACATGGACGAAAACGTCTCTTACGGCATTGATATCCTCGTCGTCATTGTCGAAGATTATGCAGCAGAGGACCGAACGACTCGACACTCTAGAACAGCACACATTTCGAAAAGACTACGTCTAATCGAGATAGCAGATGCACCAGTATATGCCAGATACGCTAAGCCTCGAACCCAGCCTCAGTAAGCCGCCAGGTCGTGTCTCTTCGAGCCACAGTCTAAGGCTCCAAAAGCGGTATAAGACAGCAGGAAACCAATTCCTTTCATCTTTCATCGGAGATAAGACTGAGTAGATAAGAGACTTGGGCGTGCGGACGATATGCCGCTCTCCGTAAGCGCATGGACGCGGGGCACGTCATTTGGATTAGAGGCATGAATAAGGATGTATGGCATATGGCATCGGGTATGAGTAAGAGTGCCGCAGGGTAGGTTGCATGCGGGGGATGAGAGGGCAGGCCGCAGAGGACGCTGTCCGGTCTGGTGCTTACCAATACGGACCATCGATGATGAAGGAGGGGGACATGCTAATGTGAGAGCTCGGCTGTCAATCGCCGATTCGATTTGTCCGCGGAAGAATGAATTGGGTTGTGGTT
The DNA here is from genome assembly GCA_025201785.1 of Xylaria longipes. NCBI lineage: Eukaryota > Fungi > Ascomycota > Sordariomycetes > Xylariales > Xylariaceae > Xylaria > Xylaria longipes. The sequence goes on from MU619693.1 coordinate 262,448, forward strand.
ATACAAGTGACTCGGAATTGTGCGTGTCTGTTTTCAATGGTACGGCAATGGTACAGCACAGCACCGCTGTATTCCCATATCCTAATTAGATGGTACATTAATCGTTGATCGGGGCAAATGAACGCGATGCAACGGGCTGAGACATCAGCCGAGTCAGTGTCGGTCAGTCAAAATTCGACAGCGGCATCCTCCATCCCATCCCATCAATGGATTTATTATGGCTCAGTCAATGCGGTCCTGGCGGGACATGATACGCGAGGTCGCCGCAGCGCCCTAGCGCCCCAACTGTCTAGCGGAGGTTAGGTTTATCGTCCACTCGTCATCACGAGCCCTGTACCTGGACGACAAAGCGATGGGTGCTGCAGCTGCTTTCTGCCGTTGGCGGTGCCGCTGCTGCTGCAGGAAATACCTACTGCAGACAAGTAGACGGCGAATCACGGGCCGCATCGCACCATGCTGTACAGCTGGGTAGAATACCGCACAGGCACACTAATGATCCGTACCTAGGCAGTGTGGTGCACGCTAGAGAGCTGTACTGACCGGGGTCGGCCTGCGACTTGGAGACTGATCAGGCCATCCGTGACGGCCTTTTCCAACCAGCCGGAGAGAGCATCTTCTTCCAACCAGCTATCTACTAACGTTATCTGAGAGTGCGGTTTACGCAGTATTTCCTACTTTCCGTTCGCGCTACCGTTGAAAGTCGGTCAAGGCGAATTTGACCAAGACTTTTGCCTCTGCGATATCCACCTAGTATATATCGCCTCTCAATAACGCGTATCAGACACGTATTACGGACTCGATTCAAGGACCCTTCTTTTTGTATGTCGACTTGAGCCAATAACCAGGTCTACCCAGGTTCTACCCAGATATCTCCATCTCGCCTACGTAGGCATTGTGCAAATCCCCCCACTCGTCACCCACTAGGGAATAGGTATGCTGAGACGCTGAGACGCTGGGACGCTGGGACCCCGGTAGCCTGGCCTGGGTGTGAGCCAACTGGGGACCAGTGGACTGTTTGCTGTGTGTGTTGTATCTGTTGTATCTGTGTTGTATGTGCGAACCTTGGGAGTGTGTGTGTGGCTTTCGTGGTACAACGACGGCAGTCCCTCATGCCCCCCGCTCGCCACCCGCTGCTCATTTTGCTCGCTGGTCACCGGCGTTGGTGCTGCTGGAGATTGTGGTCGAACGATTGATCAGAGCTCGAGGGCCGGCGGTTTCAATTCCCTCAAAACCCCAGATTCGCCAGAAAATTCCCCGGGCAGCCCCGTCGGAGCTCTACTTTCTTCTTCTCGTTTCCCATCCCCACCAAGTTCCCGTAGCGGCCCCCATCTTGGATTATTAGATGCCCAGAGGGACAAGAACAAACAACATCAAAACTAACCCGAATACATCGCTCCCGATCGGTGAACGGATTCCATTACCTAAGTGTGCCTGACGGAGACGGGAAATCCCCACCCCATCGCGACCCCATCACCGCCTCCAGCAGTCCCGCATCCCGAGCTTCGCTCATCACCATGGCCGAGGCAGCCGAGGCACCGTCTAGGTCCTCTGCGGCTCTTCAGAGGAAGAAATTTGCTATTCCTCCTGTCAAGATAGCCTGCTTATCCTGGTAGGTAGCCCGTCATACGTCAGGCTCTACGAACATAATCTCGTTCGTGCCGTGTCACCTCGTACTAATTGCGAACCAAAACAAAAAGCCGGGCATCGAGAACGAGATGTAACGGCGGGCAGCCGTGCGCCAGTGTATAGATTCCCCGTTCCTTTAGACATCTGCCAATCTGCCCCCGTCATGCTATTCGTAGCGTGCGACCTGACGACGGCAACAGAAGAGCAAATCTAACCCTAGTCTCAGTGTGTAACGAAGGATCGCGAGTGCGTCTACAAACCCAGTCGAAGGGGAGGGCCTCGCATCCGCAAGAAATCGCGTCCTCTTTCTGACTACCAGGACCTTGCCACATCTCTGCCCCCGAAAGTGGAGGAGATTCCACAGCATGGTGAGATGTCCCACGCTCTAGCACCCATCCAGGGGTTGACGAGTCATAGGACTACAAGTAGAAGAATATATCGGCCCTGGGGCCGGCCTTAAATCGTTAGCCGATGTATTCCAGGACAGCGATGCTATTTATGATCACCTTTTCCAAAGTCCTGTGGATGATTCCCCCTTCAATGTACATGTGCCCATCGCTCGCACTTACGGCAATAACGATAGTGCCATGTGAGTTCCATTGCGCAACTTGAGTCAATGCCACAACTAATGCTCATCGAGTTTGAATGCGTATTATATCTGGATCCATCCATACTTTCCCATCCTGCCACCACCAGAGCAGGTGCCGGCGCCCGACCAACCGCTCGCTCTCGCGGAGAATCAGAGTGATGGCTTTCAGGAACCCTTTTCTGCGATCTCTCTCGCGATCTCAGCAATACTAGCGCTCATCCCGTCTCCTCTTGACCCCAACCCGTCAAGCGAGGAATCTGTCCGCTGGAGACGTACATATTCTCAGTTCCTCGCCAAGGCTTCACTAGAAAGCATCGAAAATGAGAGTGAGCGACCGGAGTCGTCTATTAATCCATCCAAGGCTCTTAATGACGCCGATAGTGAAGTGTTTCGGGAACAGTTCCACCCAAGGGTCCCGTTAGAACTGGAAAGTATCATTGCTCTTGACCTCCTCAGTATTTACGAGTATGCTCAACGTGGAAACTTGAAGAAAATGCGCGCAAGATCCGGCGCAGCGTTGGTAGCAGCAATGTCTCTGTTTCTGCACACAAAAAACGACATCGAAGACGAGTATTCGGAGGCGCGCCGACGTGTCTGGTGGATGACATATATTTGTGTCTGTCAAGGCTCAATAGTCAGCAACACGGTAAATTCGCCATCTTCTATTGAATTATTTGTATGCATATATTAATAGCCACGTAGCCTCCAACTTTTGAGGTCTTTGGCCCCAGCTACACGGCTCGATACCCTACGCTTGAAGCCGACCCACAGGTACGAGATCAACTACTCTTCTCTAATTGTACTGACCGTTTGAAGGCTTGGCCGACTTTCGTGCGATCCCAGCAAGCCATTCTAGCCGCCACACAGTTCGTAATCGATTTTAACAAGGTCAGAAAAGCTGACGCAGACATGACTCGAATCTATAATCGTATGCAGGAGCTTGAAGGACTGTTAGAGCCGTTGATTACTCAATCTGAGTCGTGGTCTTCGAACTACTCGCTTACCCAACCGGTTGATCGTAGCGAGGCTGTTGTGGCTAATGCGTTGCGATGCATGTCGCGAATCAAGTTGAATAGGTACTGGTTCTATTACGTGTAAGCAATCACTGGTGCGCTGACAAGTCTTATCGCAGTGCCCGAATCAAGGTACACCGTTACTGTGCCTTCTTTGACATCGCGGTGTTCACCAGCAAGCATTGCGACTTGGCTACCCTTCCTAAAGAACCGGATGGCTCGGAGCCGCAGCGACTTGGAGCCTGCTGCATGACATCGTTGCATAGTCCTCAGTCAGCCTACAGTCGCTCTACAAGATCCCTATCACCTGGGTCGTCCGACAGCTCATCACCGGGGGTGAACGGTAGTATACAGGCCTCCATCTCCGAGTTCCCATTCTCGAGGCATGAGTCTTCCAGGATTTGCTTGAAGGCTGCCCTTAACATCGCCTCAAGCTTCGATGCTATGCCATATCCAAATCCCGCCAGCCAATTCTGCGATACCCCAATCTACCTAGGTTCTAGGTCAACTTTGATTACCCCCAGAACGATGCCCTCTTTTGCTTGCTGCGCGATGCAGTCTAGTTACGCCTTGCTTATGGTCAAGGACCGCATTGAGACTATATACCCTAGATCGAACGGCAGTAGTAGCCTCCTTGTAGACAATTTGCGCGACCGTCTACAACAGGGACTCCTCTCTGTCCTAGCAACCCTGGAGAACTATGCCGCAGCATTTGAAGCACTGGGCGGCATGCGAGGTTAGTTGCCATACTTTACGATGTTGATAGACTCCATACGGCTAACACGAATTTAGATCAAATTCGGGATAAGATTGATATTCCGTTTGAATTTGGCGCCTAAAATTCCGGAGAAAAGGAATCTCAGATACGGGAAGGGCGCGAGGTAAACTTGTTCACGTCAACAGCCATTATGGCCACCCTCTGGAGGTTTACATCGTATGCGACGAATTGTTGAGATGAAGTTAAACACAGTAAGACCTCGTATTGATGACGGGTACTTTAACCCTACAATGTAGTCTAATACATCGTTTAGACTAATGATATTTCAGTTAGAAGGCGTACAAGTAAAAGATATTTGAGAACCACCCTTGTATTAATAGTTAAGCACTGGCCCATTCGGGCAGTACAAGATGGTCCCGATGTAAAAGAGAGATTTAGTAACGGAATAATGACAATCAATTTCATGCAGCAGGCCTAAATCAGGTCAAGGTAGCGCGTGGTGTGCCCCCCATGGCAAATGCCGATCCTAGTAGCAGCTTTCAGAAAATCATCTAGATTCCGTTCATCACACTCTTCCACTCCGGATATATCTTTCAAGAGGTAAGAGACTTGGTCTTTTCGATTTCTAATTAGTTCTATAAAATAACTCCGATCATGAGCCCTGCCCAAGGAACTCCTCAGATCCCATCAGGATACCACCTATGTTCGTTTGCCGTTATTAACTGCGTAGTACTACGCATTACTTCTAAGTACTTAGAGCATTTGGCTCATATGCCGTTGGCACATAGTCCAAGTTTTGCCTATTCCGTTTCGTCGCCCATAGACTCTGAGAATAACCATTCGCGCCAGCAGGAACGCCATGGGCGACAGTGTCTCCAGCGGGTCCTATGAGACCTTCGCGATCACTCTCAGGAGAATGATCGCGAGAATAGGCGTTCGACAACTTATTTCCCTCAATCTGGGCGTAGCGAGGTCGATTCCACGTAGGTACACGGTCCAACAACCCTACACCCACTTTAGCAGCTCTAGCTTCTCGCGACATGAGTCCTGCTTCATCGACACTGGACCCTCCATCGAGATTCTGCTTCTCGCGATGATATGGTAAACGGTAGCCTGAAGCTGATGGCCGGGTGATGAGCGCTGTGACGAATGCAGCAATAGACGCTACACTTGCTGCAGCACTTAGCCCGAAGGCGCCAGCGTTTGTTGCAGTCGTCACCCCGACGTCGCCAAGTGCGTTGTTGAAGGCGTCTCGCAATTTGACGAAAGTCACAATAGATGCGATGGTGGCTGCAACTAACAGCAACGCAACAATTCCGTTGCTTATATGGCTAACGAGGATGGCGCGTTCGAAGCGACGAGAGAGCACGATAGTTAAGCACGACAAGATTGCAAAGAATGACGCCAAGATGTATGCCACAGCTACGAACGTAGATACCGCGGCATAGGTGTGGAGTTGGCTGTAATAAGTGGCCGACAGCGTTCCTTGTGCGGCCGTGTGATCGATCTTTAGGTCTGAACCCGGATTGAAGGTAAATCCGACACGAGGAGTATAGCAAGATGTCGTCGCATCATCGTTTAGGCCGCAGGCTGTCAAAAGCGAGACATGGTATGTGATAGACAAGCCTAGGCTCTGTCTGGTTCTGCTCTGCCCGACAAGGTCGCTGCCGGATATTCTGGATAGGTCTTGAAGGAACGCAGAGCTTGCTAGCTTCGCAGGTATGGCGAGGTTCGTTGTATCAATCTAGGCTCGTCAGCGTCTGTGTTTACTAACATTATAAAGCTGCCACTGGAGAAATACCGTCAAATACGATGCCGAGGTATGGCCACCAACACCGGAAAGTAATATTATCAGCGTGAATAAGAGTGAAACAAGAGAGAGGAAGATTGCGATGGCCCAGCTGAGCCCAAAAGACTTTCGTGCGACCATTTTAGGATCAAGGTAACGAGTAATGACACAACCTTCAAGTCACAGAAAACAGAAGGTAGGTGAGAAGATAAATAGTTAGCTAAATGAACTATTCCGTTGCATCGAGCTGATAAGCCATTATAAAGAGATCAACTGTCATGAGAATGTCGACCGCCTATATTCGACTAACAACACAGCATAGGCCACATGCACATGTAAAGCAGCTAAATAAAGACCACAGTCAAGGAGTACATGACATGGCTAGTTCTGGTATTGTTAGCGACCTGTAGTATAGCCAGCAAAGTCGAATGGAGCGAGCCAGTTAAGCGCGCATCTGCTCGCTTGCTAAGCCTCACCTAACAAAGCGCGGGAAGTCGTCTAGCCGTTGGAAGGGCCCCTTGGTGGTACCGCATCTCGCGACATGCCAAAATAGATGACTGCATTGTTTGACAATCTGATATTGCATCGTGATTCGTCGTTTGTTTCCGGATGTCTTCCGCTCCAGACCGCCCAGGGGGATGCGACTGGCAAACGACTTGGGGCTGCCATGCTCTGAGCCGTGGCGCAGCACGCTCGGAACTCACCACATCCGCCCAGCCATTCATTCGGCTTTGCACCTCGTTGTGTTGTTGTGTCGTTGTTTCAACCGAAAACAGTGACAATGGCCCAGAAACAAGTTCGTAAATCTGGGACCGCCCGCCGGTGGCTTATCACCGGCAGTCTGTCGTCCGAAGGCCTTGGGCCCAGGGCCAGGGATGCTACACTGTTGTTGGGTTGCGCCAAGGACACACGACAGGGGACAAAGAAGGCCAACATTCACGGAGCCCTGCAGCCGAAAATAGAATCCTACTTCGACCAATTACTCAACTCCGCTAGCCATGGAATGCGTGTGTTATGCCCTCCCACTCGTTTCTATAAACTCTCAAGAACTGTTGTTGCCGACATAGAGTAGATAGTTAAATATGACCGACTCCCGGTGATGGTGCAGTCAGTGTTGCTTATTATCTAGGCGTCTTTCATTCTCTGTCCGAACCTAATATCTCCAGACTTAATAATCGTAATGTCGTGGCGCCGACCTTCAAGCCTGGCCCTCGGGCTGGCATTCTTCGCATCTCTCGCTACCGCAGCCAACATCGATGTCACCGTTGGCAAAGATGGCAAATTAGAATTCACCCCGCCGAGTATCAAGGCGCAAATAGGCGACATAGTCACATACAAGTTCTTTGCCAAGGTAGTCAGCGAGATTCGACATTAGATATGTAATTAGCTAATTGGCGTTTTCCAGAATCATGCTGTTGCTCAATCAACATTTGCCGACCCGTGCCATCTTCAGGACAACGGGATATTTTCTGGTTTCACGCCGAATGCTTCCCCAGATGTTGCCGCCCCAACGGACTTCACTATCACAATAAACGACACAAAACCTCTGTGGTTCTATTGGTGAGCTAACATCGGCTTGCGGACCAGCAAGAGTCCCGCACTAACTTATATTAGTCCGCAAACAAATGGAAACCACTGTCAAAATGGCATGGTCCATGCTATCAACGCGTACGTCTATCAGCGTAGAATGGACAGAGGTCTACCAACTAACATCAACCAGTCCTGATACGGGCAATACCTTCGATGCCTACAAGGCCAAGGCACAACAAGCTGCAACCCCCAGCACGCCACCCGCTGGTACTCTACCGGTTGGTGGACTACGGAAACTTCATATCGATGTCGGCTTCAACGGTGCACTGATGTTTAACCCGAATAATGTTACCGAGCTAGTCGGCACTGTTGTCGAATTCAGCTATAACCCAGCCGTAGGTGGCCTTACTCGTGATATCGTATAGGATTTGACTAACACCAATTCTAGAACCACTCTATCGTCCAATCGTCCTTCGACAAGCCCTGCCAGCCTATTGACAGAGAAGGAGGTGGATTCGTAGCTCCTTTTGTTCCGACGCAACAGACACCGTCTGGAGTGACATTCGAGGTCACTTTGACCAACTCTGATCCCATCTGGTTCTACTGCGCTCAGACCAAGAAATCCCATTGTCAGTCTGGCATGGTTGGCTCCATCAATGCCGCAACGGAGGGTGCAAAGACATTCCAAGCCTTCAAGGACCTCGCTGCCAAGGCACCTCCAAGCACAATCGGGCCAGATTCGCCAGTTGTCGGTGCACTAAAAGTGAATGGCACTTTCATTTCAAGTCTTGGGGGAACCGTATTGGATACAACAACTCTAGACCCGTCCTTAGGAAGCCAAATCCCACCGCCGGAAATGAACTATCCGCCTTACATCGGCGGCATGGCTGGAGGCAACCAGCCCGCGAATTACAACTGGGGAGACAACATCACAGATGAAGCCGTCGCGATCCTGCAGTCGCTCCAATATATTGACAATTTCATCGTCGTGTTGTTGCTCGAAGGATACAATAGAGTAAACCAAGGACAATGGAGCGACGTGTACCCGGGCTCGATCACGCAGACCCTCGGCACGCTGGTCGCACAGAGCTTGATTCATCGACGAACGTACACGGACTCCCTCCAGCACTTCGGCAAAGATGTAGTCAGCGTCTGCAACAAGTACGATGTCGACGCGGCTCTCAAGGACGTGGACTCTTGGCTCACGACCGTCTTGACAGGTCTCCAGCTATCCATTGGCGGAACGCTGGATGCCCTGACACTCCTCGCGACCAGCGACCCGTGGACAACGGCTGCGCTCGCCACCGGCCTCGGCTCACAAGCACGCATGAGCGCCCTCGTCAACCTGATGCAAAACCACGTGGCAGCGGCCGCTCCGCGTGAGGTGCTGATCCCGCACGAGCTCGCGACATCCTACATCACATCTCACTACGCGCAAGACGCAAGCTGCGCCCCTCCCAGCGCCACGGGGAAAACCACAGCGTCGTTCCCGGCCCTTGTGATCAAGGATAAAACAATACAGCCAGACACGAACAGAGTGACGGAGATCACCATTGAGATTCCCAAGGGAACCCAGGGCGGTCTCTTCATTGCCTGGCTGGGCCCCTGGGGCGGTCTCAAGTACACATCCGTCGACGCCACGGATGGTATAGCTTCCGTCCCGGATTCGCTGTCCGGACACGTATGGGCTGTTCTGACGAATAAAGACGGTGTTGCAGCTGCTGATCTAGAAACTGTCACGGTTGCTGGGCCCGAGATCCTGTGGGTTTCACAGCAGTGGTCCGTGTCAGACTTTTAGAAGGATGTAAGATCTTTTGCATCGAGTGGCGTTCAATGTTTCAAACTCCCTCTAGGCGTTGAAGGTTCTTTGGACTTTTGTCATGTTATATAATGGTTGGGGAGACCTAGGGACTATAGAAATGTCGTTAATGCAGGTGACGATATGAATATACTTGATATTGGAACAATATATAATTTCCCAGTCGGAAAACGTCGGTACCTAGGTATTCCATTCGTGTTTTCTAAACCCCGATTTAGTACCAGGTCACTAAAGGAGACTAAATGGTGGGATACACATTCACTTATTTATCCTTTTGACTCGGCCCTCCATGTTACCGGATCATGCCTCCAGTGCCTTGATATGATCAATAATTTACACGCGCAATTAAATAGGAGAAAGGGACTGCGTTAAAGTAAAGTAGCAAATACCTCGCCACCTCGGCCAGTTAATCACAAGTTGCACATGATGCAAGTAGGTATTCCAGAGACACATATGTGTCATGTATTGGGTTGAGCGTGCATGCTCAAACGCAGTGTTCTAAACTAACTGCCCTTCCTTGCCCAGCATAGGCACCGAAACTCAGCCTCTAGAAGGCCCATCCCATCCATCAGTTATGCTCTGAAATCGACACAGAGTCATTCCTCATCGCCAATCGCACCAGGGGTTGTTGAAGCTCTCCATGCCATATCCCTTCTTCCAGGAGAAGGTTCTCCACCATCCAGCACATGTGCCGGTATCGCATTTGTTCCAGATCTCGGCAATGGCCTCGAGCATCTGGTTGAGTCTACAGTCGTTGTCGCCACCCCAGTTGCAGACGTAGACGCGAGTCGTCTCCCAGTAATCGGTCTATGAATTAAAATATGGATTAGCAACAGCTGTTACGGTCAAGAAATAGAGGGTTATCTTGGGATAGCGTAATAGGGATGCAAGAGAGAAGACGGGGAGAGAGAACGGCAGCTTCCCGCTCTTTACATGAGGAGCCAAGAGAGAACGTGGGATAACTATGAGAACTACTTACCCCATACCATTGATCGCGGGGGTGCATCTTGCCAGAAGTGCATTGCTGGGCAAGTTTTGCTGTGGTGAAGAAGTGTATTAGTCGCAGTTCCCATTGTCAATACCCAAGATCAGATAAAAGACTTCCAGTATGGTGGAGTATCTATCTAGGTAGTTACTTCTCGGCGATTTGGGAATAATTCACTTACATGCGGCAGACATGACGGTCATGTAATCAAGCTGCACGTCGCTGTGGCACGTGATGTCGCCCTGAGGGATGGCGTAGAGCTGCGCGCCCTCAGGATTGTTTGGCACTTGATCGCCGACGGTGACGTTGGTGGCATTCCGTGATCCGGGAGGTCTGGCGGCGAGCTCAACAAGGCGATCGACGAGTTTGTACGTCACCGGGTCGGTGATGCCCATCTCGTGGAACATGTTCTTGACGGTGGCGAGCTCGGCGTAGTTGGTCGGCGAGGCGGCAACCAGGCCAAGGAGGAAGGGGAGAATAAGCAGTAGGAACTTCATGATGACTTTGTAACAAAGTTTGAGTTGTGATGTTCTTGTTCTTCGTTGTGTCACAATCGTGAAAGGTAATTTGGAGTTGAAGTGTGTGTGCAGAAAGTGTGGGAAGTTGGGTTGTGTAGGGCTTTTTATAAAGAGAGATTGGGCAGTTGCAAGTATTTAATGCACGGAGGCTTGAATTAAATATCGTTCATTGCTGTGCAACGAACGATTCACTTAACATATTGAATGGTCTTAGTGAATTATATACGTTGATACTTTCAATGATCTAAATGTTCCCTTCTTACTCGGCCGTTATTCACCTATTGTTACTCTGTTCGCTTCATAGCAACGCAAACCCATGCTGCTCTGTAGGCCTCATAGTCACTGTTCATGCAAAGTATCACTTGAATTCTGTTAGATATTTGATTGTTATGATGTAAGAAGGGCCATATAACGTTGAGCTTAGCAAGGATAATATACAAAACCAAGTATCTTATTGCTCAAGAAAAGCTGATATCAGGCTGAGAGGTTGCTGTTTTCGCGGCCCATGGTCTTGTAATCGACCATCGAACCATTGAACCATCGTCGAGCATTGTAACAACTCGCCTACTTCCGTTGGTTTCCCGGCAACTTGGCGGCGCGTTAAAGAATCCAACCATGACCTCGTAACGCATGCTCAGCAGCACCGCGTCAACATGCCCGGATACTCGGCAAGTTTATTATGGCTTTCTTAACTAGAGGGAGACATTGGAGTCGCCTTTCATCGAGCACTCCTTTCTTGTCAGGACCAGACGGATTTCCACTCCTCAGCTCTTGTTGCTTGTACGTACAACAGCCTGGATCAGCAACGGCTTCGACAACTTTTTCGGCATGATCGGAGACTTCTGTTACCCTATTACCAGCCGCCATAATATCCCATTCTTTGTGCCCTAATGGGGCAACTCTACTTTGCACCTAGCCGAACTTGTTATTGACGCCCTCTGGAACTCCTTTGTGCCCGGCTGGTTCATAAAGCTATATATTTAAATATACATAATAACTTCATAAAATGAAGGGGAGGGGGTTCAGAGAAGTTGCGGTATACAGAATTGCCTAGGTAGTTCAACGAAGTTTAAGGCATGGCTCTCCATTGTCTTTATGCTCCTACCAGATATTACAAGATTCCTAATGAGCCTTTGCCTACCAATGCTTAGTAAAAAAGTCCAGCACGAACCATCAGCTAGAGAGCGAGCTTAACTCAAAAGATACTTTTCATCTAACATCAACTTCCAAGGTTGCAGCTCATTTGGATGGGGCTCCATAGATGAAGAACAGAGAAAGAATTTGTTTCCAGTTTATAGCTCAATTCCAAGCAGTAGCCTTGGTAATAAAGAACATAACAATCCTTGAAGCAAATCTTTCCTCAAAATCTGAATAAAAAAGCGTGAATTATATCAGGATTTGTAAATACACGCTTCTTGCAGTGGTACAATCTGGCGTCTTTAAAGGTGCATGTTGAAAGTGTCCAGTGTAACATAAATGAAGAAACAGTGAGAGAGCAAAGCTGGTATGGAGATAGCGACTTACCGTGCGCGAATAGGCATACGAGAGAATAGCACTGTACCCAAGCGGCAGCTGAGATGAGAAGGTGGAGCTGGGTTGAGCGGATTTGCGATCGAACCCGAAGTTCTCATTGCTCGCCGGCTCATTTCGGGCTAGCGCTGTGCTCTTCAGTCGCAGAGCTTACCGGGTGAACACTCGAAGCTCCAGCCGTCCGCGCCCGTCCTCGCCTGGCTCGTGCGCGCCCCGTTCTCCCCTTCGGTTTTTTGGCCGCTCTCAACAGTCTCTTCCTTCCTCTGGAAAAAGTCTCCATTACCAAACCTCCCCAAACCAACCAACGTCCTCACTCTCCTCTCCCTCAGTTGCACGAGCGTTGCAATTGATTCTCCCCTAATTCCGAGGACCTCACATACCTCTCTAATATGTTCCGCAACGCCCTCCGCCAGTCCTCGCGCGCTGTGAGCGCCCTCTCTGCCACCGGCAGAGTCGCTGCTGTAGGTCGACTTCCGCCATCTACCTCCGCCCCGGTGCCATCGAAAACCGGATGCAATTGGCCTCGCCCCATCGGCCATGCGTTTTCGGCGCTCAATTGAGCTTTTTACCTTCGATTTGGGTGTTTTGGGGAGCTTGCCGAGCTAGCCCAAGCTTTGGCAGTGCTGCAGCTGTCCCTTCGGACACTTTCGGCTAACGCTGTTTTTCTCGCAGGCTCGAAATGCCGCACCCGCCGCCATCAACATCCAGGCCCGGTCCTACGCCGCCGATGCGAAGGCCTCGCCCACAGAGGTTTCATCCATCCTAGAGCAGAGGATTCGCGGTGTCGCCGAGGAGTCCAACCTCGCTGAGACCGGCCGTGTCCTGTCCGTCGGGTATGTGGATCCATTCAAGGGCGAGATTTTCCGTCAACGCAACATAAACAAGACAACATCACCTCCACACAGCCGCCAACACCAACCACAACGACCGTCAAGGAGAACTATCTCCCCAGAGCGATGTCGACGCCGACGTGCATGCACTTTTAGTCGAGGGATATTTCGTTGCTAACATTAGAACTTGACAGTGATGGTATCGCCCGTGTGCACGGTATGGCCAACGTCCAGGCTGAGGAGCTGGTCGAGTAAGCTGACCTTAAATACTCAAACTTGCCAAACTCGATTCTAACATTCTGCAGGTTCGCTTCGGGTGTCAAGGGAATGTGCATGAACTTGGAGGCTGGTCAAGTCGGTGTCGTGCTTTTCGGTTCCGATCGTCTGGTCAAGGAGGGTGAGACTGTCAAGCGTACCGGCGAAATCGTGAGTGGCTTCTCAAGTGGTGCAAAGGAGCTCGTATCTAATAGAATTATAGGTTGATGTGCCCGTCGGCCCTGAGCTGCTCGGCCGTGTCGTCGATGCCCTCGGTAACCCCATTGATGGCAAGGGACCTCTTAACACCAAGGAGAAGCGCCGCGCTCAGTTGAAGGCTCCTGGCATCCTGCCTCGTCAGTCCGTCAGGGAGCCCGTACAGACTGGTCTGAAGTCCATCGACGCCATGGTTCCCATTGGCCGTGGCCAGCGTGAGCTTATTATCGGTGATCGTCAGACCGGAAAGACCGCCGTCGCCCTGGATGCCATGCTCAACCAGAAGCGATGGAACAACGGTAACGACGAGAAGAAGAAGCTTTACTGCATCTACGTCGCTGTCGGCCAGAAACGATCCACCGTTGCCCAGCTTGTCAAGACTCTCGAGGAGAACGATGCCATGAAGTACTCCATTGTTGTCGCTGCTACTGCTTCCGAGGCTGCGCCTCTGCAGTACCTTGCTCCTTTCACCGGAGCTAGCATTGGTGAATGGTTCCGTGATTCCGGAAAGCACTCTCTAGTCATCTATGACGATCTGTCCAAGCAGGCCGTTGCCTACCGTCAAATGTCTCTGCTGCTCCGTCGTCCTCCCGGACGTGAGGCTTACCCCGGTGATGTCTTCTACCTGCACTCCCGTCTGTTGGAGCGTGCAGCCAAGATGAACGACAAGCTTGGCGGAGGTTCCATGACTGCTTTGCCCGTTATCGAGACCCAGGGTGGTGATGTGTCTGCCTATATTCCTACCAACGTCATTTCCATCACTGACGGCCAGATCTTCTTGGAGGCTGAGCTGTTCTACAAGGGTATCCGACCTGCCATCAACGTCGGTCTGTCCGTCTCTCGTGTCGGTTCCGCTGCTCAGCTTAAGGCTATGAAGCAAGTCGCTGGTTCCCTGAAGCTTTTCTTGGCTCAGTACCGTGAGGTCGCTGCCTTCGCCCAGTTCGGTTCCGATCTGGATGCTGCCACCAAGCAGACCCTGAACCGTGGTGAACGTGTAAGTACACCAAATTGTTTGTTGATTACTTGATGATACTAATAATGCTTCCAACAGTTGACCGAGCTTCTCAAGCAGAAGCAGTACTCTCCCATGGCCGTCAACGAAATGGTTCCCCTCATCTTCGCCGGTGTCAACGGTTTCCTCGACCAGGTCCCCGTTAACAGAATCCTCGAGTGGGAGTCTGACTTCCTAGCTCACCTCAAGACCAACGAGTCTGATCTAATTGCTACGATTGACAAGGAGGGTGCCCTCAGCAAGGACCTTGAGGCCAGATTACGGGACACTGTCTCTAGCTTCACCAAGAGCTTCTTGTCGTAAAATCATTGAATTATATTAGAGAGGGGGACGGCGGGGCTACTGTCTATACCTGAGGATCTGAGTTGATGGATCTTGTTTTGTTAGAGTCGGCGAGTATGGATTGGTGCTGAATACTGAGGATACGGGTTAGATGTGGAAATATTCCCCAGTTCCAGCCCTTGTAAATTAGAGCCAAAAACTCAATGAGCACCTGATTCCTTTTGTCTTGTAAACTTGAACTATCTAACCCTGTGAAATCGTCATTTTGTTAATTTCAGTGACCCCTTGTATTGAAAACAGTTTGTTTACCTCAGCCAGACACAACGGGTCTGGCTCCGCATTTCGGCGTAACTTGACATCATTACCTCCGTCATTGTTTTTGGTTCAACAACATCCAAGTACTAGAAAGCCGCGAGATTCAACCTCCAACTTGGAATCCGCCATCGTAAGAACACAATCCGATAAAGACTCGATAAATGTACTTTGTTTCAGCAGTAGGAACCTCGGACACCACTTATACTTGCTGTAGAGCAGCTCAAATGAGTAATCAGACGAACAACATGTCGTCAACCACCAAGGGGGTACTCAACAAAGTGCGCCAGCTAGTGCCACCGATGCTCGGAAATTTCCATAAAGGTGCGATGAAATAGGTCTTCACTCTCATCCAGACGCCGAGAGAAATTTAGCATCAGGAGTCGACAAGCTGACGACGGCGCGGCCGGACTTCTAGGTCAATTAGGTCGCGTGGCTGTCATCGGCGGCAGCGAAGACTATACAGGAGCGCCGTACTTCTCGGCAATGGCAAGCGCTCGGTTGGGCTGCGACATGGTACGTGATAACGAGTCTCTAACGATGCGATTTGATACCTCGCGCTGCGCGTTTGCACATATTTATATTCACGTGCTAAAACAAGAATACGGAGCTAATGTCTCGAGTTGATATCTAGTCACATATCATCTGCACACCTGGCGCGGGCGCAGTCATCAAGACCTACAGCCCGAACCTGATGGTGCACCCGCTGATGCGGCAGTCGCCGGCGCCGGCGCAAGCGTCCTCGACGCCCGCGGCGGACAAGGACGCCGAGCAGGTCTCGGGGCGCATCATCGACATGCTGTCGCGGCTGCACGTGCTGGTCGTCGGCCCCGGACTCGGCCGCGATCCCCTGATGCAGGACACGTGCGCGCGTGTGCTGGCGGCCGCCCGCGAGCGCAAGATGCCCGTCGTCCTGGACGCGGACGCGCTCGCCATCGTGACCAAGTCGCCCGAGCTCGTCATGGGCTGGCGCGAGGTCGTGCTCACGCCCAACGTCGTCGAGTTCGGCCGGCTCTGGAAGGGCGTGTTCCCGGACCGCGAGCAGCAGGGCGGCGACAAGGAGGCCAAGTCGGAGTCGGCGCAGGTCGAGGCCCTCTCGAAAGCCCTCGGCGGCGTCACGATCATACAGAAGGGCGGGAAGGACCTCATCAGCAACGGCGAGACGACGCTGGTCGTCGATCTCGTGGGAGGCCTTAAGAGATCGGGCGGCCAGGGCGATACGCTCACTGGTAGTATTGCTACTCTCCTTGCCTGGCGCAAGGCGTATTTGGATGGGCTCTGGGACCATGGCGGTCAGTTGGAGGAGGCGGAGACGCTGAGCCTTGCGGCCTTTGGTGGTGCTGCTATCACGAGGGTAAGTTGCATGTCTTCTGTTGCCAGCGGCATCATATCCCTTTATTGCTGGGAGGTGACTTAGAGATCATTCGTTGGCTGACTTCATTGATAGGAGTGCTCCCGTCTCGCGTTTGAGAAACATGGCAGAAGTCTACAGGCTAGTGATTTGACGGATCAAGTACACATCGCATTTATGAATATCCTTGGTGAGCCGACGAGGTAAGGTTGTTCTACTCCAAACCTACTACACGGCTAACACATTGTAGCTAGGACACGCCAGGTGTCACATCTCTAAGCATTGGCCATACAGGCCATAAAGCGTGCTGAGCAGAAAGATGAGAATGTCTACTTTTTGATTCAGATTCTATGTGCCAATACAATAGAGTGTCAATGGATATGTTGTATATTTAATGAGTAGATGTGTTGAAAATGGACGATCACCCATTACGATAAGACTCGGAGAGAAATCGTGCATGCATGAGAGCTCATTAAAACTTTAGACAGATTCAAGGCATTGGCCAGGTTTGTCAAGTTGTCCTAAAATATTTTTGCCTATTGAAAGTCTTCGAAGTTTATAGGCGGCTGAACCTTATGTTTCCAGAGGTCATCCACGCAAGGGGCACGAAACTCACTGATCCCAATCCCGTGATTTGCGGCCACCTGCTCCATTATTTCCAGTGTTGAGAAAACAGTATAGACTGGGGTTTATGTAGTAGGTATACGTAAAAAATTAGGACTACTTACTAGCCTCGAGGCATCGAAATCACGTCCTATTTCTACTTACACACAGCATGTGCGGCTCGGCCGCTTGGGGTGCGGTACAAGGGTGCGGCACAGGGGTGCTCGGAATCAATCAGGGTCTCTGTGGCCGGAGAAGCCGGCCAGCCTTTCTTGTCTCTAGGCACATCTTCCCTCACGAAAAGAGTGAGCGTGTAGGACAGCTCATGTGTTAGGCTGATTGTGAAGACGGAAGTGGGCTCTAGCCTATAATAATGAGGATCTGAATTGCCGAGATGCGTCAGATTGAAATCTCATTGGGCTACTGGGTCAATAATTCCTGTGGCTGTGGACAAAATAGGGGGGCTTGCATAAGTCGACGCACGTAAGGGATACAGCTTCTTGGTGGTGGCAGTGTTCATTTGCAATATTGGATACGCACAACCCTTTGTACACCTCCAACTCATGCGAAGAACGCATGGCAAACTCCTGTCAATTTTTTGAACCCTTGCTACGCCTTATCCAGATGCGGTAGGCAAATCTGGCGTAGAATATCTCTCTAGACATCTGCCTATCTCACCCTAGTTCCTTCTCGTGATCGAATTCAAATGCTCAACCACAAGTCGAAATTTTGTTCAAACCTGAAACGTAGGACAATTCAAAATGGTATAGGATCGAGTATTCCATCGTTAGTAGGCGCTGTGAAGAGAATAACATTCTGACGACTGTGATCAATCTAGGATACCGAGGTCAAAGTGCTTTTCAAGACCCGTACGCCTCTGAAGGAGAGCATCACGCAAGAGTAGGCCTCCAGAAGCTGCGTAACAAGATTGCCCCTAAATATCGCGATAGTATATACCTCGTTCATGGGTTCCGCGGTGCGAAATTTAGTTATTATCGACAGATACTCGAGGACTGGGTCTCGAATTTAGTCTCAAGTCTAGCACATCCCGAAGATATCATAACAACTGTCTATGTGTTCCGGTTCGACAGCTCGTCTATCCCGGCAACGGGAAAATCTGCTTTAGAGAACGCAGCCTTGAAGCTTCGTCAGAAGCTTATCAGGCACCTATTGGAGGAATTGCAACTGCTCACAGACGAGGACACGCAGGATCCGGAGCATGGAAATGCGCCTTCACTTCGACATGATACAGTCCCAGTTAACAGGCCACAACTAAAAAAGAACGCCATTCTATTTATTGCGTACGGTTTGGGATCCTGGGTAGTCAAGGATGCGCTTGCCCATCCAAGCAGTGACCGTATTACTTACGTATACGGAAGAAATAGAGTTAGGCTCGTTAGTCTTGGCATACGGGAAGGGCTCGATAATGCCAATCGACGGTATCTAGAACGAAACTGGAAACGATTCAATTTGCGCTTGCCAAAACCCCATCAGGAGGAAAAGGTTGACGAGCTTGTCACCTACCTTCGGCAGATTGATGATAACTTCAAAGCCCTTATAATGATATCCAAGATCCCACATGATAGAAACCGGCATACGAGCATGAGACTTACATCACAAACGATACATGAACGCCAAGACTTGACAATTTGGATGCCAGAGAGGACAAATTCTAGTGCAGGAGGCTCTCATGCAGTTCGTTTTGTGATAACGCTAACCATTGTGTCGCATAGCCAGCGCGAACTGAAAAAATTTCCCGGCTGCCTTCTCAAAGACAAACATGTCCACTTCACACCATTCAGGAAGTAATTCGGGGTTGGTTCTCCAGCTCTGTGACAGCCGGTTTATCCGAGGCACCTGCACCACCCCAAGAGCACGTAATGTTATATGGGAATTCGTTAACTGACTTGGCAGAAAGCTACCTACGTGATGAGCTCTGAAAGACGCCTCCTATTAGTCCAACAGGTCCTACCAGCGCCTACGATGCTCCCGGTTACTTCCAGCAGACAGGAACTGAGATGAGTAACAGAATGCATCCATCTGTAGATGATGATAGTACATCGGGTGTCCCAAATCCAAACAGAGAACCTGGAATGTCCAAGAGGCATATACTATCGGCGTATCGACAAGCGACTTTCTTGCTCGAAACTGGCGAACTGGAAGATGCTGAACTGCTCTTCACAGAATTATCGAAAAGTCACGTCCTGAGGGAGCAACCACTAGAAAAGATACATATTGACATGCAGATCGCGGCAGTGAAGATGTATCGCGGCCATTACAAGCAGAGCAGAGAAGACCTCGACAAGATCAATGAGCGACTTAAATATCACAGAACAGTTGAGAAAGGTAATAAATGGACAGACGAGCTTCAGTACCTTTGCCGACAACGGTTGGCGAATTGCCAGCTTCTTGCAGGCCGATGGGATAAAGCGGCGGAAATCATGCAATCCCACCTGAAAGAGGATTTAGAGAGATACCATGTGCGACTGCGCAGAGATATTGCCCTATCCTACGCATACCTTGGTCAATATGGTAAAGCAAGAGAGTGTTTGAAATTCGCACAGGAGCAAGCAAAGTCCGCACTAATGGTGGACTCAGCTGGATGGGATGCGAAGGTTAAGGCACGTCTAACCGGACAAGACACCACCGAGATACACCAAGAAGAAGACTCTGGAACTCGGGCTCTGGATGACCAGCAAAGTAGATTGGAAAGGGAAACAAGGAAAGAGCTTCAAATCAAGGAGGGAACTGTGAAGGTGGCAATGGCCACCGTCGATATGCTGGCTGGCGAATATATGATTGCTCTAGCCGCTTCATCAGATGCACAGGACTTGATGAAAAATATGTTAGGAGCCAAACATTTCAAGACTCTAGCCGTCGCAACACTCAAGGCTTGGTGTCTGGCATATGGCAAGTATGGTGAGGCCGAGACACTCTGTTTAACCACATATAAAGCCATGGCTGGATCTTTGGGCCTTCACCATCCGCAAACACTAGAAGCCATGGGTTGCTTAGTCTACATCTTCGAGCGTCAAGGCCGGTTTGCCGAAGCTATCGGAACTGGAGTCTCGCTGGATTCACTTTCTACTGAGTGGAAAAGTGAATCAACTGAGTGGGTGACGGATGTGGGCTACTATCATCCTCAGGCTACTCACTCAAAGTTTCTACTGGCAACGGCATTCCTCGCCAGTGGGGAGTACGCGGCTTCAAAGCTGATAATTGACGAAGTTGTGGACCAAGCAGCGCGAGCTATGGGTATGAAGCACCCTGAGACTCTCAGGTACAGGTCAGAACAAGCTCGTGCATTGCTCTACTTAGGCAATGTTAGCGAGGCCCGAAATTTGGCTTCCCTTGTAGCCGGCGAGAAGTTCGAGTTGTATACCTGTAATGAGTGGATGGATGTGTGCAAGACATGGGGAATCGGTCCTCATGAGGAGTGCTTGTCACGACTTAACAACCTCCTTAATAGGGTACTTGAAGAAAAGCCCCTGTCATCGACAACGCTTCATCCATTCTTGGTATCAACTCTGCAGCTTGTAGCCAACATCGAAGTCCGCGAGTATAGGTTGACCGAACGAAAAGATGAATACGCGGGCCTAGCCACGGCTAGGGCGATGTTGACGAAACTGCAGAGCTACTATTCTAGTATGGAGCCCCGGAGCATTGTCTTGACTAGCTCCATCAATCTTGACTCGGCCACGCTATGCAAGGAGCATGTGACTCAGTCCGGCGATCTTTCCAAGGCCATAGAGCCTTTTACGCAAGCTTACGAGAATAGGAAGTCGTACATGGGTGACAACATTGATACCCTATGCACGCTACGAGAACTCACGATCGCGCAGTGTCTACGTGATCTCCAAAATCCTGACACGGAAGTTATTCCCATAGATAGAGTGAAGACAGTGTCAGACAGCATTCTGAAGACCCTAGAGTCGCGGCTCGGGCTAGCCCACCCGGAAACCTTAACATCACAACTGTGGTGTTTGACTGTGGATCATCTGCTACCGGAAAACGACAGTAGCATCACAAACAAAATAGTGGAAGACCTCATTGAAAACTTGTCGGACCCCCGAGTCATAAAGAAACGTCTTGTTGAGTCTCTCGTTATGAAGAGACAGCTAGCTAGTCTCTTAAACGGCATGGGCAACTACGAGGAAGCTAGAGGGGTTGTTGATGGTGCGGTTTCGGAGTTGGACAAGGTCGAGGCGGCGAAAGAAAACGAATCGTTGAAAGAGACGCTTCTAGATTTGAAGGCGACTTTCCTCGAGTTGCAGAAAACAGTCGATAATAACAGACAAGAGTCGGAGGCTATTAAGGTACATTAAAGAATGATAAAGTGGTCATTTTAGTTGCTCGGGTAGGCTTGTAGATACATATCAGTTACAGAATATCGTGTTTGGTACGCCGAGCCCAGTTGTCAGTGCACCTATTGCCGAGAAGATGCAGGTCGGTACCGAGCTGGGTTCAAGGTAGGAGTCTTACTTTGGGTCTGGGGTTTCGTTCAATTTACCTGGAATCAGATAGCCCTTCATTTAGCGGGCCGGCCCTCTCGCCTCTGCTCAAAATCCATTGGCTAGTACACAGCAGGTTGCCGTGCCCCCAAGCAGGTTCCCGGATTGGGGTGATGCGAGAGATGGCGTGGGGAATCCCACCAACCTCTTCCCAAACCACCAGTACTATCTCTCGAGGCGCCTTGTGATATGTGCTGTGGATGCATGTTAGCTGAGCGGGCGCTGTTCCTACAATGACGTGTCAGTGCTTTGACTGGAAATTGTCGAAGCCCTCTGTGCTTACAAGAAGCCAATCTACTATGAATAGTTGAGAGACGGCCTATTCAAACCTCCTCAGGGGCAATTGCAGACGAGCGCACAACGATCATGATCTAAAGCTAAAGCTTGGCCTGGGGACGGGGGCGGGGAGATATGAGTACTCAGGTAGGTAGGTAAGTGAGCCAGTGGGTTCAGCGTCAATATTGTTGCAGTACGTATTCCACTGGTGCAGCCCGAACGCCACCAGACGATGATGCAGTATATCAGAGGTATTAGAAGTTCGAGGAAAAGCAAGACATTGGTCTAGAAAGACGGAAGCAAGGCAGCATTCAGCCGGCCACCGACTTTTCGAACATACCGTCAGGGGAGACTTCTTGAGTGACCACGGCTGTATCGTTCGAAGCCATCACCACAAGGGGTTAGTGTAGGTACCCGGGCAGCGCTAACGTATACCTTATCCGGATTAGTGAGTCGCTTGCCATTGGCCAATCAACAACGACGCTAGAGTTCTGACTAACTTGATAAAACCGTACATACACGACATATAATAAAGATTGTCGGTTGCGTGGCTTTCGCCCTACGCCTTGGACGAGTTATTGCTTTTGGCAGAACAACCAGTGGCTGTACAGTATGATGGATTTCGTTTTCTTCCCTGCCTTGCGAAGTCCGTGGCTGGTCTATTGCTCGTCTGCATTGTCATCGAGTCTGCGATCTGTCTCGAGCTAGGTAGACGGATGCGATCTGGGAATTGAGACCAACCAGGGATGATACTACATAGGCCGTAGCGGACGGTTCTGGTTTTATTTGACGGCCGGTGCCTTCAAATTGGCTCTCAATCTGTCAGATGTGGCCTTCGAGATAGAGCACTCAGCTCGAGACGCGGTACTTCTGCGGCTGAAGTAGATAGCGTCTGCGCACACACACATATCTTTAAGCGTGGCACCAAGCAATGTAACTAACTACCTATCTAGGTAACATACGATCAGGAACGGCCTCATGGCGGTTGTATTTCGTGTCAGACAGGTTCGCTTGCTCTGGTTAGGTAGGTATAACGCTTCCTATCTGCGCTATTACAGCAGCCGTCGGTACCTAAGGTACCGACTTATGCTGTGCTACCCACCAAGATCGTCTGTCCCTGCATCAGCGGCAGCAGCACGCAATACTGTGCCGTGTCGGCGGTACCACAGATGTGCAGATGACAGCTTACCCCAGCACCCGTTTATACAGCACCCCAGCACCCCAGCACCCCAGCACCCCAGCACAACGCGCTGACGATGAACTTGGAACGTGGGGTTGGAACTCATTTTGTGACATGGCTGGAGTACAATTCTTTCCATACAGTATTTCGCGATTTCGCTGGTAGACCTGCTAGCAACACTAGCCAACACGCCTTAACCAGACAATTGTCTGAGCCGAAGCATTTCTTTTCCCCCAGTCCGCTTGATTTGCTCCGCCCTGCTATGCTTTGTTGGGTGTCGTTTGGCTGGGCTAAGCATCGATGGAGCAAGTGCCCTTCTTCTTTTTCCTCTCTTTGTCTGGCAGCCACGCCCCCCCGTTGGCTGCACATTCCTTCCTATAATGGACTTTTCACTGTCGATTTGGCCAATGATAGTTGGGATTCCCAGCATCCGGCCTCCCATCACCGGTTTCCTTGGCATCTCGAGCCGGCCAACAGCCCAGACCTTCGGATTCCAGAGCCTTTATCCAGCAAATCCGCTTTTCCTAACCAAAAACACCCAATTCACTCACCCCAGCCTTGTCAGTATCATATGCAACAGAATTGGTTTTCTTGACCTGCCTGTCTCGTTATCTACTTATCAGCACGTACTCTCCCCTTCCCCAATACCTTTGCATCACGAACCGCAATTTGACTGAGACCTTTGCATGGCCGGCCGTCTCTATGTGCGTACAGCCGGTCTTGACTTACATCAGCCCTTGACGCTACGGCTAGGAATCAACAACCCCGGACGTCACTATACATGTCCACTAAGACGGCATCTATGCGATATCATCCCAGACCCTTCCGAGACACACGCCATCACACTTCCTACGTCCCCTCAAGCCATATATCAGCCTCTGGCGCAGAGACAACGGACTAGTAAGGCACACTTAACCCCCCTTATCTGTTCTACTGTGTCGTCCTCTGAACAAACTTTCCTTCGAGCCCTCAGGCTTGTACTCTCTAATACCAATAGTCGTGTAAGGCTACTTACGCGGCCCTCTAAACGATTTGCGCCGCCCATTCTCGTTAGCCGTGGTACTTATATCCTGTCATCGACCACCTACAGCATAGACCTCTCACAGAGATCCCCCTAGTGTCGTTACCTACCACTTTCTTAAAATTATTCCTGTCCACAAATTTGAACACTGCGGAGATTTTGGTTCTTTCTTGTGTGATTCTTTTTCCCCATCTTGCGCTTACCTATATATCGGCTGTTGGGTGGTTATTGCTTCTCGCAGAATCTCGGTATGTGTGGCTACAGTTCTAGCCTTTTGTGTAGGTGTCGAATGCTAACTCGATCATGAAAGGGAAAACACAGACGCATACATACCCTTGACTAGCATCTGGAAAATGGCGCATGGATTCGAGAAGCTAGAACGGTTGTTCACCGGGTCGCGCCGAAAGGGGCGAGGGAGGCAAAAGACAACCAAACAGCAGAAGGCGTCAATCATCACTACCCAGCGGCCATCATCGCCAGTCTTCCCATCACCACCATATCTTAGACCTACATCAACTCACATGACCCCCCGGAACGCCCAGATCGACAGTTCGGAGTGGGAGAAGGGTCGTTCTCAGAGTGTACCGACTCTGCAAGAAGTATTGCATAAGCGTTCATCGGCTGCTTCTAGTATTACCATAGTGAACCGGTCTTGTAGATCCGATGCTTCAGCTCCGTCTTTACGACTCAGTGGTCGAAATTCGCAAGCCACATCACGGTCATCCCGCTATCGGTTTCCGGAAGACTCATTGTTCAAGAGCAATCGACCTTTGCGTATCTCGGAAGATTCCGGCAAAGCAGGTGTATCGCGAGAACAATCACCACGAAGCCGTGCTACCGAGCCCCAGGGATTACTAGATTGGTCCCCAAAGCACATTTCCCTGCTATTCAATCCACTCGAATTCAAGGCGTTGTCGAGCGATGGTCCGTTAGAGCCAAGAAGTGACGGCTCAGAATCCACCTTGCTCCCTTCCCCGGATTTCGCACCTTTCCCGCTACCACCAACGAGTCATAAGCTTGTCGACGAGCCGGGCCGGCCGACTCTTCCACACCCTTCATTTTCGCCACGGAGTTCTGTGCAGAAGCCGACCTTGAACCTAAGAGAACCATCTCTGTCCTCCTACGGAATCCCATTGTTGGATTCTCCATCAGCCCCTAACAACGACGGGGACAAACGGAAGCCAACAATTCATCGATCTATGTCTCTTAATACTATGGCCCCGTCGCATCTCAATACTATGCGTATGGCACCAATCGCCGCCTCTTCAATGAACACCAACAGCAACTTTAGAGGTAGACGAAATGTCCGAGAAACCTGGGGTGATAGATTGGAAGACCCCCAGTTCGTTAGTGGTCCTCCCTCGAGTGACAGTGAAGGCATTCCATTTCCAAAGTTACGAAAGTCCGCCAGCACATCGACACTCTCAAATTTGACGTCACAAGTATCCAAAGATCGCGTCCTCAAAGAGCCTACATTCGATGATTTCTATGCGTTGAGTGATGATGACATTGCCGAAAGCCGACCCCCCACGCCCGCTCCTCTGACACCCGCGAAGAATATTCACGGGTCCCATCGGAGTAGTCGCCCGCCACAAGCTCAGGCTTCGCAACATGTTACACTTAAAGCTAAACGGCAGGAAATCACTTCACCTGATACACCAACTTATTGCCACCTTCTTACACTTAGCTACTCACCTACCAACCCCATAGATACTTTGGGCGCGCTTCGGGCCGCACTAATTGCTAGAAAATATGACTTTGCCGTTTTATATGTGCTGAGCTTGTGGCCTCTAGGCGGCGATCGCTGTCTAGACGTCCCGGCCACTACCGTGGCAAGTGAGCCAGAGCCTGCCGAGGGAACAGCGACGAAGAGACCTGCCTCGGCCCGGGGACCGAAAATAAGCGGTCGCTTGTTGGCTGCATATGGTCTCGGTGAAGTCCCGTCACCTTTTGAGATCGCTACCGACACTCACCTAGCCGCACTAGACTGCGATCGCTGGAATGAATACCGAAACGTCGACGCGGGCCCTAATGATATTTCACGCGGATGGATACGACCGTTCTACAGTGATTATACCCCCGTATCGGTGTCATCAAAAGCTACAGGCAGCCCCTCCAATGACCATCCTAAGGATAGAGGCATTGTGTTTGCTGCTTACTCGAAACAGACCTTGAATCCCCTCATCCCTATGATAGCTTCTCCAGAGCAGGAGTTACTTCTTCAGCATCTATACACCGATGCAAAAAATTTGGTCGAGGCCTTAATTAAACAGTAACTTCTTAGCATAAACTAGTCAGGGAACTTTACCATGCAAGATAGCATTTTCATTTCGCTTTAAAATATGCAATCCCTGTTAACCTTGCGTTGTAGGTGGAACGTACCTAGGGCTGGTATCTAGGCGCGCAAGGCATTATTGTGTTTAGTGGAGGCCTCGCTCCTAAGCTTTTACGCAACGGCTCAGAGACAATGATAACATACCGAGTATTTGTGGTTAATATAACAGAATAGAACACAATATAACGAATTAATGACAATGTCATCACGTATAGTTTCACAGTTGGTGTCACAGGCGATTATGGTTATGAATAGTCGACATGAATAGCATCATTCACTGTTCAGGGATTATTTCCTCACTCCGAGAAACAAAAAAAAAAAAAACCTCCCGCTATATAAAGTCAATGAATCGAACTATGCTATCAACGTCAATTGTTCCTCTCTTACCCTTATTCTCGATGTTCCAAGAAAGCCCCAATATTACATTTTCGCCGAAACTTAAGATAGACTAAAATTCTGGTCTTACAGACCCTGTATTTAGCATTTCTCCTAACAACATATCGTATGAAAAATGCAGCCAACTAAGCTTTATCGTATGCCATACTCTTTGATGTGTCAGCGCAGCTGACTGAACGATCTTCTTGTGGGTAACCCTACTGCGCCAAGGCTCACGAAAAGGATGTGGAAGAACCATTGTCGCAGCTTACTTGTAGGGTATATATACACATTGGCATGGCCACGATTATATAAAGGCAAATGTAAGTGAGTTATCTCTAGTGAATGGTCAAATTTACGAACAACCTATAGGCGCGATCACCACGCAAAGCCCCGTACAGCCACCGCCCAAATTTCCCTCGTTATTATCCAAGTACAATACAGCCAGTAATTGTAAAGGTCGTACTTTTGGTTGTGATTGCTTCGTTACAAATTGACCTAAAGTTCTTGAGTGTCAATTTCTAGCCCGGGAAGATTTCACCTCATGTAGTTAGGTATATAAACTTCCTTGGGTCTCCTGGGCAAGCCGTCCCCCTGCTAGGTACCTAACCTTAGTTCATGGGCTGACGCCTGTGATCTATCTCACTGTACCCCTTGCATCTAACATGGATATTAGTAATCCCCGATGAAGCGAGTGCGATTGTGATATCGCCACTATAAATGCACGGGTATAGATCTAACTCAGGGCTGTTCTGTAGCGCTTTCTTTCCAAGCGCGGCCAAAGCCTCTGGCGCTGAGTACCGCAAACGATAGTTCGAAATGGCGCAGCACGAGGAGTCCATATCGTAGAAAAGGGGTTATGCCCCGCCCCTAATATTATATGGTCCTTTGGAAACAAGCACCCAACCTACTGGGGACGAGGCACAAGTACACCTCCAAGATCTTTATTATTAGTTTAGTTATACTCATTCCGAATCAAAATATCGTGCCTTACTTGAAATTTTATAATAAAATAAATATACTTGCCTATGCTGTTAGCTCGTTGTATAAAATCTTCAGCCAAGTCTTTGATTAACATAACGTACTATTTGTCATGCCTTAAAACTTAACTACCTACTGTAGGTAATCAGGGAGCTACTGTAGGTGGTGTAGGGATTAGTAGTTGTTGGTTGACAGCCTTGCAGGAAGCTAATGGTCATAGCAAGGTTGTTGTATTACGGAGTTGCCCCGAGTGCGAGTGGTCGGTACGTCTGAGACAAAGGCGGTGGAATTATTGCTCCACAGTCTGTTGTCATAGCAATTGTCAACAAAACCAAAGCATCGTGCAGGCAGATTGACATACATAATTACAACCCTGTAATTCAAGGAATCGCCGGTCAATTTTTCTTCATACTGTTATTTCGAAACAAAGTGTCAGGACCCACCCAGAATTTTGCAGTATATATAACATATACTGCAAAATTCTGGGTGGGTCCTGACACTTTGTTTCGAAATGGGTGTACCACTCTTTTCAACCCATTTCAAGGCTGCGCCCATCACTTCCACCTCTTCGGTTCTTTTTGCCTTCTCCACCATGTTTTCTATCAAGATCGTCAAAGATCTTCCGGTTGCTAGAATTCCCCTTCCTAGCGGCGACTCTCAACTGCGCAAACATGCTTGCCTGAATCGTATACGACTACCTCCTACGAGTAAAACAGAATCTCCTCAAGTTGCATCAGATGATGTCAAGAACAGCGCCGTCCAACCTGGGCCTATGCATAAGGAATTGCATCTCGGAATGTTTGAGATTGGCAAGCCGCTGGGTAAAGGCAAATTTGGGCGCGTATACCTGGCTAAACACCAACAATCGGGCTACATCTGCGCTCTTAAGGTGCTGAAAAAGGAAGAGATTACACGAGAGAAGGCAGAAATGCATGTCAGACGCGAAATCGAAGTTCACAGCAACCTCCGACACCCGGGCATCCTTGGCTTCTATGGCTGGTTTCACGACTCGCGCCGCGTTTTCCTCATCCTCGAATATGCCGCTGGGGGTGAATTATTCAAGATTCTTCAACGAGAAGGGTCTTTTTCAGAGCAGCGCGCGGCTCGGTACATCGCCCAAGTCACGGCATCTCTGATGTATCTTCACAGCAAGAACGTCATGCATCGCGATATGAAGCCTGAGAATATCCTGATAGGGCTTTACGGAGAGCTGAAACTAGCCGACTTTGGCTATAGCGTCCATGCACCTAGTAATAGAAGGGACACTCTATGTGGCACTTTGGACTATTTACCTCCTGAGATGATACGGTCTCGCCAGCTGAGTTACACTAAAGCTGTCGACCAATGGACTCTTGGCGTTTTGACGTATGAGTTTCTTGCTGGCGAAGCCCCGTTCGAAGACAGTGTAGCCATGACCCAAAGGAGGATTGTGAACGGGGATATGAAGCCTTTACCCAGTCGCGTATCCTCGGAAGCAAAAGATTTCGTTCACTCGGTAAGCACCTTTCTTGTTTGCTATTCACTACGCTTAATGTATACGAACAACAGAGGGAAGGGAAATTGTTTCGTCTCCCTCTTGAACCCTGCCATCGTTTCTGTTGCTCAGGCTAACCTGTTGTCAAGTTGCTTGTTCTGGACCCATCGAAACGATTACCCCTTAAAGATGTTCTTCATCACCCCTGGATCGTGAAGAACTCCAAGTTGTCGAGGTAACGAGTAGCATCAAGTAGTGACTGTTATATTCGAGTTTCGGTGGTGTATGGTGCGGACATCAAAAACGTTGTCCAGTCAAGATATTAAGTATGGCAGACGGGCGTCGAACTCCCCAAGCTCCTACATCACGCTTCTCCTAGATGATTTTGGTCCAAGATGCCTGTGCTGTCTCGTCTATCTCAGCGCCACTTTGATCCCGTGGCTTCATCTTCCGCACTTTCGCAGCAATGGAACAACCCCTCCGACGTGTTTTCCGTATTGCTGATCCTGGGCGGCGATGTGGTAGCTCGAGCTATCGCCCAGCTGGCGGGATCCCGTGTGATTCCGGTCGCTTTCTCATTCGGTAAGCGCATGTCCATGTGCGCTCGTCATCCGCTGAAACTAACCTCCGGCTCTAGGCTGGGTTGCCTACTCCGTTACAGCTCTCGTCAACATTGTTGGCGAAAATAGGTCGATGCCTCCCGCGGATTGCCCATGCAAAATTATCAATGGCCACAACGGTTTTGTCCGTGACACCTCCAGTTGGGTCCTTGGTCGCAGTGAGTAATTCTCGGAACCATTTTCTTCTTGTTTTGGCAACTTTTAGAGTACTTTGAGCCGAGACATTGTCTGTAGGCTTCGGAAATCCTCACAATCACGCTTCAGCCGGCAATGACTGACTCCAAGTGTTCTAGTCGTCCGTGATTTCGAGTCATAGATGGACGACGGCCGCCCGGACGGGCCTATTCGGAAACGCGTTCAAGAAATGCTCTCTGAGCATCAGAAAGCTTCCAAAGCCTTAGAGCGGCCGCTAAAGACCGGCCTCTGCGTTTCGGTATACAAGGCTAGAGAGGCTCGGCCCGGCCACCCCGGTTATGACTCGGCATACTTTGCCGGTTTTGCGACTGCGGTCATACAGTTAGGCTTGGCTGCTATCCCTTTTGGCTTATTTGGCAACTGGGCTATTCTGCTAGTAACTGTAATAGGCATCGCTTTGTCATTCGCAACGGGCGCTATCCCCCAGTGGGCGGAAGAGAAGTGGGCTTGTCGACGTAAATCAGACAAGATTACCATCTTAACCCGAGGGAACGGCAGCCAACATGCTATCATAGTTATCGGCGACGGGAAGGGGCTAGACCTAGAAGACCTTGCTGCGTCTGGATTGACCTCTTTTTCATCGCCGCTAACTAGATATATTGTTTTGATACTTGCGATTCTTTGGGTCCTACTCTTAGTTACTGCCGCAGGGATCGAGGAAAACACTTGGTTTCTCCTGGCTATTGGTAGCATTTGTGCTTGACAACATTTACGTCGCAGGAGTAAGCCGCTCTCCAGCCGATTTTGGTATTCCTCTCGAGTTCGTAACTGTTATTGGTCATCATACGGTTATGCAAGCATTACTCGAGGTCGAGAGCCGCTTTCCAGGGGCAGGCAGAAGTATGCTAGCAACTTTTTCCCCAGGCAACCTGCGACAAACCGAGATAGACAGGTGGAACGAACTTGACCAGTCGGCAAAGCAGGGGGAAGAGAGTAAGCCGCCAGGAATCAGGCTTCACCCTAGTTAGGGGAACTGGTTCGTGGGTCACCAGTGTCATGGCCTCGAGAGCTTGGTGTTCTTGGTCCTGGGTCGGGTCCGCTGTGTCGGACTAACACAAGATTACTCGGTTAACGCACTCCTATCTGAGTTACTTGTATGGCAGGGTAGTGGATGCAACCTAGAATCCGGCGCTCCGAATGCCGTTTACTCCTGGAACCTCCAGTATCATGTCTGCGGTAGACAATGACACCACATATTAGGCATACAAGTAAGCGCTTCAGCTCGCGGGCAAAGTTTCCTTAGGAATGTCCGTTATCCTATGGAATGAAAGGATACCTCTCGTTCGAAGCTCCGGCTCATCCATTCCCCCCTAGGGCAGGGATTGCGACACGGCGACATGCATGAAGTTTTCCGCTACATGCTGCTTCAGGAAGCCAGTTCCGTCACTATCTTGTCGTGTCGTTCAAGCCGGAGGGAGACACAAGCACTACATGTCGGGCAATGCCCACACTTCCTTTTCCCACTCATCTCTAAGTGTCTCCAAACCAAGTTCACTAGCTTCAATATCTCCCAGCTCGATATTACTAGAAACAACCAAGTGCCTGGTCTCTGCCACTGAGCTCGCAGTATCAGCGGTGAAGTGTCATAGACCTCGCTGATGTTGGAGAGCTTATCTATGAGCCATGGTAGGGCGGTTTGAGCGTTATTCGCGTAGTGGCACACGACCCCTCGTGGGACCTTCAACGCCACTCGGAATTTCCTAGAGACTGCAAGCTGGCGGGTGGCGTCGAGTAGAAGTTCAGGGAAGAGAAGTGTTCCGCGTAAGCTACTGTCAAGTGGTACGGCCAGAATAGTGAGGAATGAGATACTTTACACGTTTCCAGTCTACGATGAACTCGAGACTCTCATGAGAAGTTTCACCGTGGGATGGGGAGATAAACATTTACTCGGATAGATCTACTGATACACCGACTCCGTTTTCCTGTACCAGCCGCCTCTTGAACTTGGTGATAGAAAAGAGAGTACACCCGACAGGAGCTTAGCGCTAATGAGGTCCAAACCCATCCCCCAATATCAGTAAACTGATTGTCGTACAACTATGATGGGCATACCGATTTTGAGACCGCAGAAGTTAATCCTCAACCCAGGAACAGAGCTCTGCATTAGTCAACTTCATCGAGTTGTATACTATAGAAAATTCGAGAACGCTGCGAGAGCTTGACGTATAGCGTCGCTTAGCCGTAGCACTCACTTTTGACACCCTACTGAGAGTGAGGTAGGCGATGGCATGAACATTGCCCGATCCTGCTATGCACATCGAGTAATAGGTTTCACTATTTGATAGGAGTAACCTATTTCGAGTAGGTAGATAATAATTACATACTACCCAGCGGTATATTGCATGTTTGCAAGACGTGTAGTCAGTCATATGCACATAGTCATCACATCATTCAAGCTTGAAGCATTTGTCACTCAGTTACTACGCCTGAGCGTAATCATGTAATGTAAGTAGGTATGCATCCTAATCTATGTTCTATTTGGCCCCCATCTTGTCATGCTTCCGAACTATGAATCTATCTCATCGTTTCCATTTTATTTGCCTCCGGCGACTGGTGGTCTTCACCTCGTGTATCCAATGTGTTTCCAATCTACGCCATACCGTACTCAGCAGCATCCATATACAAATCAATGAGGCACCCAGCGCTCCATGCTTGCGTGGGACTTGAATCAGCACAATGCTGACCATCCTTCTGTGTCAGCTCTGTCAACCCAGCCCACGGGCTGCTTTCTATCATTTCCTTACAGCCACTGAGGCGCCTTGTAACTTGTTGGAATGCCTCCACGCGTCCCTCCTTGGTAGTTCGTCTTGCAAGATCGAACTTGAGTAGGGCACGTAGAAAGAAGCCAGTTGGCCAGAGCCATTCTGGACCCTGATGGTAATTACGGCCCTTTGATGTGGCAAAGTCGGTTGAATCCTCGCTGTTGATGTAGAATGGACGGTAATTGAGGTCACTAGGATCAAGGGTTGCCATGCCTGTGGGCCCGCGGAGGACTTGGTCGGCAAGGACTAGAGTATCGATTGCGTGACTAGGGTCGAAGAGATCTGGTGCTACCGTCATGGCGATTGCAAAGTTCGGACGCAGTTGATAATCTTCATACTCCTTTCCGGAGCGGAAGAGATCTTTATAGATACCGCGCCTATTCACGACTTTGGGGTTTATGGCGTACTTGCTGTCATCCGATGGAGACTTGGGTACGTAGTAACTGTACTCAAAACTAGATTTCAGCAAGTCTGCCCAGGCAGAAAAGGTGATATCAGTGCCGTCGGATTTTGTAACACCCTTGTATGGGTATTTCCCTTCCGAGCTTAGTTTAGCAAGCCACTTTAGAGTGCTATAAAGGAGACCACTGATTTCGATGGCAGCACCGTCACGAGGAGTGCCCGGGATGCCCTTCGAGCCAGCACGTTCGCTTTCACCCATCTTGTCCATCCATGTACCACAATTGAATTGATTGCCTCCAAATATGATTCCGTTAGACCAGTCCACGTTGATCTCAATGTTAAAGCCCTCATCTCGCATCTGCATATCAATCTTGGGACCAGCATTGGCTTCGCGGAATTTCATGCCGGATGCATGTCGTTGCATAGCTTCTTGAATAATGTCTTGGATCGAGCTCTCCTTGGAATAGGCTCTCGAGTCATCGGACTCAAACCATGTATCGTCATAGGGTAGGAACCTCCGTTTAACTTGCTTCGTCAATAGGCTCATTCCATCTGGTGCAAATCGAGTGTAGTCTTGTATACATTGCAGAAAGAACCAGATAGAATCGCGGCTGTTATACCGTGGGAGGTTACCACTACTAAGGAGATTAGGAATCATGCCATGTTTGAGAACGCTCGCAAATGCGAAAATATGCTCAGCGGCCTCATCAAAACGACCCGTTGCGATATAAAGGCCGCGGAGAGATATAAAAACGTCGCGCCCCCAGCAGCGAGCCCACTCAACAGCAAAATGGGGGAGCCCGGCAGCCAGTGAAGGTACAAGCTTCTTAGGCCATAGTGATGCAGATTTGACAATTCCAGTCTGTTGTATGCTGACCATTCCAAGACTTTGAAGGAAGCCCTGGCCCTTGTGTACGTGATCACTCATCAACTCAAGACCCCTGGCCCAAGCGGCCGTATAGGCCGTCCTGATTATAAGAGCGAAGTACCGCGGCAAAAGAAAGCTTGGAATGCCTCTTATAGCGTTGAACCGGTCCTTTAGCCACTGGGTGGGTTTTGCCAGACCTGCAAACTCCGGCTGCTGGGAAGCTCTTTCTAACCGCCCAATTGTGTAGTCCATGGCCCATTGACCATCTCGGAGGTTCTGACATAGTGGATGTGCGAGATTATTGTCTCTAATGATATCTTTCAAGAGACTCCACCAGCCCTGGAGACCAGCGTATACGATCTTCCCGGAGCCAGGAATGTCGTATGCCCCATCCTTGCCTTCACTACCGTCCCGTTCCTCCGCCTCACACCGATACAAGAGGAAATTTAAATCCACCGTACTTAGCTCTGACATGGCCGCCTTTGATCCTGATGTGACATAGTTGTCTAGGCCAGTGGAGTGTTCTGCGGCTGGAATCCATGTTTCGAATAATGCGATACTTCCAGGTGGGAATTTGTCGCGAACGGTGATGATGGTAGTATCATCTTTGACTTCCATACGAATGCCGGGAACGTCGATGACACGGCTTGGGAGGCCTCTAAGGTACTTCTTGTCGCCCTCGACTTCCTTCGTGGCTTCGTGGCTTGCATCAACTTCGAGCATCCAGCTTCCCAAGTGGCGTGCCTTTGTACCACTTAAGCGAACAGAGCTAAACGCACCATTTCCATTTCCATAGCCAGGATAAGCAGTATGAGCAATCAAGAAGTAGCCTTTTCTCGACTTAGGGTGTACCCTATGAACGGTGATGTACTGGTCTTCATGATGGATGTGTGTTTCGTCGTAGCCATCTTTACCCATCAAGGTATGGATCTGATTCAGCAGCTTCTTGACACTACCGATGCCTCCTATACCACCTCCGATTGTGATCTCTTTAACTGAAGAAGACTCGGATGTATAGAGCCTGGTCTCGTGGACCAATTCAACCAGCTTAGGATATATCTCATCATAACCCATAACACTTCCTGTAGCGCTAGCGCACATACAAACTAATGCTGCATTAGGCAACGTGTCTCGGGCATCCCTCTTCTGCGCGGGCACTTCGTTATCATGTGTGCAATCCATGAAGAGGGCTTGTACTGGAGCGGGCTTGATCCTGCGGGCTCTCTCGCGTACGATGATATTGTTGCTCATAGGACCAGGGCTACTAGGAGCACTACCGGGATTACTGCCAGGAGCTCTCTTTGGCGTCTCATCAAGCTCGAAGCTACCGATTGGACGCCCGCCATGGCGATGCACTAGCCTACTCATTTCGGCTGTGCTCCATGCTTGCATTGCTTCCCTGATCAAGGAACTGAGTCCAAGTCTCTTCACAAACACGTAGTCCATTTCCTCGGATCCTGTGAAGAGCTCCGCCACGACATACAAGTTGGGCCGAACACGACGAGCTTCGTCCAAGATATGCTCAGCAACGTGTAAAGGAGTTGAGTGACAGTTGTCGATCCTGAACCCAGCAAAATACTTGGCCAGCATTCGTGCATATTTAGTCATGTAGTCCCAGAGCCACGGGCTGTCCTCAGGGCCATTCCCATATCGGAGCTTCACGCAGTCCCCCCATATAATCACTTCCCTACGCAGGTAGACCCGCGATTGCGGTCCGGCATTGTCGACCAATGCATTTCCGGCCCATACCCAGCCATTGTTTACAAGAACTAGATCTTCGGTTTTGAGCTTGTCCGAGGCTTCGGCTTTGTCGAGACGGGTGAAATAGGTTTCGATCAGAGGATTGTTGTTGTCGATGACACCCAGTTTGGGGCCGTGGTCATCTAAGCGGACGTACTTTATCCTGTTGAAGAGCTGCTGTAAAATGTCTGCTACCTCCTTGTCGTATTCATCGTAAAAGCGAACGTTAGCGGCATCTAACACCTGTACGACCTTGGTGCGAATGGTAGATTCATCGGCATCGCCACGGTATTTCCCGAAGATGGCTGTTATTAAAGCAGCCAGCAGCTTTGGGTCAATGCGACGCCGGAAACGCTCGCCAAGTCTGTCATTTCCCAGTAACCCGTTCTCAAGAACGTACTCAACTTGGTCCTTTAGGCTAGCGTCTTTGAGGTGAGCAATGTCTCCATTAGCCCCCTCTGTAACACTGGGATTGCCCTCAGCCCAGCACTGAACGGCTGCGTCAGTATCTCTGTCCACATCTAATGCGTAATATTCCCAGAGGCGGATTTCCGCAATAACGTGTTTTTTTATGCCATCCATGATCTTGACGAGGTCGTCCACGGATTTCAACTCGTTAGTATATCCTAGCTCTACAAGCTTGAAACCAAACTTCAATAATTCGGTGTCGAGCAGGTAGGCGGATTCCAGCCACGGAGCAGTAGTCAAGTTGTAGCCAGCTTCCGGATGCTCCAGGAGCCACTTGCTGTTGTGAGCAGTGTGGTTGAGGACTATATCAGTCAGACTGAGCAGAGAGTGATTTTGCTCCAAGCTTTCAACCATCTGTTGCACGTCCTCTTCCCCACGAGGAAAGCAATCGGGGTCCCAGCCTAGTTGGTCATATAAGCTGTAAGGAGAATTTGAAGCACCTCGAATCTGGAGGGGAGTGAAGTGTATCATGTTGTACCCACGACCGCTAATGCCCTGCAAGTGCTTTTCCCAGCCAGATGGATATTTCCCCATGAATTTGCTAATGACAGAGAAAACTGAAAGCGCGGGTAATGGTAGGGGTCGTCCGTCGAGCGATAAGCGTGGGGCGACGTCGATATAGTAAATAGGCGTTTGTTTTGTCGACGGCGGAGGGCTATCAGAGTCTAGTGTGCTTGAAAGTTCCGGGAGTTCGGCATAGGTAGTATAGAATGCGAATGCGCCGGCTTCATAGATGGGAATAGAGATTTCGATGTTTCGATTGAAGTCCGGGACGAGTCTGGACATGCAGTTTAGCATCTTAACGCGCAGCCGAGACTTGGAACTACTGAAGCACATACTTATACTCGGTGAATCGATCTCGGTGAAACTCCGACCCCTGCTCTGGGATGTTGACCCAGAGACTGCCATTTCGACAGATCGAAGAGGTACCTTCGATCACGAATCTTACTGTTATGGGGTCATTGGACTCTGGGGCTAGATATATGTATTCGCCTTGTACGTCGGGCGCGCCATTATCCTTTAGAGGCAGAAGATAAACTTCATTCGAGGTTACAGTTGAAGGAGCCATTGGCTTGATGGGTTGCCCTCTCGACGGCGAGGGGATGAGAGATGAATACTTGAGAGCGCTAGGCGCGCATTAGAGTCGATGACGGATATAAACGTAATATAACGATGTGATGAGCTAAGGGCCCTATCACGGGCTCGCAACGAAGCAGAAGGATTGGGAGCGGAAAAAAAAGATAGTTGCCTCAGTCTATAGTGTAGACATGAGGATTGCAAGCTAGGTATTCCTCGAACTCGGCGTGATCGGAAATGAAGAGAGCGAAGAGAGCGGAGAGACCTAAAGGGATGGGAGCGGAGAGAGTCCAGGCAGTAGATAGGTAGTTATACGATGGTGAGGGAGACTATGCCAGGTACCTAAAGCAGGTACGAGGTAGGTGACCCGACTAGTTGACGATGTATTATTCTAGAATGGCGGCCAACCGTATGCCGCCTTGGAAGCACCCTTGGCTATTGTGTTTGAGTTGGGAGGCTTGGGCTACTTGGGCTAGATAGAGCAAGCGTGACCCGTAGCGCGCGTGAGCCAGAAGACGATATGCGCAAGCGTTATGCTAGTCCAGGACAGATCCAGGAGACAGGCGGGAGGGTATGTCGAGCGTGTTGCATCGGCGCGGGCTGGTACCTTGCTATCTGCAGCAGCCAGTGATGCGGTGACATTGACGGGTCAGAAGCGAAGCAGCCAGCTCGTCACGTATCACGCGGCATGCAATCCCAGGGCTCCAGGGCCGTCTCAACCAATCGCCGCAACGCATACGTAGTATTGCTTTAAGAGAAGCTATCGTGCGAGGAGGGGCATTCCTCGCTGGTGCGGGTCATGACGTCACTCACGAATAGTTCCTACCTGCGGCACAAACTCGATATTTCTGTGTCTAGACCAATGCTCAGTCGCGCTAGTGGTATAAGTCGCGTTGCCCGTTCCTGAAGATCGTTAGGCTGCAAGTATGAGCGGGCCATGCTCTGTCAAGACTACTGGCATTATTGTCCTTGGCAACTTCGTCATGGAGTTTGATGAATAAGTGTCGTAAACATGCCCTTTGCTCGGATTTGTGGTTGTGCTGCATGCTTGTTCTAGTGTACTGTATGTCGGCAGTACTCGTTTCTTCCGAATGGGGTGGGCATCCATACCCTTGCGCAGCCCTCCATCGATATACAGACTAACAGGTAGCGTTAAGCAGACAATCGCCGATGCCGTGCATGGAGGTTAGACGAGAGAATATAGACGCTCTAACCTAACCTTTATTGCTCTAACAAACAGTCAGGTAACTAGAAAAGACAGAATCAATAAATTAATACAGTCAGTCTATCTTAGTATATATAACCTTCAAAGTAAACAACTTAAATAAGCAGCCAAAAGCAGTGTCGGAGTTCTGACGGGTCAGATGGTCACAGGGTGGGTGGTCATGCAGCGACCAAACCTGTCAGAATTACATAGTATGTCCAAGAAATCAGAATCTGTGTGATTCTGTAGACAATGGGCAAACACAATCCTAGAGATATGTACTGTACCGACGGCCAGTTACCTTAGGTAGCCAAAATGAGAGGTTTGCTAAACTTTCAGATAGCCCCCTAAGAGTTTCTCGTCTTTACTAACTCATTGGTGAATTGGGGTGCACATATTTCTTTCAATTCTTCCTATTGCTAGCTAGTGGATTAATATAAGCTCCTACCATTCTGTAATCATTTGTCGGTGCAACCACTTGTTTTCTGCTATACGGCGGTGAGTTTGCAAGAATAATACTAAAAGGCGTAAAAATGTATTTTACCGGTCTGACCGGAGACTTGTCCGGCATTAGTACGAAATCCCTTGCTAAGCTATCACGAGCAAAATAAGCATGGGTTGCTATACCTCGGACAGCAGCCGGCGTCAGCTCGACTGGTGTATCGATAACACCTCGGCGATACTGGGCTGTTGATTACGGCGCAGGTAATTCCTCGGCTGCGACCGTTGTAGTTGGTGTGGCGATTAGGTCTGCAATATCAGATCGATTATCACCGAGTTCCTACTGTAGGTTGCAGTATGCAAATGTGCACTGGAAGGTTGACCCAATCAATACGTGTACGGCATCATTCCGCGGCTGCTTGGACCATTTCGTTGGGTCTCGCCCGCGCCTGTATCGGACGGGAATGGTAGGCGGTGAGAAGCTTTGTCCCGCGCTGTGCGTCATTGGGCAATCCGGCAGAATCCGGCGGCCAATCCGTCCTGGTGGAAGGAAAGTCTTGGCCTGTCACATGAACTGAATTCTGCGGGCGTGCAGTAGATGGACTCTGCCCGGCAACATCGTACAAAGCTGATTCTGCACGCTATATTCAGCCTAGACCCCTCAGCCTACTTAGTTTGGACTATATGAAGATACTCCTCCGTCTTTCACGAACATCGATTTGCCCAGCGTTCTCAGCATCTGCGTTTCCTGTTCTTTGTAGACAGCATCGATCTTATTTCCGGCCGTTTTCGACCCAACTGCCCAAGATGGCCCCAGGATTGCTCAGTGTGAACGACAATGGGAAGGCTGACAAGAGACACAAGGTCACAGTCGTTGGCTCGGGAAACTGGCATGTTATCGCCTTAGGCTTCGTACTCAAAGAATAACAAACTAATACTCTCTATCACCAGGGGCTCGACCATAGCCAAGATCGCTGCCGAAAACACCAAGGAACACCCGGAGCTTTTCGAGGAGCAGGTGCAGATGTGGGTATACGAGGAGGACGTCACACACCAAGGCAAGACGGAAAAGCTTTCGAACGTCATCAACACGTACCACGAGAACATCAAGTACCTTCCCAACATCAAGCTCCCGGCCAACCTCGTCGCGAACCCCTCTCTCGAAGATGCCGTCCAGGGCTCCTCCATTCTGATCTTCAACCTCCCTCATCAATTCATCCACAGAATCTGCACTCAGCTCAAAGGAAACATTGTCCCTTACGCCCGTGCCATCTCTTGCATCAAGGGTGTGGATGTGTCAGACGACGGCATCTCTCTCTTCTCAGAATGGATCGGCGACGGCTTGGGTATCTACTGCGGTGCGCTTTCGGGTGCTAATCTCGCCTCCGAGATTGCTGAGGAGAAGCTGTCGGAGACTACTATTGCATACGACCCGCCGCCGATGGATAATTCGCGTAACCCCTCGCGCAACGCTACTCCACGATCCGCCACGCCCGCCCGCGGCGGCGAGCAGCGTAACTCCGCCGCAGAATTAAGCATAACACCCTTGGCAGATATGCAGCACAGAGACGCTCGTGGGAGAATTAGTAAAACCCGCTTGACCCCTGTCCCGCCTGAGTACCCTCCACTGGACCACGACACCTTCAAGGCTCTGTTCCAGCGGCCCTACTTCCTCGTCAGTATGGTTTCGGATGTGGCTGGCACCTCTCTTAGTGGGGCACTCAAAAACATTGTTGCCTTGGCTGCCGGCTTTGTTGTAGGAAAGGGCTGGGGAAACAACGCTAAATCAGCCATTATGCGTGTCGGTCTGCTGGAGATGATCAAGTTCGGCAAGGAGTTCTTCGGCGAGACCGTATCCACCGCCACCTTCACAAAGGAGAGTGCGGGCGTTGCCGACCTGATTACGAGTTGCTCAGGAGGGCGTAACTTTAACGGGGCCAAACTTGCTGTAGAGCGAGGCGTCTCGGTCCAAGAGATCGAACAAAAGGAGCTCAACGGCCAGAAGTTACAGGGAACAAGCACGGCAGCCGAGGTACACTCGTTCTTACAGAAGCGTGGCCTAGAGGGAGAGTATCCACTGTTCACCGCGGTGTACGACATTTTAGAAGGCAAGAAAACGGTAGATGACATCCCGGCAATATTGGCAAAGGCGCAATCGTAGGCTGGCACGGCTGGATGGGGGCTACGGTTCAAGACGAAACAGGTCAGAGGCGAGAAATAGACCTAGACTTTGTACACACCCACTAGGATAATTAAAGATACGATATCATGACTTGGACATTAACCTATACATACGTAATTGGACGCTATGGTCGGATTAGCTTTCTACCTGCACAACCTCATTCATGTTCACCACTTCTTGTGGTTCTGGTTTTTAAATTTAGTAGTGTTCAATTAGTCTCAATAATTAGTTTCATTTCTTGTTTCTTTAACGTTTATAAAAGGTCCGGAAGGTCGGTTACGATATACTGTATACAAGGGGTGTTCTCGCAATCCAACACCAAGATCGCGTGATCTCTACCGCACACTACGACGTTACAAATCAAACAATGCTACACAAACGCCATCGGGTTCGTTCCTCGCTTCTCTAACCTCTTACAGAATCGACTACTACCTACCAATCACCCAACAATCTATTCTTTTCACTCCCCGCCCCATCCGCCAAACCCATCATCACACCCGCCGCCATTTCCCTCGCGGGCATCGTGCGCTCGCCATCGCCAAACAGCGGCTTGTAGAACCCGTCATACACGGCCCAGAGGAGGTTCATGCACACGGTCGTCGCGACGCCCAGCCAGCGAGGCGTGCGTCCGGCGTCGTCGGCCAGCAGGCGTCCGAGGCCGATCATCAGAAGCAGGAACGGCAGCGCCGCGATCAGGAATAGCACCCGCCCGATCTGCTGCCGCACGCTCGTCATGGTGTAGGATTGTAGCTGTGCCAGGTACGCCTGGTAGTCGTCCGGCAGGGCGTGCTCGCGCGCGCCGTCGCGGATCAGCTTCAGATACCGCGCCGAGGCTTGTGCGTAGTCTGGGTTAGGCCGGTGCACGGGGAGGAATAGGCGGCGGAACCAGGGCTGTTTTCTCGGGTCTTTATCCCCGTCGTCGTCGTCGCCGCCGTTCTCGCCCGGGTCCTTCGGGTCGTTGTCGCCGTCGTCCGGAAGGT
This sequence comes from Xylaria longipes, assembly GCA_025201785.1. Classification (NCBI taxonomy): domain Eukaryota; kingdom Fungi; phylum Ascomycota; class Sordariomycetes; order Xylariales; family Xylariaceae; genus Xylaria; species Xylaria longipes. Next base: position 304,518 of record MU619693.1, read on the forward strand.
CCGGCAACGACGGTGCGTACAAAGTGTGCGCGAGGAACGGCTTCGGCAGGTCGGGGAAGGGCGGTTTCTCGGGAACGTGCAGGGCGGGCGGTAGCTCGAAGCACGGAGTCAGCACGTCGTGGTAGCCCTGCCCGCCGCCCTCCGTCTTGATGATGTTGGCATAGTCCTCTGGCGTCACTTCGTAGACGACGCCGTAGAGGCCCTTCGACCACGTCGGATTCGATGCGGGAGACGACACACTGTAGGGCGGCGGCGGAAACTTCGGCGGCTTGGGAATCTTCCGCGGCCGCGTGTTGGCGAAGCACGGCTCGTTGTACGGGATGCCCGGCAGGTCGAAGGATAGGTCGAACGCCGGCGCCGACACGTTGATCTGGCTAACGGGGCGGATGCCGCGCCTGCCTAGAAATGTTTCGGCGCATAAGTTGGAGCCGTAGGCGAGGTAGAGGATCGTCTTGGCGGAGGCGGAGGTGTTGTCGGGCGAGGCGAGCGCCAACCGTTCGCTTGACGTCCTCGGAATGCTCGAGATGGGCGGATACGACTTAGACGCGGGCGCACGACGATACCACGTAGGCGAGTTCCATAATCGCCGCAGACAACACTCTCCTTGCTCTCGTACTGGGACGGAGCGGTCATCGAGTCCCCTCTCCACCTTGGTGTCTAGCTGTTCGCTCATGGCGATGACGGGCTGGTCTAAATCAAATCCAGATTTGAGTAAAAGAGTGTGGTTGAAGCAAAAGAAAGAGGAAACGCTCGCTACGGATGCGACCACGGACTTCGCCAAGTTGTTACTGTCGCGTTTCTTTTAAACACCAGGGACGGACGAATGCGACGGCAATTCGTCCGTCCGTCGTCTACTTACAAACGTAAAGTCCCCGGCTGGGTCTGTCTGGCTACCTATGTACTAACGAATCCCGCTTTGCCTAGAAGCGTAGCTTAAGTTAGCGGCGGACTTCCGTACCTTGCCTACCCGACCATTCTCTCGTCAACTACCACCGGTAACCGAATGCTAAAGATTAACCTTCGATCAACTTTCATTGGTGTATTCATTAACCTTTGGTATTTCGGGAATCGCCTCATATTTCATTGTTAGACCTCTCGACAGCTTTCTCTGGTGATTTGGCACTCATGCGGCAGGGTATTTGTCGCTACGTTGCGCAGGGATCTTGCAGATTTGAAACTGGGTCTTATGAAAATTTCCGAGCTACCTGGCGATGTCGTTGCGATTAGTCATTCAGTCGTCTTGGTTTCCCCGAACGTTGTATATCCCGTCCAAAATATTATTCACCTATCTGTTGCAGTGCATGTAGTTATGTGAACTATAAAGTTTGAAAATGACCAGACTTTATTGCGAATTTTGAGCCTGAAAACTAGATACTAGTGGTCCGTGAGAAAGAGGTGTAAGTAAAGGTTTGAGAACTAGGCATTGTCTGTGCTGACCCGGGGCCGACTGAAAAACGTCCACCTACAAGTAGTAGGTAGGTACCTAGTTGTGAAAACGGTCCCGAGAGATACTGCGTGGTAGGTCTCTCTTCCTTAATTGCGGGAAGGGAACCTCGATTGATTACAGAAATAGTATGAAATAAATGTTCCACGGCTCCTGTATTGCTTGATAGTTGAAGTCATCCAAATAGACCGTGTAGTCCACGTCCTCGAACAAGACGTGCTCAAGACATAGTTGAAGTCTGTTTCGGTGATATAAGGTATATTACCTTAAATCGGCGTAAGGCTATTGCATACGGTCAGCCTGTCTTAACGGGACGAGCAGGATTCTGCTGACGCCACCAATCAGCGGAACCGGAACTCCTTGACCAGACTGAGAAGACAGACTGAGAAGACTCGAAATGCAGATGAGTCTTACATGTGGTACGTAAGGCACCTGCATATTGGATTTACCAGTCGAGCCCATGCCCAATGGAAGACGATCTTCCGCTAGACGTACTAAAGCCGTCTTAAAGTTGATATATAAAAGCCATGAGGCATGTCCGCGACCAGAAATTACACTTTTGGCTCCAAACAGAGTTCTCAAGACAAGACAAAACCCCAGAGATATCACCATGTCATTCGAACCAGACCGCCTCACCAACTGGCCCGCAGTGAAGGACTTCGTGCCAACAGCGCATAGCGACACGTACCAATTCATCGCGACGAGCGCGGTCAACCTGAGCGGCAAGTCGGTGTTCATCACCGGCGCATCCAAGGGCATCGGGAAAAGCATCGCGCTAAGCTTCGCGCAGGCGGGCTGCTCTCGGATCGCCGTCGCCGCACGATCCGGCGTCGATGAGGTAAAGCAGCAGATCCTATCGGCCGCTCAGACGGCCGGGCGCCCTGAGCCTCTCGTCTTAGCGATCGCCCTCGACGTCACATCATCCGAGGGCGTCGCTGCCGCCGCCACCGCTGTCTCCGACGCTTTCGGGGGAGCCCTGGACATCCTCATCAACAACGCCGGGCGAACCTCGGCTTTTGTGCCGCTGACCGAAACCGATGTGGACGACTGGTGGGCGACTTGGGAGCTGAATATCCGGGGTACCTACTGTAAGTATTCATAACAATGCTGGGAGTGCGTGTGGGTGACGGAGGAAACAACTCTCGGGACTCTTATTGGGACGCGCATTCGGAGGGGTCCAGCTTTTCAGACAGTTACCTAGATGGCGTTTTACTAAGCCGAGTTTTTTTTTTTTACAGTGTGTACCCGAGCGTTTTTGCCCCTACTGCTGAAGAGCAGCATCCGCACCATAATCAACACTACCAGCGCTGGTGCTCACATGCTCATACAAAACCTCCTCGGTTACCAGACGTCCAAGATGGCGCTCTGTCGCTTCACCGAGTTCCTGGCAAAAGAGTATGAGGATCAGGGGCTTGTAGCTGTCTCCATAAACCCAGGCGACGTGCTCACGGACATTGTGAGCAGCGTACCCAAGGAGCATCTCTACCTCTTCAAGGACAAGCCCGAGTTGGCGGGCGACACGCTGGTTTGGCTCGCCAAGGAGAGAAGAGAGTGGCTGAGCGGTCGCTTCGTGAGCGTTACTTGGGACATGCAGGAATTGGAGCAGAAGAGGGAGGAGATCGTTTCCAAGGACTTGCTGAAGATGCGACTCACGGTCTAGGAGAATGCGATTCGTATCAGTGACGATCGTTTCATTTTTGGTGACACGAATTGGTTTTGGGTTATGGGTATTGCGATTTAATCGCACGAGTGCTTCACCACTCGTACTATATGCCCGATATAATCAATGTTTCCCTTCGTATATCTTATCTTGTGATCCCGGGGAAAACTCGAATAGTATCTCGATTCAGCTCGGCGAATGTTAACGACCGCGCAGCATGTGTAAGGTTCGTCGCGACAAGGCTGGCGCCAGCTTCTAGTGTATTAATCATCCAGGTAATAAAACATACTTACTCAGAAACCCCAACCGAATACCTAGAACCACAAAAGACGTTCAGCCCCAAGATAGGCAATAATGTGACAAATGGGAACTAGGTATTGGACGATTCTTAGATGATCTCCGCGGCATGGACCGATACTTGTACCGGTATGATTCGAGGAAGTGTTCGGTGGAGTCAGAAGAAACTGGTCTTCGATTTTAATCCCGTTCAGCTAGTAATCCCGTGGGCTAATTGCTATTGTGCTGCGTTGCAACGGCTTTCATCCATTTCCAGTAGTTAGAGGGTAGGATTGTAATGTTGCAGCGTCAACTAGACTAGGTAGTCTCATAAAAGATCCTCTCGGTTTAATCTGGAAGTATTTACCCTCGTGCATATATCGAGTTTATACTCGCTTCGTGCTTGATAGAAATAGGGATGTAGTACCTACAGTAAAAGCTTTGGTTTCAAATACGAAAGACACCACAGCGGCCGACTCCTGTATTTAATTATCCCGTTCACTCATTTATCGTTGTATGACAACCCCCTATCGGCCCCTACGTCTCAACTCAGGCGACCACATATCGAGAGGTGTGTATTAGGTACCCGAACCGCAGTGAGCGAGGAGGGAAATATTAAGGTAGTATGCATTGTACAAAGCCAATCATCTGTTCCCGTTCTCCAACTCTTCAGGAACGTAAGCACAGCTGGATGGTGACCCAGAACACAATCTCGTCTTCGGGCTACCCTTGGCGGGCGTCTACTCAGCAACTTGTTTATAGACTAGGAGTCGATTTTATCATTAATGAAGTATACAGAGTTGTGTATGTCTCTACGTCCTCGGTAGGGTTGTTCCTACTATTTCTGTTTCTTGTTTTGTTCGCAATGCATTCGTAAGTTAGAAAAGACTGAAGGGTTTGATATGTCCAATGTAGTGTAGTGTAGGATATGTACCTACCTAGGTAGGTATGCAAAGTAATTTCGGGTTAGACGAATGCCAAGAATACGATGTAGCATTTCTTTATCTCTCGACGCTGTCCCAAAGAACCTCATGATCGATAGACTCCCCAGGTCGCCGATATGTACAATTGTGGAGAGTGGTGTAAGTACCTAGATCACTAGACTACAATCGGGTTAACACCCTCTTTCTTGTCTTATGCGTCCTAGACTGGTCATGCAGCTATCTTCATAGGGTATATTTCCCCGCCAATAAACATATTGAAAGATGGGTCCAACGTAGGATTATATGAGCCTCTAGTCTAGTTGGGCTCCTATATCCCTGCGGCTCGTCCCGTACACCAACTATTGGTAATTCAGACCCTAGTTTGATTGATTGCCGAAACATTCACGGTAGCCTATGACAGGTGCTGTCAGACCCCTTTCGGGGACGTACTCTCTCCATTTCGGGAAGCTATACAACGTGGCGGCAAGCTGAACAACGGCTAGACCAGGACGACAGCACGCCATGCATGCGTAGCGTAATGACACCGTTGGAGGGATGGAAATAGGTAGTACCTGTCTATCTATTGAGCAAAAGAAAACCCGCCGTCTGGCCCTCGCGCAATGGCACGCTCGCTCCCGCCCTCTCCGTCTCGCAGTCTGCCAGAGGTAAGACCAGCTCTCCACAGGCAGACGCGATCGTGACAAGACAAGATGGCCTCGTTCTTCGAAGCCGCTATTCGGCTGGCCCTGCGCCGGCGGCCGGGAGAGGGCCGAATGGCCGAGGAACATGCGCAGAACCAAGGTGGAAGACCTCAAGGAGATCCCGCCATGGTGCCCGTGGTGGTGCCTACTGCGCAGGCACCCGGTCCCGCAAACTCCTTCGCGCCCGGATCAGAGAGCCACCGCTCAGTCTGCCTCAACCCAGAAGAAGATCCCCTCACCTTCTTCCGCCTGAGTGCGTAATTCTCGGGGCAGTTTCCTTCTTATTGGCAACTTTCAGAGCACGGGATTTCCTTTTCAGGACAAGAGAGTGTCTATAAGCTCCTGAAACCCTCACAGATCACCTCCAGATAGCGATAACTGACTCCGAGTGTTGCAGTGTTGGGCATCCAAACTTCCCCTTACCTCGGGTTTACAATATCCAGTCATCTCGGAACACGTCCCGCAGCTAACATCGGCCTCTACGCGCGCATTATACACTCGGAGCAAAAGGCCAAGGACAGCTTCAAAGTATTCTCAGTCGTCATCAACGGGTGTTATTTCCTACAAATCGTGATAGCCGCCGCACTGACGGCGCTGGGGGCTGCGCGTGCGAGCTCCGGCGCCGTCACAGCTTTCGGTGCGCTCAATACCGTCATCGCAGGCGCTCTTACCTTCCTAAAAGTGTGTTGCTCAGTAATCATTCTAATTATATCATCTTTTGCTCCTCAGCTCGTTTTGCAAACTGTTTTCTCACATTCCTCAAGGGCTCCGGCCTGCCAGGACGCTTGAAGTACTACGGCAACGAATGGAAGAAGATCCGCGAGTTCATCGAGCAGCGCGAGCGTGACTTCATGCGGCCAGGGCATAACCTCGACGTCTATGAGGTTGTCGAGACCATCGAGAGGATGTACAACAACCTCAAGGCCGACATCGAGCTCAACACACCCGATAGTTATACATCAGTCACGAACCAGCTGCGGGTGGGCGGCAATAAGGACGAAAAGATTGGCGGTATCGACATGTCGAAGCTCGAGAGCTTAGCTAGCAAGCTAAAGGGCTTCGATAATAGCAAGCTAGACAGCCTGACCTCGGGCATCACAAAGACTATACATCAGCACGAGAAAGAGATCGGGGACGAAGTCCAACATCTCAAAGAAGACGTTGTGCGCGACGTCCAGAGCCACAAGGCGCGGCTGGACCGGGAAGCCAGGGAGCGGGAGGCCCAGGTCCGTGCCGCCATCACCGAGGGCAAGCAGGTCGCCAAGGACGGCGTTGAAGAGCAGAGGGCGAAACTAGGCCATACGGTAGAGAAGCAGCACGCTCGCGCGCTGGAGACGATTGGCGACACGGGAAGGGCGGCCCAGGACGGCATCGACAGCACCACAAGCCGCGCCACCGGTTCGATTTCGAACCTCGTAAGGGAAATAAGCGAACTACATCAGACATTGATTACAGGCGGACAAACAGCCGCTGTCCAGCAGATCCGTAGTCTAGCCCAGAGATTAGGGGGCCATGATGACAAACGCGAGGAGCGGGTACCTGAAGATGGAAAATCCGAAATATAATGATACGAACGTGACCTTGGCGCGATGTGATTATATACTGCGGAGGTTACTTGGATACAGCGGCTAATTAATTGCTACTTGGCTTGCCTAGAGCTAATATTAATAATACAGAGCATCGATGATTGTAAAATATCTCCGGAGAGTCACTTTGCCATGCAATTTATCCTTCGGTGATAATAGTAATTATATACCGCACCAGAACTGACGCGAAGCATTCTTCATAGCCTCCGCCAACTAATGATATACCGTTATTAACGTTTTATGAGTAGACATTCGCAATCAAGAGTATCGCCTCGGAGGGATCGGGAAGTTATTCGTTGAAACTTGACTAGTATATCACGAGTAGAAAGTCAAGATTTACGACCTATTATAGAATAACTCAAGGTACTTTAGTTAGGTAATTATCGGATCTTCGTCTTTTTCATTATTATAGCTCACTATTCTTGCGATTTGCGGACAGTATATGATAGCTCATTTGAGGTAGATGCCCATAGAATACATTTCGAGTAAGTGGCAGCAAAATAGGCCGAGCTGCAAGTCATTTCCTCCGCCTTGCGCATCAATGTATTTGAACCCCAGCTGGCTTCACCCCCCTTTTGGGGTTTTAAAGCAAGTACCCCTGGTGAAGCGCCGCTTCCCGTGTCCCGAGACCATGCGAGCGAAAAGACAAATAATAGCCATTGGCAATCTGGGTCACGCCCCGGGCGCATCTGGGACACTCTTGCCCTTCAGCGCAGCCCGTAGACCAATTATGATCCGGCCGTCTTCAGCGTCTCCGTCAGCAATATTTTCTTTCTGTTCAGTGAGGAGTTTCTGCAGTTGTGATTCAACTACTTGCCCGTCGGCTAGGCTCATGTCAAGGCCATCAAGAAGTGTGCCGTAGATGACGTACTCGTCATATTGCCTAGCCCATTGTATTAATTCATTTAGAGCCGAACTATCAATTCTCACAGTCCAGGAAAAACTATGAGTATCATGTTCGGGGAGGATATTCTCTAATGGCATAAGAGAGCTTTTCACGCGTCTTAACTTTCTCGGTTTCGCGCCATTCTCCTCTGCAGCCATGGACTTCTGCCTGCGTAAAAGGTAGGCTCTTGGGTCACCTATAGGCAAGGTCGTCGCAATGGGCTCTCGATCCGCTTGAGGTGCCTCATTATTTCTGAATGAGTTGGGCTTCAATACAGAAAAGGGCTGTCTTTGACGTGATGGTTGTTGGTGATGCCGTTGAGATTCGCGGTTGTGGACTGTTTTGGTCAATTGGCCGTCTTCTATTCGTGATAGTTGATAGTTAAGATTTTTCTTGGCCGTTGAAAATATGTCTTGAATATTCAAGTGGCCATCGGCTTCCAGCTCGTCGAGTGGTATTTTAGATCGGTCTCGCGGCTGGGAGATATCGTCCTGTGCTCCGCGTTGGCGCCGGTTTGCTTGTGCTCCTCCAAATGATATTTGTGTTTGTTTGAAACCGTCGGCGCATTGCGAATGAGTCGAATTGATTTCTGATGTGTTGTTAAGACGGGGATTTTCGAGTGATGAAGGTGGAATCCAAGGGGGCTGCTCACGATGACGACGGCGACTGAGATTTATCTGAGGACGATTAGGGGACACAATAGGAATTCCTCGTGGCCTATTTTCTAAAGGACTCGATACTGGACTACGGTAAGGACCACCAGGGACGGTGGTCTGCGGAGGGCAAAGACGTTTTGCACGCCCTGCGTCTTTATGGCTTCTAGGCACGTCCAGATCACCAGGCGGTGCCATAATATGACGGAGAACGGGAAGTTCTGGCGTCAACGGAGAGACTGGGGGGTATTGCACAGCTGTATCCAAGTTCGGCAATGATACTTGGTTCGAGCCACTTTTCGCAATTTCCCAGGGGTTAAGGTAACCACCTGCACCATTTCCTCCACTTGCTACTGTCGTTGTCTTATCAGAACTCGAGGGCACTGGTACTCCCTGACGGGATTTCTGGTGGCTTCGTTTTGGACGTTCAGAGAGATCAAGCGACATGTCAACCCTCCACTGATTTGGTGTTGAGGGAGCTCTATCCTCTTGATTACCAGAGCCTCCAAGCTGCGAATGGCGTGGGGAGCTCATTGCGTTTATGGGCTTAAATGTGTTCGAAGGCTGAGTCTCTTGTGATGCTTGATTAACAGGTTGCTTGGGATCATTGTTTGATACGTCAGCGTGCACTTTAGGGATGTTCTGAACCATTTCGCGGGGACAACTCGGTATGCTAGGCTGAGACTGTGGCTCGTGCATACGATGAGGTTCACTTTGGGCCAGTGAAATAGCTGCTGGTAGGCCATTTGTTTGATCGATTGATGTGCCCATAGTGCATTGTTGGCCCACTGCAATTGGCTTGTATGTTTCATTGCAAAGATGTCTGAATGCTTTTAAAACAACCTGTTCATCTGAGAACAGCACGTTGTCTTTGGATGGCTCTATATTGGCGTCGTAGCTTCCGGGTGGACAACTTATATTGATTCTGATGAAGCAGTCGCTAGTGCCCTTTGTCAACGTAGATGATTTAAGATGGTCTAGGTAAATGTTCAATAGCCGCTTGGCTATGCCTCGCCCAGTATTGATTGGACGACCATCCACGGAGAAGTAATGACGTTTTGGCACCTTTTGAATGTCCATATTTGGGTTGGCAAGGAAGACCTCGAGCACATAGTCGTTATTTGCAGGTTGTGAGATTTCCCGAGCTGTAGAATCGCTGTCTGTACTTATGTGGCTAGTCTGGAACGTTTTTAGGAGGCAACCGGATGCCACCTCGATCCCAAATAACTGCAATGCTGCTTCACTCGGAGTCGCGTTGCATTTGGGGGAATATGACCATGCTTTGGTTGGTGTCTGTAGGACTTTGAATAGTAGTCTAAGCTGCGGTCGTGCCATGGCGTAAGATCTAAGGAGTTCTTGGATCTTCTCGAGACTCTTCTTTGCTTCTTTGGTGGCCATTTGTCTACGCACGGGTTGACGATCGAACAGCTTGGTTATGCTTACGGTTGTTCCTACCGGCGCGGAGGTTGGCTTTTGCGTCAGTATGCCGCCTTTATTAGGTATCAATTGAAGGACTGCGGCGATAGGTTCAGTAGAGATCTTGGTCGTGATTGTAACGTCGGCCATCGAGTTCACACTTGCAAGTGCTTCACCACGGAAGCCGAGGGTCTTTCCGACAAGGTTTCCAAGCTCCTCAATGCTCCTGAGCTTACTAGTATGACCACGTTTACCAAGTGCGTCATAGTCGTTGGGATGGATGCCAACGCCATCGTCTCGAACCTCGATCCTGGAGATTGTATCGGGGGAGACAAGTATTTCGACTGATGTGGCTTTAGCATCAATTGCATTGTCTAAGAGTTCTTTCACTAAAAGCACGGGTGTTACAACTACCACATGAGAACTTATAAGTCGAGTTGCAGAATCGGGCAGACGAGAGATGGAAGAAGACATGGTCAAGGACAAATTTGAGAAATGGACGAGATTATTCACCGTCTCGAACAACACATCGAGCGCACTTTATCAATGGGGTGAGATGAAATAAGATACAGAACCCAAATAGGAGAGATAGAGATGATTAAAAAAGGTCGAGAGGAATACTCAGTGTGTACCGCTGAACACCAAGGTAAATTCATGATGGACGCATCAGAAGTGACTCATCAATGAAAAGTGGGAGCTCCTCATTCTATCCACCCTGGAAGAGCAGCAGGTACCTACCCTCCTCGGCTGCCGATTCCACCAGGTTGGCGTCGCAGTTGCTCAATCTGGCTGGGCTTGAGGTTCACAGGCTGGTGACAAGTCGCACCTGAGACATGGCCACTGCTACGGGAGCAGAAATGTGATATGACTGGTCAGCAACCTCAGATCCCTGTCCCCACTGCGTCATGCCCCGCCATTTGTGTCTCTGCCTCACCAGCTCATCAGTCAGCTTGTCGTCTCAGGTTAGAACTTGAAGAAGCTCTTTTACTTCTATCGTCATAATCTTTTGTGAGTATATCTCCCTTGAATGGCTGCTGCAACTCGGAAATTGATTATCAATTGACTAATACCCTGTGTAGCTTCTTTTCCGTCCTCAATTAGCAATTCATAGGTTGTATCTAGCTTTATTAGTGCATCACCCCGCCGTTGCGTAACCCCTCCACCAAACGGTCCTCCGTCACGTCCGGGTCACCCTTTCGGAACGAGCACCAACAACTATCCCAGGACACGCATACGGGCAGGATAAGAAAAACCACCAATATGGCTTCCACCTCTCTCAAAGGCCCCAAGCCAGAGGAGCATGACGGCAGTGCCCTGCGCATCGGCATCGTGCACGCGCGCTGGAACGAGACCATCATCGCGCCGTTGCTCGACGGCGCCAAGGCGCAGCTGTCCAAGTGCGGCGTCAAGGACTCCAACATCGTCGTGCAGTCTGTTCCCGGATCCTGGGAGCTCCCCACTGCTGTTCAGCGGTAAGTCTTCCTTGACACACCCATCCTATCCTTTCAGCGTCTCGTTTCTCGCGCTTGCTCTTCTCCCCCGTAAACGAGACAGGCGTTCGAGGCTCTGACTCCTATCGCGATATAGCATGTACACAGCATCCCAGATCCAGCAATCCTCCTCGGGCGGTGCGTCGAGCGCCGGTGACCTCCTCGGCTCCTCGACGACGGACCTGACCTCGCTCGGCACCGACGCATCGTCGCGACCCTTCGACGCCATCATCGCCATCGGTGTGCTGATCAAGGGCGAGACCATGCATTTCGAGTACATCTCAGACGCCGTTTCTCACGGCCTGATGCGCGTTGGACTAGACCTCGGTGTGCCTGTTATATTCGGCGTCCTAACCGTGCTTAATGATGACCAAGCCAAGGCACGCGCAGGCCTAACACATGGAAGTCATAACCATGGCGAGGACTGGGGTCTCGCTGCTGTTGAGCTGGGCGTTAAACGTGCGGCTTGGGCCCAAGGAAAGATGGAATGAAGCACACAGAGAGAAAAGAAACTGCGGCTGGCGAATTGAACCACTCCTCGGTAGGATGGAAAACTTCTAATATGCAACTAAACCAGGGATAGATACATCTGCCAGATTCCTTGGATGTGGCGTTGGCCACAAGAATGCCAGCCAAGACTCTAAACTTTCCAGACTACACAGGCAAGATGGAGTCTACTGCCGTAGATTAAGATTTGATTGTAACTGAAATCGTAGATGCTTGTTCGTAGTATCTTGCAACAGTATATTAGATTAAATGTAAAGGTGTGTAGGCTAGTCTATCATGATCCGTCCGCCACACCGCGCAGACGGCGCTCTTGGTGATTGGTTCGAAATTATCCTTCCTACTCCCTGAGAGTCTTGGAAGATATAGCAACTACCGTCTCTTTCGTGCGTACGCCAAATTCTGCCTATGTCTTCTATGCAACCAAGCTTCGCCTCTCACTGAGGCATAGCACTACAAAATCCGCACAGATACAAGGGTCCACCGAGATCTCTCATACCCAAATTCTAACGGCCATGGTAGAAAATCAAGCAGGCTATCGCTATCAGGTGATATTGATGCGACGCTTATGTGACTGGGTAATGGCAAGATGCTCCATCCTTTTTTCTAACCGGACAATGATGTTGTTGATAGATTGTAAAAATGAAAATGCATATCATTTAGTTAATAAAGGCCCCGATGTCTGAACCGAAGCTCTTTTTAGAACGCCAGAGGCTTTTCTTTTGCTCTCTCTTCGCTTTCATAGCCGCCCAACCCTCATCATCATCGTCGTCGTCATCCTTTGTAACGGGGGATACCTTGGCCTCGACCTGAAGCTTTGAATGAACAGGTGGGATAGTTGCACCCATGGTGGACGTTCGGCCAGACTTATCGAAACCAACGCTGGAGACGGGACGGTACCGGCCAGGCAGCCCAATGTTGCTTCGTTCCGAGGGTGCGATAGAGGGAGCGTAGCCTCCACCTTGAATGTGGATCGATGGGACATAGTTTGGTTGCGGAGCTTGCTGGATCCATGAAGCCGAGCTTGGCTGAACCATGCTCATGGTCCTTGTCTGTGGTCCTCCATGCGGCACATCCAAGCTTAAACCGGACGCCATGCCGCCACTCATAGATGCGCCGATTAATGAGGCACGTGACATGTCCCCAGTCATCATCGAATTGCGTGCCATGTCTCCTCCTAAGAAAGAGTTGCGTGACATATCCCCGAATTGCCCGACAGACTGCGTTTGCATGTGTCCCATGGGTTGAGGAGGCGCCTGATTATGGGTGGCATTCTGCGAAGCCATCATCTGCATGAATTGCATCTGCATTTGCATGAATTGATGCATCTGCTGATTCATCTGAATCTGTGCTTGATCGCCAGGTGTAAGCATTGGTGTTTGCATAGGCTGCATGTTCATGGGATACATCATTTGAGGCGGAATTCCGTTGATAGGATCAAATGCTGGGTTCATTTGCAACTGTGGTATGTTGTTTTTGGCGTTGTCGATGGCGGGACTACCTCGTCTCATGGCCCTAGCCCTTTCTTCATTGGCAATGACACCTACCAGGCCGCCGGTGGGAAGCGGTCTTGATGGGGCTGGCGCACCGCCTGCAAAAGCGATGGATTCTCGAGGGGGCTGATTGATAAGTCCGGCGCCAAGATATGGATCCTGTGGCAGTTTCCGGGCGAAAGGTGGAAGTCGACCGCCTGCAGGAGTGCCATCGCCGGACGCGGAATTTGTACCAGCGGTGGCTGGGGGCTGCATCGAGGCTCTCAGGTTTGGCTGCGACCCCATGGTGCTGAGACGAGTCGGCGGTCGGTTCTTGTTGGGAAAGCCATGTGCTGCGAGTATGGCAAGTGGTACCTCCTCATCTTCTTCAGAACCATCTGACGGTGGGGTGGGCATATTCCCATTATTCATAGCATGGCCCGTTGTGAGGTTCGGAGTGCTTAAGGATGTGGGCACGGCTGGTCTCGAAGTAGGGTTCGAAGTTTCGCCTGTGACTTTCATCATTTGTTGCCGGTACACCGACAAATGAGCCTCTTGCTTCCGTCGCTGTCGTTGAAGCTGTTTCGACTTTTCAAGCTCGTCATCTTCGTCGTCATCATAGTTGATATCGTCATCCTCTTTATCCGAATCACTGGAGCCTATGTAACCGAGTTTTTCCTCCTTGGCCTTGTTTTGGCGGTATTTCTCAAATTCTTCAGGAGTCATGACCTTATTACTCTGGTTCTGGGGCGAGGTGTTTGGACGGCCACCAACCCGTGGGGCAATTCGTGGAGGGCGACCAAACGACTTGTCAAAAATATTATCATCATCGTGAATCTTGTCATATCGAGTTGTCTTGGAGTAAGACCCCGTTGTGCCCCCTCGGTTGGACTGGCTGGTGAGTGCACGACTGTTTGCATTCGACAAAAATTTGGACGCGGCTGTCAAATCACTTAACAAGGTCGTATCTTCACTATCTTCCTGTGATGCATGGCGCTCAGGAGATCTATCTCTTGGTTGCGGAGTGGCCGTGATCGGGGGTGGTGGTGCGCGGGCTCCGGGATTGACAGGAGAAGAATACATCCGTCCAGATTCAAGCAATCCTTCATTTGACTTCTGACTGTTCCAAGACTTAGGTGGAGGCTCCACTGGGGCAGAGTGGTCCAGATGAAGAGGTGATGGTTGGTTGGGCCTACTATTTGCTGTCTCGAGTTTTTTCAGGGTTGCAACACTGGATCGTTTATCGAATTTGGTTAGCATGCTACTACTCCATTCGCCACCAAGGTCGAGTTTGAAATCCGAGTCCTCGAGTTTCGGCGGTGTCGCACTTGTTACAGTCGAAGCTGTTGTAGCTCGAGAGCGCCCGCCAGGTGTTTGCGGTGTCCTGTATTCGGGCATAGGAGGAGCAGGCTCCTCTGAAGGTATCGGAGGTAGAGTATTTTTCTTGCTACCCCCAAATGAAAATGTCCTACCAGCTTGCTTGAGAAAGCCAGAGCTCTTGTGGACAGGGGGGGCCGGAGGGATAGGAGAAGCGAAATCATCGACTGGGGGTACCGACTTCCTGCTGCTGGGGTTTCGCCATTCTTCCTGCGGAGGAATGTATTCAGTTGAGGAGGGAGTCATCGAGGCATTGCTATGACGGGAAGAATTGTCGGACCCGGTCTTGGTTGTGTTGGAGCTGCCACTGCCACTAGGAAATGATCAGCAAGATTACATAGCACAAAAACCAGCCACGACTTGTTCTTTGCTGAAACATGGCTTGGGCGGACTGAGAAGGCCGACGAATTGTGGGCTGTCCCAACGACAGTACGAGGATTCATTCAACCTCATACTGTATACTCTCAATAATATATAGACGAAAGCCGGAAATCACTGGCATGGGATGCCGTGTGCTTCGAGGTCGGGACAATAGGGATAACACGTACCGACTACTATTTAAGCCAGCAAATAGATTATCTTCCATCGCCAGGTCGTGGATATTTGTTTTAGCAGCGCCACCAGCCGTCCTAGATAATCTCACGCCACCGTCGAAGGTTTTGACATTGCCGCTATTGGGTCTTTCGAGTACCCGAAACGAGGGCTCAGCTACCGGCCCATTTTGATCTTCGGCTGCGGTCGATTTCCGCCGGAAGTTGACTGGAAATCTAGGCATATAGAACAGCTCAATTCGAACTGATTAGGTTCACCACGAACCCATAAATACCCTCCAGCAGTCGGTGCGGGTAGCGATCGTCCGGAGGCGCGTTCGGGAGGACGGCCGTGGAGGAGTGGATGAAAGTATAGGCGGCGAAGAAGTACTGGATGGTTGTACCTCGCCGGGAAAATCTGGACTGAGGTGCCTGGAATATGAAAACGAGAACACTAAGCGGAAATCTGCATGATGAGGGGTTAGCCGTGTTCCTCTCATGTAAGCGCCCGCGAATGTGAAAGCTACGGTGAAATACACAATAACCTCTACCCGAGTACCCTTTTTAAACGGATGAGGAAACTGTGATGTTAAGAGAGGAGAAAACGACTTTCCTCGGGTTCTGGGTATATGGGGTGGGACAAAGAACGGCACAGATGAACTACGCCCTGTGTCTTACGGAAGTGAAACAGGCCTCGAGGTTCGGTACTCAAGCTCTGCACCAACAACATACCGACCGCGGCCTAGGGCTTAGGGCAAGAAAAATTGCAAGGCCGACATGCGACAACTTCCTACTTACATGCCTAAGGAATGGGAGCGGTTCGCGAGATTCGATATATATACGTGTGGACGAATATCTTCTCAATGCTAAGCAACGACCGAATAGGTACCCAATGCAAGGGACAAATATAGATCGACTTGGTCAACTGAGCAGAAATGACTTGACCAGCCCGTTTTGCGTATGGCTGTATGATGACGACGACGACAACGACGACGACGACACGAGAATAAACAAGATCGTTGTTGTATTAGGTGAAGAGCTCAAAGATTTGACCGGGTCGGCAAGACAACCAAAGAAGCCAAAAGGGGGAGCCGGATCGTCGCTTAATGCGGACTATATTATAACAGAAATGAAGAAATGCGATTATGTGCAGTATCTTGCAGAGCGAGGGAGAAGGTAGATTAGGCCGGCAGTAAAGCGACTAAAACTCGGGAACGCTTGAAGCGGGCTCAACAACGAGAGAATATGCGGTTGAGAAATGCTGAAAGGACTGGAGATGGGAATGAGAGTGGAAGGTTTTAGGGTGGGAATGGTCGTGTTTGCCAGAATCGATCGACTGACTTAATAGCGGCTATGCGAGGTACCTACAGCAATACTATGCAGGTACTCGGAATGCAATACGAAGTGTTTAGCGGACGTAAGTACACTGCTAGTGGGCACCACAGCGCCCTGGTGATTCCCGGAGCAGCGCTGTAGGTACCTACCTAGGTACCTATTATTGTGCCAGAAAGCTCGGAGCACTGTAGGGATCCGGATTTTAGCATTATAAGCATGTACTATGCATCATGTGCTACCCATGCCTTACGATAACTTATCAACTTGCTATGAAACCTTCGAACCGGTGCTACCACCCGTTCTTCTATATGATGCTTATACGTGTAATTGACTAGAATATGCCATTGCTGTCTAGTTTTATTTAAGTGTGTTCTCTAGATCCAGGTATAGCACCTTTTCTTCGCTCTCTGTCCCTTCCTGCTATTGTTCTGTGTCTCTTCGCAAATCAAAGTAGAGCATGCCAGCACGCGCGTTATCAACCAATAGCAAGCGCCGCGCTAGGTGCCCACATGGCCTTCGGGTTTGACCTCTTCTACTAGTAAGAGGCTCTATTGTTTACTGCTAACGCGCCGGGGTTGTTGAGGCGCAGGATAGGTACGCCTTCACGTCTCAACAGGCTCGTGAGCAATACCTATGCCTGGTATTTGGCATATGGTCTAAGGAATCGGCCACTTCCTCCCTGCTGCAGTCCTGCCTTCACTGACAATGCCAAGTAGTATGTCTGTTGACAACATCTTTCTCCACCCTTCTCTTTCTTGCGCATAGGGTGGATTGATCATGATTCAACGTGCCCCGTACTGTGTGTCTGGTCTTGCCGATTATGACACCATTCGCCCTGCCTGGTTCATGGGTACGGTTGCGAGTTACTAGGACATGGGGAGTTAAGCCACCATGCTGGAATCGGCGAAGCATTGCCAAGACGCCAGGTTCTCGGGGATACCAAGCAGTTTTGGGCCAAAGCCTGATCGGTGGCGGACCCACATCATGGCGCCTCGAATGTCTTAACCGGATATCGGTACCATACTAGTATACAATACTTCTTGGCTGGTGATTCTGCCCTCGCTCCTTCGGACTCTATAGACGTCTGTCGGGCTTGTTACTCTCTTTAGACGAGCCGCCAAATGCGATGAGGTATGCGCGCGCATTTTTCCCTTCCGATTACCCTTCCCTAGAAATCATCTGGCCCAACTCATGGTTAGGGCCATGGCCATTGTCACAATGGACAGTGATCTGTGCAACATCAACCCAAAATTTTTGGTTCCACTTGAACTAGTAGTGTTCTTGCTAATTCAGCAGTATCTACAATATTCTGGTGCTTCGTAACAATGGAACGGGTTTGCGGACTACCGTGTATTATTTTTGTATCAAGCAGTCAGTCGCAGGGTTTGACTGACATCAGCGAGACCACGAGAATAGCAATGAAAGGTGTCATGTATGTATGCTGCACAGATGACAACACTTGATGATCACAGACGAATATTCCGACAACCGCGGGTGGGTCGCATATACACCTACCTACTTTTACTTACCGAATAATGGGGTGGTGGTTCCAAGTTGAGTCGTACATACCTTATGCTGTGCTACCAGGTAGGTACAGCATATGTGACGCACCCGATGGAGCTGGGCTCAACGAGCATGCGGCAGACGTTTCTCGACCTACCCTTGGTACTGTGATAGACTACACGAAGCCGTCCGTTGCAGAGTCGATTATGAGGTAACCGTCTAAGTAAACAATGGCTTCAGGGGCGAGTCCTGGCTTTTATTCTCAGGTACGTGTAGGGCAATAGTACAAGACATTTGCAGTGAGTGCAAACGTTACCTAGGTACATACTAGACCAGGTGGTAATGCTCTAGAACACTGGCCCGTATCCCTGACAGGCCCTAAAACACAAAGACAGAACCTAAAAAGATGATTGCAGCAATGACGGCTGTCATCTGAGTGCGAAACTCGCCTGATGTAAAAAGTCAAGACATAGTTATACGTAAGCGTGCTCTTTATTATCGCCAACCCCTTCGGTAACTAACGGCTGCGAATATCCTCCGTAGAACCACTTATGGTAGCACGCAGTAATGCAGGAAAACTTGATGAGATGTAGCCATCCATGACTTTAGTGCCAGGTGTTGGGTGATCTCCTGTAGCTCTCGTATTCCAACAAAATCCTTGGCAGCTGAAAGCGGCTTATTTTCTTTTTCAACCTAGTGTACCGCACGGATCTCCAGTTAATTATTTTAAGATTATACATACGGCCCAGGCACTAGCCCACACATAGCAAATGGGCTATTGCTAGTACAGCTCAATCCTTTTTTCGTCTTATCTCATTAGAACCTCAACTGTCGAGATTTATAATGTTTCTATACTAGGTAGCAGGAATTTACCTTCTAAAGTAGTATTGGCACTAGGTATCTCATTTCATCGGGGCTTTATTAGGCCACGCTTTGGACTTTGCACTAAGTAGACTGTTTTCTGGCTATTAGTAGGTGTCTCCAACAGGAGGTATAAATACCTCCACTCTTTCCTAGTTGTTTGTTCAATTGAGTATGGTGTTATTTTGATTTTAACTGATGAAGTTTGTCCCGAAAACAAATACAAATTGTGAATAAATGTCTAGGTTCCAGTATAATAAAAACGACGATGGACGATACTGCATAGATAGTATGGTATTCTATATCCATTGACGAACATTGACAGACTACAGCTTGGTCTTGAGTCAAGCCCTGTTCAGGGGTTCCATCTGATCCGGGCTCTCCGGGTTGCTCAAGTGTGCGGTAGTACACCCGCGCAGTGTAATGTGAGTGTACACATAAATCTCATTACGCAATACCTATTTGGAGGTATTATGTATAAATTCTCCGAGATCGACGGCCGAGTGGTTGCTTCTTCCCGCGGTAGATGGGAGCAGCATACCCATGTTCTATGGGAATCACACGCGACACGACGTACCAACCTACTGTCGTGACCTTCCTACCAAGAAATCGAGCCTTGTATGTTCAATCTATTCATCACAGACGCACTCCAATCTAGTCGGCGCCGATGTGTTCTTACTTAATTGGTTCCAATGGCATTGGCTTCAATATCCCTCTGATTACTGAGATGTGCACGCCTTTCTTTGTGATCGGTTGTGCGATATTGGGTGGTAGTTGGATCCAACGTTGGTATAGAAGTGCAGGGATCCAAATTCTTAGATACCTTACCTACCTAGGTAGGTATATAGTATATTTACATATATATCCTTATTATTATATGTGTAGATTTCTCCGCGGCTATTTGTATGTAGCAGGAAACCTAGCTTATTTAATCGTATGCCCTGTTTACGGCGCTGTCTAATTTCGACTTCGTGTACACTGCTCGATGCAAAGGTAGTAGTAGACTAGACAAGAGCCGGACTACAAGCTATACACTTACATTTATTTGCATTGTTTATATATTTATATATATTTATATCATGTTTATATATGTCTACCTATGTGTGTGTTTTATTTTGTACACGAGGAACTCGAATCAAAGGTTTCAAGTTAAGGGTGCGACCGGGTCTACACCTCAAATTTACTGTATGGCCAGAACTCGTCGCGCGCACGCGTCTATCTTCCCCGCCATGATTTTCAAGCTAAAATATTTCCCCTCCACCGACACACATTACGGAACGGAATACTACTTTTCTCCTCAGCCTGCGACTAGTTGATTAGGCGCCTACCTAATTCTACATATCCTCCTCTTTGAGAAGGTAGGAGCGAATTGCTTGGCTGTTCTTCCAAAGTCTCGCCTCTACTAGGTCGCGCTCTGAAAGGTTTCTACTCTTGCTGGTTCTTGACGATGGTTGAATCTAAGGCGAGAATTAGCTGTCTTGCCTCCGGCAATGGCAGCAATCTACAGGCGGTACGCATTCCGGTGTCCTTCATTTTCTGGGTCATCAAAGCGCTTGCTTCCACATGCTCCTCCATGTTCCTGAAACCCCGAGAATAAGCCTAACTCCTCTACTCTTACAGCTTATAGACGCCTGCGCTTCCGGCGTCATCGAAGGCACTATCGTCAAGGTCACAGTTAACAGAAAAGATGCCTATGCAATAAAACGAGCAGAGGCTGCCCAACCCCCGATTATCACCGATTACTTCAACCTCGTGAAGCACGGCTTTCTTGCGGCTGGCGAGAAAGACCCTGAGAAGGTGAAGGAAGCTCGTTTTGCTTACGATACCGCCCTGGCCAACCGAATATTAGTCGACAAGCCCGATTTGATAGTGTTGGCTGGATGGATGCATGGTTAGTAACATTGCGATCGCGTCCAGATTCCAAACAGATGGCTAGGTCACGGCATGCAGACCTTTCGGGCATCGCGCGACCCAGCCGGCGTCGCAGACACTACTGTTAACCCCGAAGGTGTCCAAACTAAACAGAACACTATAGTTATGAGTACCGGTTTTCTTAACCCTATCGCTGCGGCCGGCGTTCCGATAATAAATCTACACCCAGCATTGCCAGGTATGAGCACCCCGGCCGAGATGTCTCTCGTCTGCTAACCCTCTACCTACCCAGGCATGTACGACGGCGCGGGAGCGGTACGATCATGAACTCTCTTAATTTCTCTTTTCATAACAGCCATGACCAAGAATTTGCAATTCGTGCTCATTTTACATACCCTCGAAAGACCTGCCGTCTTAACTGCACGTTGCAACTAGCTGACGCCTTGGTTGATAGATTAAACGAGCATATGAGGACTTCAAAGCTGGAAAACTTGAGAACGGGATCACAGGAATCATGATCCACTACGTCGTGGAAGAAGTCGATCGTGGTGCTCCTGTCTTGACACGGGAAATCAAAATTGAAGAGGGAGAAAGTCTAGAGGACCTCGAGCAAAGGATACATGGATATGAGCATGAGTTGATTGTGAATGCTACTGCGTTACTGGCGCAGAAGATCGTATCCGCAAAGAGATCTACAACGGGCTGAGACGAAGGTCAATAGAGCACGTGGTCTCGAAACACTTGGATAAAACAAACCCCTATCGCTGGAAACCACTCGCGGCTCAGGGTGGAGATGCTACCGGCATATTACAGCATACTGATACGTGAAAGATTTCCCCTCCACCCCGGCAGCGCACCTAGGATCGAGGCGGTAAAACGTCTAGTTGACTTCCACAATACCAGTTAATTCAACTTAGGAGTTCTGTGAAGCTGAGCCGTATGGAAATCATCTAGTCTCTCAATCTTTCCAGTATCTAGATACTTCAGACAATTCTCAAAGGAAGAATCGCGTTCTCCGCACAAGTCGCGTGCTCTCGAGGTCCGGGCTAGGAGACACACATGGTGCAATCAGGTCAATAGATTCGAGCCAAGCATGCCGCTACCTGCCTATATGGACTCTGATATACAAGAATGCAGAGACCCCTGCGGCATTCATACATACATTCACACAAAATGGGTAGGCCTGTGCGATTAGACGAACCCCGCATTCGAAGAAAACAAAACAAAAACAAAACAATCAGAGTAGTCTTGGCGGCGGTGATGTGGAAAATTAGCAAGGCAGAAGAAGAGGCCAAACAGCGTAAGTACGTTTAAGCCAACGAAAATATCATTCGGGTTATTTTGATCTGATAAGATCTCGATTACACACTAACTGTCGGCGGAGAGAACCTACCTATTCCACAGCCTAGCGTTTTTTTATTTCGTCTAGCGAGCAAATGTGGGGTAAGGCCGGACCTCTGGATGCGTTCAGTGGCTCAGGATATTAAGCTGGCATCCTTGGACCACATTGCCCGTGCGGCCAAGCACCATTTATGCCGGATTCTGCAACGATCAGTGCCGCTTAGTGGGGCTAGCGTCCGAACCGATACCGCTAATGTTACGGGTAGCTGCACGCAATGACAAGAGTACAGCAGGAGGCGCATCATCCACCGAGCGCAATGCCCAATCATCTCTTCTCGTGCTTAATACCGCAAGATCCGCAACACTGACCGCAGCATCTACAGAGCAATCCAGGTGCTATATCTTAAAGGCCAATGCCCGCTCCAACTCCTCGAGACATGTTGGACCAGTCCTCGACGCCGTTCCTACCGAGGCGGACTTGCTTTGAGCCCTCTTAATCCACACCACAACTGTTGTTCGACCCGTACAAGAAAAGATCGAGTTTAGCCCACGGAAATCATTGCCGCCTCAGCCTCACGACTAAGCAACTAAGCCATGTCTCTGGACAGGAAACACTCGTCATGGGCGCCCAACTCCCCGCCGTCTTCGCGTCGCAACCCTAGCCCGTTCCGACGAGGCCCCGTGCTGCGGCAAGATGATCATCATCATCGCCCAGGTGCCCTCACACAGCTTCTGAGCCGCTCCCACCAGTCGCTCCACAACTACGGAAGCTCGTGGCGGGGGCCCGTTCCCGACGATGAGGAAGCCCTACTCACGCACTCTATCTCCTCTCACGGCTTCGCCGACGGCATAGAAGATGAACACCGCCGGTCCCAGGCTGACGAGCGTCGCCTCAGCCAGATCCTGAACAGCGACCCCGTGCGGTCAATGCGTCTGATCGGGAATCCGAACCCCCGATACAAATGGGAGCGATATTGGAAGACGGAGGAGCAATTGAAGGCGCTCAAGAAGCCCTTGCGGAAATACTACGAGCGTACCAACTATTTAGTCCAACAATATCTTTACATCGACCGCCTACTCGATAGCAGCCTCCCCCACGACCTACTCAACGAATACAATGACCTCCCAAACAGCTCGCTCAGGGGGGTCGAGGTTCCTGAGACCATTACGGAGGAGTCCGCAAGTTTGCCCAAGTCTATCACAACCCCTTTCAACAGCGGGCGGTCGTACGAAGATATAACCCCCGCCAATGCAAGTCTGCGGCCCGAATTCCAAAATGGCGATCTCGATGAAACTAGTGGAAGTCCTCCAGCACAGAAAGGGATTTTGGTGAAAAAGGTCAAGCGGACACCTAAGGACATCTATCGGCCCACCGAGACCACACCGCTGTTCAACAACGAAGAGGACGAGGATCATGGCGCGCCCAAGCCCGAGATCCCCTGGCTTGAAGACGAAGACGAGGACATAGACAGCAGCTCTCCAGTTGTCACGTTGGCCATTTACGTCAACTTTACCGCCAACCTGTTATTGCTTGCGGGAAAGACCGGTGTCATGGTCTCCGTATCCTCCATGTCCGTGCTGGCGAGTTTGGTCGATGCGATCCTTGATTTCTTGTCCACCGTCATCGTCTGGATAACGACTTTCCTGATATCACGTCAGGATCAATACAAGTACCCTGTAGGCAGGCGGAGACTCGAACCTCTGGGTGTGCTCGTGTTCTCGGTCATTATGATCACATCCTTTGTACAGGTTGCACTGCAATCCATTGAGCGGCTAGCATCGCCGGACCACGAGATCATCGAACTCGGGATCCCTGCGCTCTTGCTCATGGTCAGCACGGTGGTGATAAAGGGCCTTTGCTGGCTCTGGTGTCGACTCGTGAAGAATTCGAGCGTGCAGGCCTTGGCTGCCGACGCCATGACTGACGTCATCTTCAACACGGGATCCATCCTATTCCCGATTCTCGGTTTCTACCTGAAGATTTGGTGGCTCGACGCACTGGGCGGTCTTCTGCTCTCCCTGGTCGTAATCAAAAACTGGTCCCAGACTTCATTGCAACACATCAAGAACTTATCAGGCTTCTCGGCCACCGCTGATCAGCGAAACGTACTCCTCTACCTAACCATGCGCTTTGCCAAGACAATTCGCCAGATTCAGGGTATCCAAGCGTATCATGCCGGCGACAAGCTCATTGCGGAGGTCGACATTATCCTCGACGAGTCTACGACATTGCGGGACTCCCACGATCTCAGCGAGAGCTTGGGGTACGTTCTGGAGTCTGTGCCGATTGTGGATCGTGCGTTTGTGCATGCTGACTATGCGAGCTACAACTTCCCTACTCATATGGAACAGCAGAGCGGATGAGCCCGACCATGATCATCCTTCTAGTGAGCCCTCTTCTGGGTTGTGCGAAAGGGCTTAGATGTAGAGCAGCCGTGTGAAAGCTGTTGCTTGGGTGTAGAAAAATTATTGAAGAGGATAGAGCGCCTGGCGCGTTATGTTTGGCAACAGCCAGGAGCTAGGACCTCGTATATAGGTCGCTTCTAAGCTTCGCGATTGCATAGTGCTTGGCATCGTTGATGTCTGTATGCATAGGTGAGCGTTCACATCAAGCCTTTCTTTTATAGTGGCTCCGATGAACAGTATTGAAGGACGGTCTGTATAACCGAAAGACAAAAGGAGGAAAAGAAAAATACCGAGGCTCCTTTCGTTAATCAGTGAGTTACGTTGCCATAGTTATCCTCGGACTATGGGTAGGTTTCGTCGCTAGTGTTGATAGGTCATGCAAAGACGTCTTAGCTTGCCACGGCCCTATCTCGTTGGTAACGTGAGGACACAATGACAATATCAACTGCAATTCATTTTATGTTCCTATTCATGGTATAGTGACTTCCACTGCATAACTCGGAGTCAGTTATCGCTACTTGAACGTGACAAGTGTCTCAGAGCCGCGGGAAGCTCTCATTACATGGCTTTGGCCTGGAAAGCAGTGTTTATACTCTGACAAAAACAAGATGAACGATTTCGAGAACTACTCACTGAGAGGTAGACTTGGAGCGCGCCCTCGATACTTTGAACGAGCCCGAAGAAGATTATCACTAAAAAGACGAGGATGGCAACCCAGAAGGTACTGCAACACTCGGAGTCAGTTATCGCCATTTGGAGTGTGATCTAGGAGAGTTTCAGAAGCTTGCAGACACTCCCTTATCCCAAAGTGTAAATCTCATGCTCTAAAAGTTGCCACAACAAGAAGAAAATGGATTTAAGAATCACGCACTACCATTGGACACCGTTTCTTCGGTCGAACCACCACTGAGACAGCGTTTGTGGTCTTGAGTCTTCGAGAGCTTGCTTCAAGATGACTAGTCGGTTGTTCCAGTAATTGAAGTTCTCAAACCGCCTCTCGTGAGTTGCTAAACTTCCGCACTCGGCTAATAAGGGATCTAAACCAAAGTCTTGTATCTGTGATTCAAGCCACAACTGGGCCTTGTTATCATTCTGTGGGAAAAGGAGAGACAGTGTTCGAAGGGTCTCGTCGATGAAGTTGATGGGAAATATCTGTCGGTGGACTCTGGAGCAGAGCATTAGATCTCTCATGCCGGAGTCGATGGGGGACATATGACACACTTTCTCTGAAACTTAAGGAAAGCCACGCAGTGGAAGATCGAGACCGTCTTGTCATCGTCCGCGAGCCGCAAGTGATCCGTAATATTTCCGGTCCATTCGATTCTCATGCCTCCAATCTTTCTCAGATTCAGCGCCGTGAATATCCTGCCGATCTGGGGCTTGTCTGGCTGTAGCTTGATGCCAGCTCCCGGGCCGAAGTAATTTTCTGTGAACTCTCTCAAGGTCCCGTTGTCCCATCAAATGGTGTTCGGACCGTCTATTCCCAGCGGTAGCTCGCCGATGCTCATCATAAGTAATAGTCTAGAACAGAGATTCAAGGATCCATCAATGGTATTAGGCGTGCTTTCCCCGAGCTGCTGCTGCGAGACATCCCGATAGAGTTCGGCTCGCTCCTTATCCTGTTGCATTTTGTCCGCGATCTTGGTCACATGGGCGTGAGTGGAGATAGACACATGTCGACCTCCATCTAAGAGAAATTGCTGACACTGGGAAGCGTAATCTGTATTCTATCAATACACATTGCATGAAGCCCGTGATTATGTTGTAAGCGAGCCAAGACCAGGTATGATGCCGAGGAAAAGTTGACTCACTGCGAGACAATCAGATTTGTTTAAAGGATAAGACTTAGTTGTCATTAATTATTTCATACATACCAATCGAAATAAGATTGCATATATCGAAAGTCTCCTTTGGTTGAGCTCACAGAGCCCCATAATCTGAAAAGGAGCTCGTCTCTCGTCGTGGAGTCAATTGGACTCGTTAAATGGGTCGCTAGTTGCGGATTCATAATCAAGCGCATGGGGCTGTATGGCCAAATTGCACATATATATGAGATAATTGTCGGTGTGGTATAAGGAGAGGGAAACATGAATATATAATGTTGGATGAGTATCATCGAATAGAAAAGGCGGGGAATCTCCGACATGATCACCCAGTTCTTCTTTAATCAAATCCACCGGCGTCAACGAGATGTGTGGTTGAAGTTACTCCGACGAGTGTGGCCTGACACCCCCCGATGCCGAATTTCCTTCGTCCGCAGACATATCCCTATGCGGGTTCTTCGACGGGACCGTATCGGGGACTTCTAGTTCGCAAGTACCGGTATCCTTGCTGGGATGCACGAGGCTCCCACTTACCTAAGTAGGTATCCCACTTACCTACCTACTTAGGTAGGTAGTTAGGTAGGCAATTGAACTAAGTACGTACCTTCTCACACATACATGTAAATGTTTTCTTCAACTCTGCTCTCTTATTTCAACTCGCCCTATTTTAACTCCTTAAAATGCTACTTCTGAAAATCAAACACAATTTAAATCACTCAGTCGCTATTCACGATAAACCTCTAAGTCGCAGCAAACGCGGAACATAACACAGCCCTCCCTCTCTCCCTTTATATCGTCGCCGCAGATCTAAACGACGGCATAAGCGGCATAAGCAGCATAAGCAGCACAACCTCACCCTCTTATCTTTGCCTACGCCCAAGCGGCCCGCAAGCCTCGCTACCGCCATCTAGCCGTACCCTTATACAACTCCCGCCACGCCACTCTGCCGTAGGCGCATAAGTAGCTACAAAACACTATTGCCCAGGGCAAACCCTTAGCCCTCCGCGACGTAAAAACTATCTTGGAAAAAACCATCGCCCAAAGTCCTCAAGCCAGCTCCAGGGCACCATCTGTCAGATATAAGCAGTTATTGAAGCATCAAATAATAAGCAATTGCAGCCAATCTTTTGGTTATTTGGTCTAGTGGTTAATTCTGACACCATTAGCCCCCCCAGCCACCACAACCACAACCACGACCGCGACCGCGACCGCGACCGCGAGCATAGAGAATCGTCCGAGTAGAGCTGTCGCTAACTCTTCCCTCGTAAACAATACTACAACGCTATACATCACGCGCCCCCAGTTCCCTTGACGCCCGAGCTAATAAAACATAGCTACCTCCGAATCCGCTATATTAAAAGCAGAAGCTTTTACATTAAATGCTTAAAATAGTAGCCATAATCCTATCCCTTAGGGTTCGCTAAGTTTTGGATTATATAAAAGCAATAACACACTTGAATTTAACAGCATCAAGCTTTTAAAACAATTATTGTTGTATTAAAAAAAAGTAAAACGTTTTAAGTTATTAATAAAAACTAATTTTTTAATATTTAATATTTTTAACGCTTAAATTTTTATTAATATTAAAAATTTTAAATAGTTTTAAATTTTTAAATTTTTAATTATTAAATTATATATTAATATTTAAAATATTTACTTTAAGCTAAATATTAATGGTTATAAACCATTTATTTACTATTAATTCGCCATTTATTCATTATTTATTCACTATTTATTCACTATTAATTCACTATTTACTACCATCAAGGCGTGTCTAGAACAATGCCTACCAGAATCGAATTCTTTCGTCGGCTTCTCCTTGTTCATGGTTGGGAAATTACCCGAAAAGACTAAGCCGACTATCATGGTCGTCTCAGACGATAAACCACGCCGAAAAGCGGCGTTTCAAATTGTTAAGTCAAAGAATATCCTGACTACGTACCCCGGTTTCGAACTAGGACATTGTTCCGTCGCAGCCGAATTTGAGGATCAGACAACTTGGGTCCGATGCCGCGTTATCAACACCTAGCGTAGAATCTTTCCATCCATATGAAGATGTTCAGTACCTAGATGATGAGTTCGAACCTGGGACTGAAGTCCGAAGCTTGCTATCGGCGGAGGTGTGTGCGCTCGAATACCCAAGTCAGAAACAACCTACTTGGGTACACTTCCACACGTCGCCACATTCACATTCGCATAACGCTGCTACCGCTACCTGCGGCGGACTGTTTCAACACGGAAATGAAGTCTATGCGTTGACTATGGCTCATACTGTTCATCCGATACGCCGTGCGATCATGAGCTCAGAACCACATAGCGACTCATCAAGCCAGTCTAACGATTTCGAGATCACCGGTATAGATGATTGGGACGATGATGATGAAGAAAATATCAAAACTTTAACTGCCATGACAAGTCCTGGGAGCAAGACGTCTTCCGAGAATTCTGACTCCGAGAGCCTGCTCAAACCTTACGACTCACACCTATCTGAGATCAGCATCCAAATTCCTGTAGGCCCGGGGCCGTCCATGGTTTACAAAGAAGACTGCATCGTGGAAATTTATAAAGACGAGTATGAGGATGAGAGCGAGAACGAGAACGACATATTCGACATGTGTGAGCGAATTGGATCAATAGTCAGCGTCGACCAGGCGCTCGACATTGCCGTGATCAAAATGACGTCGAACAAGCCAACGGCAGACTCCTTGGATAAATGTTTCCTTACAGAAATGCTGGCTGACAGTGACCCGACCAATACGTCCATTATTATCAAGACAACACACCATCCAGAAATAAGGGGCAAGCGCTCTATGAATCCCTTTTACACCCGGTTGCCTGGCAAAAGCAACTTTTTGGAACTATACGGTGTACAATTAAGCACTCCGGTGTATCCTGGTGATAGCGGTAGCTGGGCATTCAATGACAAGAGAGAACTTATCGGCCTCGTTATAGCTGGGAACCCCAAAACTAAATCATGTTTGCTGCTTCCTTCTAAGCCTGCTTTACTGTCAATCTTGTCACTTCTTCGTAGCCGTGAATCATCTGCAGAAATTGGGAGTGTAAATTGGGCTGATGGGCCTGTCGACTTCCTCTTGTTTGGAAATACACCAGACGAGGATACAATGACTGTTGGAAGCAGCTTGCCTCCCCCAAGTCTATTCAGCCACCGCATGGACCGTGGAACAACACCATCTACTATTGCGTACTCTACTACTACGCTGGGATTTGCACGCCTTCCAGAGACTTCACTCACACGAGCAAGGAGAATTTCTTGGAAGAGCAAGCTGCTAGGTTGCGGAGGGAACTCGAGAGAGCATGGGAAATCATACAAGAGAAAGACAATCTTCTACAAGAAACCACCGCCGACGACATAGAGCATGTCTTAGACATTTTGACGAAAGACGCCACACCATTGCAGTCTAAAAACCACGCCAGCTCACAGCTAGGCCTTGGTCAAGACTCAATACAGAAACCGACCCCGTCTAGTCCTTCGGAGCAGTCGCATTCTCGGCCCGCGTTTAATCAATATCTGGAAGCAAACCCAAACATGTCGATCCCTGACTACCAGGAGCTCACATCATTACTGCTGAGGAGGATTGAAGTTCTTGAAACTGAGCTAGAAATTGACCGCGGTATTATCAAGGAAACGAGGGCCATGTGGCGGACACAGGTCGATGCTAACGAAGCATTAAACCGGGAGAACAATGAGCTAAAAATGGGGGTTTCACAGGCAATAGACGCGATCTATAAAGTCCATGGTGACAAAGAAGCCAACGATCATGGAGGATTGTTGAAGATTCCTTCTAACTTAGGTCGCTTCCTTCACAATAATACTGACTTAAAGCCTTTTTCGGGCGAAGTCAAAATAAAAAAAGAATTAGAGCCTAGCTGGACTGGGCGCATGGATATCCTGCCACTTTCTGACAGGCGGAGCAAACGCCGCAGCCCTGGCGGCGGGAGGTTGACGTTTGGAGAATATGTCGAAAAAAGTTCCCTATCCCTTCGACAAAAACGAGCCATCATAAGGGCACAAAAATACAAACGCAACCCCGGGTTTATTCTTCTCCCTCGTCATCCAAAGATCAGGGCTCCTCGCTTCTGAACAGCAGAAATAACACCGAGACAGTATCTGTTGTGAGTGAAGAAGAAGACTCGATCATAAGAGCTGACGATACGAACGATAAATATACCTGCTCAGATTGTGGTGTAGAAGATTACTTTGGGTATGCAATAAGTGAAGACGAAGCCTGCTGCAAGTATTGTGGGCATTTGAAGTGTGATGAGTGTCACAGATCCGACTAGGCGGTGCTTATCCGTCTCGTGATTGAGGAGGAGTCTGGCAAACAGAAAGAGGTGAAGGATCAGGATAAGAAGATTGATACCCCCTACTTGAGTAACAGAGAGCTAGGGGTAGAGACACCGGCGATGACCACCAAACTGTTGGGGTTACACGGCCTTGCGAGCTTAATGTTTTGTTAAACATCATGGTCTTTGAGGTAGCTACTTGATTGATTAATTAATTAAGTTTAACGTCGGTACGGGGGCCGTAGCTTACTTTATATACCTCCCTAGGGGTTTAAGACGTAGCAAGCTTTATTTAAAAATATAATAAGATATAATATTATAAATAGTTTATATTAAATATATTATTAAATATAATATTAAATTGTATTTTTATAAATTTAATATTTTAATACTTATAATTATTATAATTTAATTTTTTAAACTAAAAGTTATAGCTTTTTATTTTTTTTATTAGTTTTTAGCAGTGTTTATAAAGTTTAGCTTTTTTTTTTTTTTTTTTATATAATTTTATTTATATATTTATTAAAATAAATAATTTTATAAAATTATTTTTATAGTTTGTTTTTAATATTATATTTTTTATATATTTTTTATTTTTTAATTTAATTTTATATAAGTTTTTTAAACATTAAAAATATTTTAAAAAATAATAATAATTATATTTTTAATTTATTAAAACTTATAAAAATATAATTTTTAGTTTATTTTTGCTGTTTTTTTTTTTTATTTAAAGTTTTTTTTTTTTTTATATATTTTTTTTTATATAATATTAATTTTTTTTTTTTTTAAAAAATAAATATATTTTATTATAATAGCTTATTATTTTATAAAATTTTTAAAACATTAATAAATTTTATATTAACTAAGCTTAATATTTATATTTATTTATAAATTTTTAAATTTTTAGCTTATATAATTTTATTAGCTAGTTATATTTAAACTATTTTTTATTATTATATTTTTTACCCGGTTTAAATAATTTAAACTAATTAATTATAAAAGTTTTTATAATTTTATAATAAACTATATATTTTAATTTTTTTTTTATTTTTTTTTTAAAATAAAAAATATAAATATAATAAATTTTTATATTATTATAATTAAATTTATTATAATATTATTTATAGTTTTTATAAAAAAATATTATATTTAAATATTAGTTTAAAGTTTTTTTAAACAAATATAACGTTTTCGGGCATTTTTTTAGCTTATATTTAATATTTACTATTTTAAAGCTATTAAAAATATTAATATTTTAGTTTTTTAGCTAGTTTTTTATTATTTTTTTAATTTATTATTTTATGTTTTATTTTAAGCTAGTTATTATAAAAGTTAATTTTAAATTTTTAAATTTTTTTTTTATTTTAAGCTTAGCTAGTTTATTTGTTTATTTATTATTTTTAATATTATAATATTTTAAGTTTTAATATATATTAATATTATATTATTTTATTAATTTATAAATTTTTATAAAAACTTATTATAATATTATTAAAATATTTTTTTAAATATTTTATATTATTATTATATTATTTATATAAAATATAATAATAATATTAATAAAATATTATTATACTATTTTTTAAAATCTTTTAAAAGCTTTAAATATTTTTATATTAAATATTATTTTATAAAAATTTAAACTTTTATAACTTTTTATAATTAATATTTAACTTTTATAAAAAATATACTTATAGCTTAAACTATTTTTTATTTTTAAACTATTTAAAAAAATAATTATTTTAAATATTAATTAGCTTATAAATTATTTTTTAAATATTTTTATTATTATTTTTTTATTAAGTTTTTTTATAAAATTAGCTTATAATTTTTTAGAAAATTTAAAAAAATAAAATATTATTTTTTAAATATTAAATAAAAATACTACTAATATTTAAAAAATAATATATACTTATTATTATTATCTAGTTTTTTTATTTTATTATATTTTTTTAAACGTTAATTTTAATACTAATAAATAAGTTTTATAAACTATTTTAATTTTAAAAGCTTGTTTATATTTAGCTTGTTTTAAAACTATATTTATAGTTAAAATTTTACTTATTATAAATAAAACATATTTTAAAAACGTTTTTTAAATAAATAAAACTTTTTAAGCTATTTTAAATAGTATTTATTAAATTATTTAAATATAGCTTCCGAGTTTTATATTTATTTTTTATTATTTATTATTTATAGTTTTATTTATTAGTTTTATTTATTTTTTATATTAAGTTTTATATTTATATAATAATAAAAATAATAATATAATATTAACTATTTTTTAAAACTTTATAGCTAAAGGTTTTTTTATTATTATTAAAATAGCTTTAATATAATTAGTTATTTTTATTCTCCTAGTTATTTTTTTTTTATATGTTTTTAAAATTTTAACTTTTTATTTAAATAAATATTTAGCTATTAAAATATTAAAATTTTTTATAGTTTTATAAAATTAATTATAAATATTAGTATAATTTTTACGCTATTTTTTAAATTAATATTAAAGTTAGCTTTATTTTAGCTTTTAATAAAATAAATAGTTTTTATTTTTTTTAATATAAATATTATTTTATTAGTTTATTTATATTTTATAATTTTATTAACTTATTTTTTTATTTTTTAAGTATTTTATTTTAAAATTTTTTTTAAAATAAAAACTATTATATTATTAGCGTATTTTTATTTACTAAGGTTACTGCTTACTAGCTTATATAAATAAAGTATATAAAATATTAATAATATTAAAAAACTTTATAATATATTATATATAGTTTTTTTTAAATTTATTAATATATTTTTAAAATATATTATAATTATTTTTTTTATTAAAAAGTTTTTTATTAATTTAATAATTAAAGCCAGCTAGCCCTACTTAATTATCTTTTTTATTAGTTTATTTTTTAATAATATATTAAAAACTCTTTATATATTTATAATAACTAAAATAGCTATTATTTTATTAGCTAATATTAGTTTTATATTATATATTAAGCTAGCTATTAAATTTATCGTAGATTTTTTAAAAACTATTTTTATATATTATAAGCTTATTAAGCCAGCTTTTAAAACTATTTAAATTATTTTTTTTATTATTAGTTTCTTAAGTTTTTTATTTATATAAAATAATAAAATAATAAGTTTTTAAAACTTATATAAAATAAAGTTTATTTTATTTATTTTAAATAATATAATTATACTAGCTTTTTTTTAAACTTTTAAAAATATATTATATTTAAAATATTTTTTTAATAATATTTAATAATACTTTTTTATTATAAGCTAAGTTGCTATAAAGTATTTTATTATTATTAAATCTTTTTTTAATAATATTAAAATTATTTTAATAATATATTTTTAAGCTTTTTTTATAGTTATTTTAATATTTTATAATAGTTATAGTTAAGTAGTAGGTTTTAAAGGTTTAAACGTTAATAAATTATTATTCGCGTTAAATTATTTTAAAATATTTTTAATAAAATATTTTGTTTTTTTTTTTATTTTTATTATTATTATTTTTTTATTAATAAATAATAATATTTTTATAACGTTTTTTTATTTATACTAATTAATAACTTATATTAAGTTTTTATTATTTTTTATTTTATTTATTTTATTTTTTTAATATTAAGCTTTTATTTTTTTAATTATTATAAAAAACTAACGTTTTATAATTTTTATTTTTTTAATATTAAATAATTTTTAAAATTTAATATATATTTTTATATATTTAATTATTTATTAAAGCGCTACTTTACTATATTTATATTTTTTTATTTTAATAGCTTTTATATATATTAATATTAGTATTATTAAAGCTTTTACAGCTTTTTTTATTTTTTTTTATATAATAGTTTCGCTAATATTAAATAATATATTAAACTTTATAATAGTTAAGTTTTATAGCTTTTTTAAGTTTTTATTTTTAATAAAAATTTTAAGTATTTTTATTAAGGTTTACGCTAAGCTTTTTTATAATAATATAATTTATAATAGTTTATAGTTTAATAAAATTTTTAACTTTTTTATTATTTAATTATTAATAAAAAAAATATTTAAAAAAAGTATATTTATAATATATTTTATTTTATATATTATTTTATTTAGCTTATTTATATAATATATGCTTGCTTTAGCTAACTATTTTAAAATGTTTTATTTTTTATAAAAAATAATAGTCCTAGGTTTTTAATTAAAATATTATATATTTAAATTACTTATTATTAAACAGTTTTTAAATAGTTTTAATATTATAATATAATTTATTATTATATTTATATTTAAAGCTTTATAATAAATTATTAACTTATAGTTATTAACGTTTAGCTATATTATATTTTTATAATATATTAGTATTTTTTTTTTAACTATAAAGTTTTATTAAATTTTAATATATATTATTATTTTAAGTTTGTTTAATTTTTATATATTTTAAATATTAATTAGTTTATAGTTTTTATATTTTTAATAAGTTTATATTTTTTTTTTTTTATTTATTTATTTATAGTTTAATAATTATTATAATATTTATTTTTTTATTTTAACATTTTTATAATAAAATTAAATAATTATTAACTTTATATTTAATATTTTAAACTGTTATATATATTATTTTAAAAGTTAAGGCTATATTTTTTTGTTAAATTTATTTAATTATATATTTATATTATTATTAAATTTATTGTTATTTAGTTTAAAAAATTCCCCGGGGGTTTTTTATTATTTTTTAACTATTTTATAAAACTTTTTTAATATTTTTACAAGCTTTATAATATTATTTTTTAATAATATTATTTTTATTATCGCTTTAATAATTAATAATAATATTAATATTATTAATAAGGTTATAAAAGTTATAGTAATAATTTTGTTTTATATTTTTTTATTATTATTTTTATTTAAAATAATCTTTAATAAAATAATATTTAATAAAATAATAGTTTTTATACTAAATTTTTCCCGTGTTTATTTTTTAAATATTAATAAAGTTTTTTTTTTGTTGCTATTATTTTATTATTTTAGTTTTTTAATTAATACTATTTTTTTTTTAATTATAGCTATAATTAAAAAAAGGTTTTTATTATTATACTTTTTATATTTTACTTTCTATATAGCTTTAAGCTTAGTTTATAATAATAAAATAATTATTTTATTAATTTTTTATAACTTATATAAGCAGTTTTTATAATTTATTAAATAAAGTCCGCTATAATTTATATATTATAATAGGGATATATATTTGCTATTAATTATAAAGTTATATATATTAAGTTTAACGTTATAGTTTTTATATAAAGATTTTTAGTTATAAAACTTTATTATATAATATTTTTAATAGTTAAAGTTATAGCGAATAGCTTAAGTTTATTTTTTTTTTTTACAGGAAAGTTCGCTAGCTAAAAATAGTTAGAATTTTTTTATTAGTTTTTAAAAAGCTATTATTTATATAATTTTTTCGGTTTATAAGTTTATTTTTTTTCGGAATATATAAGCGTTTATTAAAGTACGGCTTGTTTATATTTTAATTTTTCTAACTACTATTTTTTAAATAATATTTATTAAAATATTAATTAAATAATTAATTATAAATATTAAATATTAAAAAATAATATAAATTATTTATTTTTTAAATAACTTTACTATTTAAATATTAAAAGTTTATTTAATTAGTTTTATATTTTATTTTTTTAAAAATTTATTTTTTATTATTAAGTTTATAGCTTTAATAGCTTACCCGGTTTTAATAAATTATATATTTCGGATAGCTTTTATTAAAAGCTATAAACTTTATAAAATTATTATTTTAGCTATATATACTAATATTTAATAGGGTTAAGCTGTTTTATTAATAAGTTTTATAAAAACTTGTATATTTTTATAGGTTTTTTAAAAGTTTATTATTATGCTAGCGCTATAAGCAAATAGCTTATTAAAGGCTACTAATAGGGTTGCTTTTAGGGCCGACTTAAGTGTTAGCTTGGGGGTTAGTCTGGCTCCGTGCCCTGCCATTTCGGCATACGACGATGCGGTTGTTGTTGTGGGCTGTCCAGAGGTTTCTGTTGGTGCCTGTGTGCTCGCCGGGCGTAGGGGTGCTGTCGGAGGTAGCTACTTGAGATAGCGCGGCGGGACGATATATGACAATCGATTTCATTCTCTCGGTTCGACCAAAGACACATATACCACAATGAAAACAATACATAGACTGCACATTCACAATGTACAAGAAGCCAAGGGGATCCCAGCACCAACCCTGTATCTAGAAGAACAAACCACCGAATCTAAAAAAACGCAACCTAAGATCCTAGAAAACCACCACTGGGGGTCCTAAACCACTTCTCATGATATGACTTAGAAGCACACTTGCTAAATGAAATATACTAATTAGGGAATATTCATCCAAAAAATACGTTGAAGGAATTAGCATCTTAGACCAAGGACTCTACATTGTGAAGTAGAACAATGAGATTATAAGTATCTATTAACAGGATAATCGTAGTTGACTAGCGAGATTAGAAGTTGATTACATACAAAGCGTGATCAGTATAGCGAAGTGAATTTGTTCCAGGTTGCTATTATGTGGTGTAGAGCTTGTTGTTTTGCTCTAGTAAGGGATGCCGTTCGTCATCAGCTGGAACTGGTCATAGACCATCGTGCTGTAGCTTCCGGCACTCTTCTTGACGAGATCCTTGACAAACTCGGCCGCTTCCCATTCGTTCTTCTCCAGAACAAAGCGCTCCTTGAAGTGTTTGACGCTTTCAGGCTTAAAGCATGGAAGGCCACTTTCCATCATTAGGAGAACTATTTGGCTTAGTTTCTCGGCATAGGGCCGACAGGCGAGGAAGGCCTTAACGCATAGCTGTTCAAACGACTTGAAGGCTTGGTGCTCAGTACTTCCTCCCATGACTAAAATCATCTCGGTGGTGAGCTTGAATGGCGCACGCTCGAATTTCACACCACCAGGAGCGATGTCGAAACAAAAACCGAAATCGATATGAAGGATGTGACCAGCATCATCTATCATGATGTTACCATTATGACGATCCTTGAATTGTAGCAAGAAGGATATAATGCTGTATGCAGCCATGCTCTTGACGAAATTGGTTCGTGCATGTTGAAAGCGAAGTGAGTCCTCATTTCCGTACTTGCTGATGAAATAGTCATAGAGGCCGTTGACAGCTTCACGTCCGAGCATATCTCGGGAGATAGAATTCGGTAGGACATCAATAACGCCACAACCCGGTGCAGTAGCTGTCACACGGTACGGGAAGACATACACGTCTAGCCCTACGTTGTGGAATATGCCTCGGAAAGCAGCGATCATCTGTAGAGCTAGGACGTCCTGACGACAATCGTCACCGACCTTGAAGATAGCACTTTGCCAAACTTCAACAGTTTTCTGAGACTGTACTTCGCCTTTCTTAGCAATTTCCCGGGCTGCCTCCTCAGTATCTTCCCCGGTTCCAACAGCCTTTTGGATTCGGAAGGTAGCCATGAAAGGTGCCTTCGCGTGGGACTGTAGTGGTTTCCCGGATTTCCGATCAATGCCAATAACCACACCGTCAGGGTTGCTGGGCAAATAGACGCCTACAGCGACTTGGATCTTACGCAGTTCTTCTTCAATCTTTTGTTTCTTTTCCGGCTTATCGCGCTTGATGAGTGGCTTCAGCTTCCCAGAGATACTAGTCACTTCATCGAAGAAAGCAAACTCTCTCTCGAAGAAGCTTTTATCTTCCCCAGAGAAGCTGTCAACCAACTTTGTCATTACCGCGTCAAGAGCAGGTTTAATGGCATCCGGCTAAGAAACGTCAATATCTCATATAATGTAGCTTCCTCGAATAGACTTACAATAGTAGCATCGTCATCTTTGTAAGAATTCGCCTTCATATTCCATATGATTTGATGTGCAAATAGTTGAGAGAACTGCGCTGTTTCGATGATATACCGCTCTACATATCCTAAAGCATCGAAGCGAAGGCTCTGGACAATTTGTGGGACGTAGAAGAATGTTACATCAATAGGGTGGTATTCCAAAGCTCTCATGGCGTATTGAATGAGGAATGGATGGTTCTTATACGCTGGTAAGAAATAAGTGGTAGCGGTGACAGGATTCACGGGCGTCCAGTACAAGAGATACTGAATCAGTTAGCATTGACGAAGCAGTTGGAGATTAACCGACGTACCTTGAGCTGGAATCGAACGTCTTGAGGAAGCTCACCGCCAAATAATATGGAGAGCGCTTCAGCGTCACTTAGGGCTTTAGTGGGAAAGTTTAATAATAACCAACGAACTTCTTGATACACGCTAGGAATGTTGAACCTGCTGACAAGCTCGATGGCTAGCGAAGGACTCTCAGCCCACGCAACACGTATCAATGGTTTTAGGGCAGTCTAAACATTTAGCTAAGAACATGTCGCGGCCATTTAGAACGACTTACCTCTAGTGTAGCCTTACCGTGGCCTGTCATTATTTCTGGCCGTAGTATATGCCCTTCGTTAAGTGGATGAATCCAAACATTCAGCCTTGCTTGTTCGCTCTCCAAGAGAATTTCGAGGAGCGATTCCTTTTGCGTCGAAGACAAAAGGTTGCTTACGGGACGTGTAGCAGTAATGTGTGATACGACCTTGAGCGCGTTCTTGATATCGCTGATCAGTTTCACCTCCGTTTTCAGTTGCAGCATATTGCTACCAAAAGACCACTTTGGTGAAAATTGAAACCAACTCAAGCCCGCGGACAATATCTTATCCTTCAGTCGCCATTGGGCAGCTGCGCCGGCAGTTTCGCTCACTCTCAAAACTCTCAAACTGAACAATATTATCCTCAATCGAAGCTCCCGGGCTATAGGGTGGGAGATAGAAGATTTCAAAGCGTCTAATGTCAAATCGAGTAGCCGAAGAAAGACTCTCTGAGTATCGGGACTACCTAGTCGGGTAGCGTTGAAATGACTATCGAAGAACTGCATCAGCTGAGTGTGAGGAGCTAGAAGATTATGTATCTGCTGCCTTTGCCTCGTAAGAGCTTCGTTGTCACTGGGGGCGAATTCTTCCCTCAAGAACAATGGATCTGGATGCCTAGTTGAATTGCGTCAGTATCTCGAGGGATTGATGACAAGGTACATGTCCCTACATGAAGCTTGGATTGAAAAGGCCTGATTTCGTTTGGATTGTAACCTCCCATTGTTGTGCAATTTCGTTCAGTAATCGCGGTTCCATCCTGGGATTTTCGTTTATCACGCCGAGCCAGAGAGAGACGCCAAATTTGATAGACTCTTTGCTAAAGATGCGAAATGGAATGGTGACAAGATAATGGGCAATGGAACTCTCGTCTTTCGGGCTACGGCATAGCAGAGCAGCAGCACGTCGGAGAATGTCTCTAACATCTTGCAAAGGTGTGACCATTTTCCCGGTCAAACGAGACTCGAAATGAGCAAGAGCAGCAACGGCGTCGGCACGATCTGAAGGAGCGGATTTCATGAAAGAGTTCCTCCGTACCATTGGCATAACATTAAGCAGATCTGTCCCATGACTGGGCAATGTCTCTCCGTACCTATACTCTTGGCGTGTGGTATATTGAGCAATGAAGTCCGAGGCTGTGTTGATGGTGGTCTCGCCGATCCGGCCTAGTGACGCCAATCTCTGATCCGTTGTTGGAATAGCAGACCCCATTTCCACTGCGAATGAGCGACCGAGTGACATGTGCCCATATGTGCCCTCATCATCAAATTCAGATAAGTATGTCTGGAGCAGACCTTTCACGTCGGTTGGCGCCAGGTTGATGGCGAGCGAGACCCAAGACTTTGCTTGCTTGTAAAGATTGTTAAGGGTTGCCTTCCTGAACGCGTAATCGTCTGACAGCTCAACCGTAACGTGCCCAAGTTTCGATGTAAACACGGACTGTGGATCGTACAGATCTGTTTCAGCTTGGAAACAGCCCAACCACATGAGGGATAGAAGTTCTAAAAGCGCAAACAATGACGATTTTTGGCACAGAGCAGAAGGAACCTCGCGGATCACTTTATCCGCGCAGTAAAATGCTGCTTGCTGAACACGCTGGATGCGATGGCAACAGCCGCAGAGGATTGTTGCGAGCTGAGATGCCGCGTAATGTGCGGAGAATGTCGAAAGCTTGGCATCGAGAGTCTTGTCCAGATACTTCTCTATCACAACTGAGGCGATTCCCTCCATCACACTGCGTATATCATCCTTACGCATGCTAGGCTCCAGGAAGTACGAGAGTACCTTAGTACAGTCACCGGCATCGGCTCGTAGGCTTTCAACTAAATAAGCAGCCTGAAGGAATATCACTTTCCTATAGCTTAAACCTCTGATGTGAGACGATTTGGACGGTACAAGACTAGCCAGTGATTTCTTTTGCTTGGCTTCTCGGTCCGACGTGTTAGCTCGACGGAGAACAGTGTTGAGTTCGATGTCGCTTTCAATCTGTTCTCCACGTTGTTCTGCAACAAGTGGAGGCGAGTGTATCGCCAAGTGTCTTAATTCATTCATGTACTTCTTACCCCTTTCAGTTGTAGGGGTGAAACCGTGGACAACAATGTTAAACCATGCGTCGCGTATCTGAGCAAAGCCGTCGTCATCTTGACTCGACATCTTAGCTGCGAAATCATTGGCCGACATTAAAGTAGCCAATGGTCCGAGGAGCTGTGCGATCTCTTGCGCGGCAAATTCAATATCGGAGTCTTTCATGTGGTTAGATTGATGGACGTCTCCTTTCGAAACTAGGTCTTCAAGCATGTATTCAAGGTAGATCTCGAACAAATGAGAGTCGCGCTTGATGTTTGCAGAGATGTAGTTACGAGCTTTCGTAATCTGAGAGTCATTAGCATATTTATGCTTATCTACAAGTTGATCGCAACCTACCGCTTCCAGCAGGGTCGTATTATCCTCTGCTACAGCTGTATGGCATATTCTTGAATACAGCCTCAGGAGTGATCGGAATTCCAACTGTCCTGAGTTCAATGACAGAGTACTGGCTCCTACGAGAATATGCCCATCGACTGATTGGTTGACCTTTGTCAACTTTTGAATAAGCATGGCTTGTGCAAGGGCTGTGATCTTCTCATCCTCGGATGATTTGGCAATGCAACATATCGTTTGAATAATGTTAGCGTACGCAGCAGTAGTATCTTCCTCGTTCTGAATTTGTAGGGAGATATCACTACCCGTAGATTGCCTTCCATGATATATATTCGATGAGCCTGTGCTATCCCCCGCCAAGTCCCCGTTTGTCCCGTTAGGAATACCATGCTCAGGACTCGGGCTTAGGACGTTACCCAAGGTATAAAGCGTAGAGATTACGGCGTCGTTGGAAAGCGCATGCAGAGTGAAAGCTAGGCATTTTGATGCTATACCTACGGTATTGGCCGATGGCGCAGTTTGAACAATGAATCGGGGGAGAAGCCGCATAACTGTTGGCGCATAATCCGGCGAAAACCTGGCTAGAATAGCCATGGTTCGGAGCACAACAGAAGCGAGGACCTCGTCAAGAATCTGGTCTGAATCGAGGGTCTCTGTAAGCCAGCCCATGAGAAGATCTGGATCGCCGGCGTCCTCATTAAGCACGGAGCAGTTCAGATAACTAATGATGGCTGAGGCTTTGACAGAATACGCTAATTTTTGCTGCGAAACGGAAGCAAGCTCAAGGAAATCAGCACTGGCTTCAAGGCGTTCCATCTCTTCTTGAGCAAGCCCTGCATACATCTCAACGGACCGGAAATCGACGTCTGGCCCGCTAAGGGAGCCCGGTTTTAGAAGGTTCTCTTTAGACATGAGTACATCTAGAATGTGAGAACCCCTCACGTCCTTCGCATCAACGATTAATAGGGAAGTAGCCGCGACTAATAGCCATGTGAAGCTCCTCTGTAAAAGCATAGGTCCAAGGGGTCGGCCTTGGCTGGTGTATTGGCGTAGACATCTTTTCCATTCCTTAACATAGCGATCCGAAGAATGAGAGTTCCGAATAGTGGAGAAGGCGCTGTCGATGGCCGTGAGGAAAGAATCCGATAACAAGTTGCGAACTCTCTGGATCAGAGCTAATCTACCGCCGATCCTCCAAAAGTCAGCTTGCGCCGAAGCAGCATCTAGGAACCCTAGCAACGAGATGGTCAAAGTAGCAGTTCGGATTGCGTCTTCGAGGTTCTGTCCCGAGTCTCCCTCAAGTCTAGGCGGGACTATGTTTTGTATAGCCGCTCGCAAGCTAGCTAGGAAGGCCCAGATATTGTCCGATACAGTCTCGTGGAGGTTTTCATGATTGCTTCCTAGGGATAGCAGGGCTGCAGTCA
This sequence comes from Xylaria longipes, assembly GCA_025201785.1. NCBI lineage: Eukaryota > Fungi > Ascomycota > Sordariomycetes > Xylariales > Xylariaceae > Xylaria > Xylaria longipes. The sequence goes on from MU619693.1 coordinate 347,177, forward strand.
GGCTCCTGGTGAGGGCTTCGTTCGGGGACGGCTCGATTCTGGCGAAGCCGGGCGACGGCACAAAGCTCTGGACGTGGGATTCGAGGATGTAGGGGATTAACTGGCCAGCAAGCTTCTGGGCACTTTGGCTGCTCTGGACCAGCGGTGCAGTCTTGCAGAGCGCGATGAGGACCTCATATTCACGGATGGTCTGCAAAAGCGTGAGAGATGGGCGTCATTTCCGTTGAGAGACTAGACTTTACCATCGGAACCTGGCCCAACGAAGAGGCGGTACTTTTAACGGCGCCATTGACACCGTCCTTGGCCCGGCCGTGCAACGATGTAGCTCTGCATAGGCGGTCGAGATCGGAGCGGTCGAAGGAGGCAATCGAACTCGAGGCCGAGAGGGCGGCAATCTTCTCGAGAGCCCGCTGGCGAATGTCGCGTACCATGATGTTGATTGATCGATCAATCTAACGGAGCGACGAAATAGAGAAGCAGGTCTAGGCACATAGCTCTAAAGACTGTGGCAAGTCTCAAGCAGAATACAGTAGGTAATTTTGCCGGTAAGTCGGCAGTCGCAAATAGATATGTCGTGTCGATGGTGATGTACCTATATTCACATCGAATAGGAGAGCCCTGTTCTTCCCTACCCGTATGGACTCCACTTCGTCACATATCTAAGCAGGAGTGGTCACTGACCCTTAGTATGGGTCTTTAAATCGCATATGACCAGTCAATTCGCAAATACAGAGGTACTTAATTTACTATACAAATCACACCAAAATGGATGTACTTCTGTCGTAACTTAATACATCAGATATAGAAATATCATTTTTACTAAAAATGCAATTACCGCTAGTTATTCATAGCCGAAAATAGTCACCCGTAGGTTTCTAGCCCCACTAATATACAGCGCCTACAGCGCCTACAGCGCCGACCATCACTAACAGCCACTAAATTATAGCACCTACGATCACTAACAGCCACTAACCTGCACTATAAAAGCAACCAATTTCAAGCAACCACTATTGCCCTACATACGAAAGCAGCCATCACCACAACTGCCACACACCACCAACCACCACCACCCTAGATCACCACCACTAATCTACACACTTCAACACCTTCATACACCTTATTTTCATCCGCATTTATTAAAAGCCATCAATTAACTGTTCTATAGCGCGACACGTTTTATATACAAATTTAATGTAAACGCGTCGAACTAAAAAAATACGAAGACGTAAGATTAGCTAACTTAGCAGATTTTCCAAATATGGCAATCTAACCTCCATAGTGTAAAAAGAATATAATGCTAACCGTACATTGCAGGTAATAGATGCTACCTCTATTTTGGTAAGACCTTCACCTATTTAGAAGTACCACCAATTATTTGCGAATTGACTGGTCATATGCGATTTAAAGACCCATACTAAGGGTCAGTGACCACTCCTGCTTAGATATGTGACGAAGTGGAGTCCATACGGGTACATCATACATAAAAGATGTAATTCCATCGTCGCGACCGCTGGTAGTGTAGGTACCTAGGTAGCTAGTGGGTTGACCCCTGTCCAGATAGTCCAATAGGGGACGCTTAGTCATCCAGAGCTACCCCTGCTGTCCTATCAAAGGTCGCTATCAAAGATCCCGCCAGTCAGGTACCTCCCGTAAGTACAGGCCGTCCCTACAAGGCTGCAAGCTGTACGTGTGCGTTGGAGCTACCTAGAAGCTGCAACAACCATCATCACCACCATCCCACTCATCAACAACGTCCAATCTACCTAACCTCCACCTCCACCTCCACCTCCACCGGGAGCATCCCATTTCTCGCGCAATTACAACCAAACACCGCCGACGCCCGGACGACCACACAACCGAAAACGAGGGACGTCATACAGAGTCGCCATGGCCATGTTCAGCCAGAACCCCGTCCTCAACGGGCCTAGTTATTCGTTTGCTGAAGTTCCTAAAGGCGCCGTCGATGGCCTCCGGGAACATCGGTTTAACCCGTGAGCCTACCTTGGTCCCTCATGGCTTTAGTCAAGTTTTAGTAGGGGATGCGAGACTGACGTAGTGTCCCTGTCATTGCAGATATACCGACAACGGCGGTTCAACCCTCGCCATCGCTGGCGCTGACTTCGCCATCGTTGCTGGCGACACTCGTCTAACCTCCGGTTACAGCATTAACACGCGCTACGCACCCAAGATATTCAAGATCGGGGGATCCACGTCGTCTCAAGACGACGCCAACATTCTGCTGTCGGTGGTGGGCTTCGCTGCGGACGGCGAGGCGCTGAAGGAGCGGCTAGACACCGCCTGCAAGATGTACCGGTACCGGCACGGGAAGCCCATGAGCATCTCGGCCTGCGCGAAGCGGCTCTCTACAATCCTCTATCAGAAGCGCTTCTTCCCCTACTACGTCCACGCCATCCTAGGCGGCATTGACGAGGACGGGACCGGCGCTGTGTACTCGTACGATCCCGTCGGCAGTTACGAGCGCGAGCAGTGCCGTGCTGGCGGTGCCGCCGCATCTCTCATCATGCCCTTCCTCGACAACCAGGTCAACTTCAAGAACCAGTATATACCCGGTAGTGGTGTGGGTCACGAGCTACAGGAGCGTGAGCGTGAGCCTCTACCCCGCAGCGAGGTCGAGGTGCTCGTCAAGGATGCCTTTGATTCTGCTGTCGAACGGCACATCGAGGTCGGTGATGGCTTGCAGATGATGATTATCACTAAAGACGGGATCGAGGAGAGACTCTTGCCATTGAAGAAAGATTAAGCGTTTACGGGGGAAGTGAATTGGGAAGATTCGATGGCATGAAGCAAGGCACGTGTATTATATCTGATGCATGCTAGACCGAAAGGCTTTTACGGCGTCTCAAGGGTCAGCTTCAACGGCGAACTCAGAGCTTTCGGCTATCGTTGGGATTTCTCTTAGCAGGTGTTGATTTGAATGAGACTACGGGCAAGAAAACCCCAGATTGGTAAAACCAACACAACTCGGCAAGGTCTAGAATACAATTACTCCTAGGCAGCCACTATAGATAAAGATCTAAGAAGCCGGAAGCCCCGAATACTCCTATTCTTACTGTTTCGACTTTCCTACTTTATATCTTGCTATCACGAAGCCGACTATTATACATCAACGTCACTTATTACAACAAACAGCACAAATTCCGTTCACAGTCATATACGTGCAGTATAATCAGCCCCGTGAGCTTCCATCGCTTAGGCCAAGAACAGGGGCCTCTAAATAAACTTGTGACGCTGATTTAGGCTTCCTCAACTTACACGTAAATATGGCTGCAAAATCCACCGATACTCCCTTCTGATTAAACGTAACAGATAGAATCACCACCACAATTGACGTATGCGGTGCCTCTGAAGCTTATTGTAGTATTAGAGGAATTAATGTGATAGTATTGTAAGAGTAGGAAGTTTGGTACGTGATAATTGAAGTCCACTTCCTCTCGGCGAAGATATTACCGATGATCTTCGAGACCCGCCATATCCGACGGCACGGATCCCGCATTGCGACCGTAAGCCTCTTCTGGCAGTTCTTCGCATCTGCTTGGGCACCCGGAGGCTTTAGTGTGCTGTCGTGGCCCAAAGAAGCTTGCCAGGGCTTATCCAGTAGTAGTATCAGTCCTTTAATATGAGCTATGTTCAGGAGACTTAGTATTCCGCGAAGGGTTCTACAACGCCCTCCTGAGCTAGGTTAGTTTCTATACAGACTATGACAAGCAGTCATGCCCAACGCAACTTATTTGATGATCAAGATGGAGTCATAGGACTGGATACAATCCCAAAATTCCACCAGATAGTCGTACAATTTATAAGCTATTAAAGGTTCTACATCCGCTATTAGTCTTGCTTATTATGTCGATTTGAGTATATTTGTACTTCGCCTCGGGTACCAATTTACACTACACGTATTGAGGTTAAAAACCGGCCCATTTCCGTAGAGACATCTCAGATGTATCCGTAAATCGATAGGGGCGCAGCCACGGGTCTTTTGAGCCGGGGAAATTGTGTAAATTGAGGCTGCAGTGGCCATGTAACTACTGTTTAGAAGTGGGTACCTACTTAGTAGATAAGGCGTTAACGTTATTGGATTTACTCGTCAGATAGTAGGGTAGGCAATTGATTTTGAGCTCTACACCCCTATGCAGCTGGGCATAGGTGTACACTTTCCCACTAAGAATTGGATGTGACAGACACTCAAATACCATTATACCACTAGCAAGCAGGTGTCAGGTGCTTGGCGTTTTGCCCTAGTGGTATGTTCTTCTTGCGGCGGAATGAGATCGGTGCTATTGCAACATTCACGTAGCATGCTAGAACCAAGGGTTTTGGGACAACAATCTTATTCATCAACCCTTATAATTAACTAAACGAAATGCTCATACCCTCGGAAGGGATTACCTCCTATAGTCTATTTATTCGTGGTTATGGACCAGATAGTGTCAAAAACCCTATATATGTAGGTGACAGACACTACCTGTTGCGCGAAGGTACCTTCGTGGGTTAATCTGGCTATGTACAGAATGCTCTTGTCTTGTGGTTTAAAGTGTGTCTTATGACATATAGATTCCCGAACCGGCTCCCTAGATTAGCATTTGTCTCGCGGCGTTGTCACTTCTCTGTTTTAGTCTCCTATTCGTAACATATTATCTAGATACCACGCTCCCGGACATAAATCTACTGCTACTGTCTCCATCAGAATAAAACATAGGTACAGTACGAGAGTGATCTCAATTAAGTCCAACCACGAGAGACACCGGCACATAACCTCCGCAACAAATACTTAGTTCCGAAAGTAATTATGGGAATAGTACAACGAACCTCTCAATTCTGATGTAATGGGGGATCGTTGGTTGAAAGGAAGGTAGTGTAGTAAAGGCACACCTCACTCTCATTTCAGGGGTATCCTTAACAAGTTGCATGAATTTTCCCCAGTTTAAATTGTCACGGGCTGAGGGCTGAGTATGCAAGTCATTATTTTGGCCGAAGACAGTAGTGAGAATGAGCTAGCTAGCGGATATCGAGAGCTCTAATACCAGTAACCCTGGGGTTGCGCTACTTCATGGCAAAACTAACTTCAGTAGACATCATAGTTGGGAGCTTGTTTGAGCGACTTGAATCGTATTGAACATACTCTGTAATGTTTCAACCAAATCGAATGAGGTTGTGGTGGTAATCACTTGACAGATATAGCATTATGACTTGCATATTCAAATGCAAGCGTCTGGTGCTATTAGTATTGCCGTACATGGCCCTGAATGAAAATAGAGATTCTAGACCGATTCCTGAGCACAGGTTAGCGCCAATTCATTACTGGGGTAAATCAGGCCCCTTTCTGTAGGCTAAGTAAGGAACCCAAACTACGGTATCTGCCTATGTAATGTGAGACCATAAAGTTGGTTGGTAGGATTAGATAACACAAATAGGACCGCTAAGCCTGCCGGCAAAAGCAGGGGTTCCTATGCTGTCTTCAGCGGGCTCATTTGAAGACGCAGTGGACGCCAGTAGTGTAGGTAGATAGATACTGTAGGATCCTGGTAGGCCTGCCGAGTAAATTTTTCAACGTCAACCAACCAGTATACTCGATCTTGTCCCCTCAATGTACATCCCGATCATCATGTCCTCGTAGAGTGACTTCCTGCAGCACAGGATGCAGCACCTTTATTACCTTTCATTACCTTTAATGTTATACCACAGCCATACGAAGTGTAGCAGGGATGTAGACATGGCATAAGATGTAGGATGAGAGATGATTTGGATCTTCGAAGATAGACGTGCCGATGGAGAACACATTGAGGAGCAGATCAGCAAAGATCGAGACGCCTGGTTGTTGAATGAGGCTCAGATGAGACTGGGAGCGTGGCCAATATTTGGGCCCCTACTATATCCTACAACCAATCTTATCCACACTCGTTCCTGGGACACGCTACTCGTCGATCTGGATGACAAGCATTTCCGTTTTACCAACAGATTGTCTTCATGAAGAACAAAAGTACCGGCTAGGTAGCCTTGGCCGCCTAACAACGAACCGTAGGGTCCTGCGTAGGGGGTTACCATGTTAGCCCTGGACTGGACAGCTACCATAGGAGAGTGGTCGTCGGCAGATAGGTCGATCAGACCAAGCTTGAAGTATTGGTTGATATATGATTGGGCACCAACCCTATCCCCCACCAGAACCGAGAAGGGTCTAACGGCTCGACCTCGACCTCCAACAACACTAAGTAGGTTACCTAATCATAGACAACGCCATACTATTACCATTCCCATCGGAGCTTTTGCTCCGTGCAAAAGAAAGTTGTGTTCGGGACAGGACTCAGCGTGCGGCATTGCCAAGGCCCTCGAGATCTTGTAGAGGCTGTAAAGGTGGCATGCGCAGTGATAGTAGCTTACCTAGGTTGCAAACGAGTTGTTACAATCGTACAGTGCCGACAGTGCAACATATGGGCCGTATGTGCGCTGTATTGCGTTGGCAGGCGGGTATGGGGTTATGGAGAACGCTGCTCGTTGTGTACATAGGGAAATGATGAGACAATGACGCGGAATCGCTTGGTCCCGGGTTGACAACTCGAAGTGAAGAATTGGCATGGTGAAAGTGGCAAAAGTCGATGTCGGTATTACCGTATTGCACTTATCCTGGGGGTGGCAAAGGGCACGCCTTATCGTTTCGGGAAGGAGATCGTCGCTTGCACAGCACTATTCTCCTGCCACCCTACCTGCCACCCTACGTTGTCGAGTCCACGACAGTTGGAAACCTTGGAAGTGATGCCTAACCGCCCAAGGCTTAGTTACCTTACCCGCACCTTTACCGACTGTACCAACCTAGGTACTTAAGGTAAGTAGGTAGGTACTTACCTAGTACAGCACTACAGCACGCCTACGTAGGTGCCCCCAGAGGTATCTCCTATAGGTAGGTAAGTAGGTATCTAGGTAGGCAGGCTCTTAGGCAGGTACCTACAGTAGATAGGTAGGTTCTTAGGTACTAAGACTAAGTAACTAAGTAAGTAGGTAGGTACCAAAGCCCTGGAAGTCGGTTGTGGCATGGCATTCTGTCGATCGTTAGTGGCTGGACCGCGTTTCCGATCTTGACGGGCTGGGCTACTATACTACCGTAGTACATGCGTTGCGGAAACTGTCGAATAGCTGGCCGTTGCGTCTTTATCGCCCATGTCGGGAATCATGTGACGTGCATGAACGGATAGCGAAGGACTTTCAGTACCGTTCGAGAAGAAACGGGCAATTTGCTTTTCCAATGCACCGTTGAGGATGCATTCGCTAACAACAAAACAGAGACCGGCACGGCATACTCCAGCGCCAAAACCATCTCTGTCCGTACCTTGGTAGCCGACCGATACGGACACCATCTACGCAACTCTGCAGTCTGTCTGGAGCAGGGCCAGGCCGATCATTCCCTGGGGCGCCGCTGACGCGACGCATAACGAGCCCCATCTCGCCACAAGCACGACTCCAGCGACCCTGTGGTACCCACGTCACATAGAGATCGACACGGGTGCTATACTACGGTTGCTGGTACCTAAGTCAAGTACTCCTGCTGACAGGGATGTAAGCACTACACTTATTTTAGTATGGCTTTTTTACTCCTTGTAAACAAAGGTACTTCTGCCTTTTGAACCCTTACTTTAGAGCTTTCCAGTGTTTAAAAAACGAAGCTATCGCGAAGGCTGTTTACAGGGCTATTGTGAAAGCTCTGGCGGTTAGCCTTTGCAACAGCCCTTGTATACTAACTAAAGATATGGGCAAAAGGATCCTGCGAGGCTGTACCGGAGTGGTGGCTTTAAGAGCTGATTTGGGGTATGCCTAAACGTTGTCGAAATACAATAGTCGCCGACGGTCATCACACAAAACACTAGATCTGTACATAGCAATAGATAGACTGGCCAGTGTCAAATTCACATACAAGTTGGGTATATCTGACCTTTGGGTCGGATCCACATGGGGATAGACAACATCCACTCTACTTACCTGCTCGGCAGGTTTTATACCCCTGTAGTAGAGTATAGTATCGCAGATGTATTCTGCATGTAGATACGGCCGTCCATGCAACCAGCCCAGTAGCGCATCGAAATTATCCAGTGCTTTTGCGATCTCGGTCCCCCCCAGTAGAGATGGGAAATCAGTATTCCCCAATTTCAAATTCCCTTTTGAGCGTCAGAAATCGATTGCGGCTCTCTCCGCCACTTCGCACTGGTAAGCATGCCACAACCACACCTACATAGTAGCTCTACAGCGCTGGGCTGCCCATTCTCAGATGAAGGCATGAAGGGGGTACAGACGACATTGCTCACCGGCCTCGACCGATGTTCTATTTACCAATGAGGGACGCTTTCTCACAGTCTCACTTGAGTACCATCTATCTGCTTTAGAATTTTATCACATGTCTTGCGGTGGGCACAGACCTTGGCGTCGAATGCGCCTCTCTTTGATACGCTCCGTCGATAGATTTGTTTTGCCTGTAGATATCCGCCTCATTCACAAAAACTGATCCGGTGAGCTCAGAAAGCCCAAAAGTGTCCGGTGCTCAAATCCCGCTCCGCCCCGGCCAGTAATGGCGCAGCCTCCGGGGTTTCCTGGATCTTGGATCTGATCCGAAATCCTGCGCTGCAATAGGGCTAGGGTAGCTAAACAGCCGCAAGCGCATTGAGAACAAGGCTCATCCAGGAACGGGGTAAATTCTTGCTATCTACACAAGGTAGGGACCGCCACTTTGTTCTGTATGCGCTATAGTATATAGCATGTCGCCTGTAGTATTCAAACGGTCCCCTTTGCGCAACAGATACGACTTTGCACAACCGGGTTACGAAAGCGTGATTGACCGGCGCCTGGTAAAAAGACTTGTCTAGACCATTTGTGGCTGAGCCGGCGCCTATCGGATTGGAGGATGTATCTGTGTGCCCTTGGTAAAAACGAAGGCATCGGTGTTATTAGGTTTTGCTAGGCAATGTGTGGGAAACACAAGCACAGGACCAATGGGACGTCTTACGAACCCCGAAACGAATAGCTTTGAGTGCTACGCTGGTACTCAAGGGTCTGGTGGCGAAAAACCGGCGCAGGCGAAAGCAGATCCCAGTCCCCGTTTTGCATCTTCTCCTGGACGCGGCCTTCTTGCTCATTGGCCGTTTATCCTGTGCCCACCTGCGCTCGAAACTACTTTGGACTTCTCGGTTCCTATCAGGTAGCGAACCGTTCCTATTCAGCGCTGGTGCTGGTCAAGACGGGACCGGGAATCCTCCTCTCCTACTGCTTTTGCAACACTGGTCCCTCCTACTGTACTATCCAGGCGGGATTTACTAGACTACGTAGTTTCGTGCCACTTCCGAGTCTAAGTGTTGGAAGACAGGCTAATAGATTTGGGGTCGCCCACAGTGATGCGGTTGTTCCCTGTTATGTTCCTCGGTTTGTCTCATTCTGCCTCTCTCGTGTCCTTGCTGCATAACTGCAAGAGGAAAAGGCAAAGATTGTCGCTACACCATGGTGCTTCTTCTTGACTGCTAACAGGTACAAAGTACCTACCCTGGCTGGGGTTGTTAGAAATCACATTGGGCCACATGGTCGACCAAATTAGCCACACAACCTAATATCTAATGCTCATCAATATCCCAAGTGACACAGCCCTTAGGTCTACCTGCTCTTCTAGGTGGCTTTATACATATTACTGTATCCCGTGATTTATTCAAACCTTGTACACTTATCATATACACCGCTTAGAGATATGAAACTCTAAAAAGATCCATGATCCACCACTTCTTAGGAATTTCAGCTTCTCATCATCCGTTGATACCTCGTCTTGCGCGCAACCTGGGGGTCTTCTCCGATTTATCGACATAGAACACTCATCTTCCCCCAATTTCCCGACTTGAATATCAGGCCGTGCGCCGTGCGGTGGGGGTTTCCTCGAGTCTAGGAAATAGGTGCGGGAGGCGAAACGCCTGGCGGTGTAGAGGTTACTGAATATTGTCGCTCTCTTGGAAGTTCCATTCAAGCTACACTATAGGCGTACATCACCCGCTTGACTCGGCGCCATTCAGTCGGGGAGTGGCATCTCCCGCAAGAGAGTGTTAAGGGCGCAAGACTATCAGCGTGGCATACCCCTTCCAGGCCACGGACAGACCAATACTTTCTTGAACAACACCCAGCCTTCGCATTTTCAAAACCTACATATTAACGACTTCGAGTCCAGGCCACGAATCCATCAGTTCCACAATTCGAACAACGCCTAAGGCTGTACTGAAAATGGGCGACAATTCACCATCTGCGAATTCTGGTCCCGACGGAGCGAGCCCAGGGGTGCCCGGAAATCCTCGCCAAGGGATCACGCCGGATGATAGATCGTCGACCGACCCGCAAAGCACCAGTCCCTCGAACGCTGGTGCATTCCAGGGCCAATACCAGCAAATCTATGCCCCGTCGTCGGGTCTCCTCCCCGGCCAGCTCGAAGTACCTCTCACCCAAGGATCAAACCGTCAGGGGCCGTACGATATGAGCGCAATAACAAACGCTCTTCCGCAAGCCGGGTACCGACCGGGATACGGCAGTGGGCAACAACACCAACGATACGCACCTTCTGGCCCTAACATGATGCCACAAATGGTTCAGTACCCCGGCCAGCCTCACATCCCCCAGCTTGCGAATCAACATTATTACCTCACACAACATCAGCATATCCCGCAGTTCTACAGTCCCCACATGTCACCAACTGTTCAACAACATCAGCAGCATCAAGCACGGGATAGTATAGGTATGGGATATTATCCAAACTCTGTCGTGATTAACCAGTCACAAGCACCGGTTTCTGGTTATTACTATCCTCCCTCCAGTCAGTTCTCAGCACAGAATCTCTCGATACATAATCCTTTAGCCCAGCCGCAATACTTCTTTCCGGATGGTTCTTCTAGCGGGCCAAAAGATCCTCAATCGCTACAAAGGAACAATAATGTGAGGGGTTCAGGAGGTTTTGTGTCAAGTGAGAGTATGGACCTCGGCCAAAAGAATGTTGTAATGAATTTAGAATTAACAATATATCGCAGACTTGACAGGAGCCCGACCGAACATCGTTCGTGGCCCGCCCCGAAAGCCTCGTCAAAGTGGTTAGTTTGGATTCCCTTGTCCCGGGCCAATCCTCCTAACATGAACACTAGGACACGCAATCTGGATCGGAAATCTCCCGCCGCAAACCGAATTAATGGTCTTAGTTTACCATGTTTGTAGAGGGGCAACTGGGATGGAGTCTCTGTTCCTAATTTCTAAAAGTAACTGCGCCTTTGCCAACTTCAAAGATGAAGCAAGCTGCGTCGCAGCTCAGCAGAAGCTTCACGACTCGAAATTTCAATCAGTCAGACTCGTAAGTCGACTACGAAAAAGTACTGTTGAGGGGATGTCAGGTCAAACCGCGCCAACTGGACCAGCCGCTATATCGCCCGGCGTCCAAACCATATCCTCAGATCGAACACCATCGAAATCCCCTAGTAAACCCGCCAACCCATTGTCTACGCAAGAGGACGGAGTCGGGGCTAAGAACACGCCAATAGCGGATGGGACTCAACAGAAAGACAAATTTTTCATACTGAAAAGCTTAACCGTGGAGGATCTCGACCTTAGCATACAAAATGGTGTATGGGCAACACAGTCTCATAACGAGGAGGCGCTTAATGACGCGTTTGGGGTAAGCAAGTGAACTCAGACATATCAGCAACTTCTTGGCTTAAAAAATGTATAAACAGGCCGCTGATAATGTTTATCTCATATTTTCGGCCAACAAATCCGGCGAATATTTCGGGTACGCGAGAATGATCTCACCAATCAACTACGATCCAGCCGCAGCGATTGAATTTGCCCCGAAGGCTCAGGCCACGAGCAGCATGGATTTACCGAAAGCCATACCCACTGAAGCGACTGAAACGTGCCCTCGTGGACGCATTATCGACGACTCAGCCCGCGGGACAATATTCTGGGAAGTGGAGCGAGACGAGCCTGACGGGGCGTCAGACATAGCATCCGAGGATTCGGAAAGCGCCAAAAGTATGCACGACGCTGAAGGGAGTTCAAAAGCTTGGGGTAAACCTTTCAAACTGGACTGGCTCTCGACCACAAGATTACCCTTCTACAAAACACGGGGCCTACGTAACCCCTGGAATTCAAACCGCGAAGTCAAGATTGCTCGAGACGGCACCGAGCTGGAACCTACCGTAGGGAGGAAGCTTATTGGATTGTTCAACCGAGTCCAAAGCCCGGTTCCTCTGTCTACGATGGGCGTGGCTGGCATGGCTACCGGATATCCACCCCAAGCAACACCACATTTCCTATAGTCACGATACATCACCGATTGAGAGGAAGGGAAATAATACAGAACGATCACACCAACACCAGGATAGCCCCTTCCTCGTGTGTTTCTAGTCAACGGTTACTCTATCGAATCGGAGCTTACACAAAGAAAACCGCGGCTACATAACCCCCCGATACATACCGGCCCATCACAAATCGTCGACGGTGGTCCTACACTACCATGAAGAAGACTAGAATACACGAATTGTCCTCACTAGCCTTTGCGTACGTCCAACGAGGAGACCGTGGTAGAGTGAAGTCGATGCCTCAAGATGCCGTGCATACATAGTGACGAAAGGGGAGATATGGGTTGTTCGCGGATGGGGCATGCGTGGCGAATTCCGAGACGACTTTGACCGCCATCGTCATGGTCACTGGTCCCTTGTGCAGGCGGGCAAAAACGAATGCGGCAGTGGCGTTTTCAGTCAGTAATCACCAAGCACATCTGGCATCACGGCCTCGCGTCAGTACCGCTTCAAGCATGAAACCCGACGCATCTGGCTACATAGCAAGAGACGGCCACGTCATAAGAGCATGCAATCGTACGACTTTGATCTCTATATGCTACCCATCTCGGGTTTCCACATGTACTTACAGGTCGCCAGATTGCCCGCGGGTTTTCCGCGGGTGTCGAATATAGCATGGAGTGACTTGTCAAGGGACCGCCAAGCTACAATTACGTAGCCATTTCTGTACGTGTGCGTTTCAACAGCTTACCAGACATGTACGTAGGGTATAGCGGCATGTGACCACGGTGCTGTATGATGCTGCATCGGGTGTAGCAGTCGATGTTGTAAACACATGAAGTTGTTTGGGATCTGCACGCAATCCTTGTATTTTCCCCGTAATCGTTCCCACACCAGCGGATTTCGGTAGGAACTACAGATTACACTAACCATTGGCCGCCCAGTTCGAGGAGATGCAAGATGGATTAGGGCCAATAGGACCATAATGACGTCATAGGTCCCCTGCCAAGACCCAGGGAGCTGCTAGACATGGTGGAGACACGAGGTGCAGCCCACCAGCCACAGATCACCGCCACTTTAGGTAAGCCCCACGCCGCCACTCGAAATCGGCTTGGGTTTCTGTTACTGTATGGATGGATGGACATGCCCCACTAGGTACATAGTACCTCAATTAGCGTCTTGGGTGGATGCTTATACGTACGTGCCTCGGTGTATGTATGTACACGACAAGTACCTTTAGATCAAGCACAGTTGACCTAGCTGTCGAAAGAGAAGAACCTTATCCTTATGAAACGAATAGTAAGTCTAATGATAATGAGGAGATTCAGGCTGCATCATTACCATTTACCTGGGTGGGATTTATTTGGTCGTCGATGTGGTGTTGTGCAATCCGAAACTGTAAGTGGTAGAAGATTCCGCCGCTTTCCAGCACCATCGTGAAACCTCGTGAGTGTGATGCGTTGCCTCAACATCGACAGAAAGACCTATAATCGCATTTTAGGCAACCGTAGAATGATCCATGGGATTCTCGTATGCTCTCTGTGCTTCTAAATGATTATTCAGGGAATGCTTCTTGAATATGGTAGAAACTACGCGAGTTATGCGATTTCGTGTATATAACCGTTGTTCGAACTTCGACGTTCGACATTTCGTTCATTCACCAGAACACAACAAACAAACATTAGCAAAGCCTCAACAACAAAACTCAATCACTCAACTTCAAGCTTCGACTCTCAAGTCAACACTACAAGTCTCACAATTTTATATTTAAATAATTCTCACAAGAACTTACTACCCATCAACACAATGTCTGTCTTCACTCACCACCCCTTCTACGCCGCCAACAACGACTTTGGCAACTTCGGTGGCCTAGTCCGCTTCATCGACGACTGGGACAAACACTTCTCCCAGAAGAACGGCCCCGATGGTCAGTCCCGGGCTCGTCGCAGTGTCCAAACCTTCACTCCCCGCTTCGATGTGAGAGAGACGGAGGAGAACTACGAGCTTCACGGCGAGCTTCCTGGAGTCAACAAGAAAGACGTCCACATCGAGTTCAGCGATGCACAGACCGTCGTCATTCGTGGCAACGTTGAACGCACCTACACGCAAGGAAACCCACCGGCGGGTCTGATCGGTGACACTGGCATGAGCGGCGCCATCACCAACGAACCTCACGGCGAAGACAACGCAGAGACTCGCTCCAACAAGTCTCTCCAACCGACCGTCGAGGATGAGAAGGAGGGCGATGCTGCAACGAGCGGGCAGGTTGCTAAGTCCGAGGCTCCTGCCACCCCTGAGTCTCAGCAACAGCCGAAGTCCAAGTTCTGGGTATACGAGCGCAGCGTCGGCAACTTCTCGCGCACTTTCACCTTCTCGAACCGGGTCGACCACGAAAACGTCAGCGCCTCTATGGACAACGGCATCTTGACTGTCATCGTGCCCAAGGCGAAGAAGCCCGAGACTCGCCGCATTGCTATCAACTAATTGCGGCCCATGTCAATTGACTGCCCCTTTTGACAACTCTCTATGTATCCTACTCATCCAACCCGCCCTCGACGCTCATTATCATCTTTCACTACTTCTTGCATCGAAGTACTTTCCACGAATCAGACGATTCTCTAATGACTATGTCCTATAATGTAACCATGGACCGGCACTGCGCTACAACGCAATATGGAGTTTTGGGGGGTTGGAATTCTCGAGCATCTACATTGGCGCAAGCGTACTGAGAGGATGATCACACTCACGTGTATATATAAGTTGTTATGACAATGAAAAGTTTTCTCACTTAAGTTACCTATTTACAACTCTTCGTGTACTAATACTCGCAACCACATTGAACCATATCAGCTATAATATAACTTAGGTATTCAGGGAGGCCCTAATCCTAGAACCCATTTAGCCCACGCCGCGCTTCGAGAAGGGCATTGTGTTAGGAGACCTAGTCACAAAGTGAATAAGACAACTCTCCATAATAATCTATATGGTTCCATCGACTTTGTAGATTACTCACTTAATCCTTAAACCTACTAAACTTGTAAAGGTACCCCGACATGCAGAAGTAGGATAGGTGCTCATTAACACGCTAGCAGGGACGTTGCCCTAACCCCCAGAGAGAAATAACTCTACGTATGCTAACCATTGATACATTAGAACCCAGTCGTTCCCGAGATCTAACAGCTCCTGTCGTATCATAGTCCTAGTACTTATACGCGGGACTCTTGATGGATCTTTGCGCAACAGCAAGTGTCCAAGTCCTGCCTCAAGTACAGCGCCTCATATCTCCCAAGTGACCCGAACTGTGGCTTTCTCTATGCTATACAGAGCTACAAGACTCCGGCGATCCCAATATCGTACCGAAGAGAAAATAGTTTTCCTTATCAGTGATATTGGTCTTGTTTCCTTAATGTGCGAATTGGAGAGTGGGGTATTGCCGGATGAATGGTGAGCGTCAAATCCAGTTGCAATGAATACATCCCTTCAACTGCCGTTGAAGGGGCGGTAAGCCCTATTCTATTCCTTTAATAAGAGAAGGGATCTCATGCCCGCGATGAGTTCACGGACAGAACCCCAGAAACATTAACTCTTCAGAAATACAGATAACTAGCTTTATAGGCAGTCGTGGAAAATGACACAACGGACTAAGAAAACTACTCGTAAAAGCAGCATAGAAAATCGCGAACTAATTCAATATAGGTTACAAACGAATATGGTATTAGCAGCCTCTAAAAAAGGTCAAGCAGGAGAAGAGAAACCTAGAATCTAATTACAACCGAAGAATGTAAGGGCGACCATCGAGTATAGCGGCCATCTGTCACACGTCTGGTTAGAGGGCTGGGTTTGCTATTGACCGACGTTGGCCTGCTAACTTTGCTTCATCCATCGCATCGTCCTACATCTCCCACTAAACACGACGTCAATTATTTCGGTGATCCTTTACTTCGAAGATGTTGCAAGTGTGATCACCATGAACATCGCCCAAGTAGTCATTAGCTATTGCGGAGGATTGTTCATCTCTCCAGGGTAAACCCTCTCGCAGAAGTTACCTGGGACGGGTTGGGTTTATGAACTATAGGGTAGCCTCTATTTCTGAAGGCGCGGTCGGACGCTCATTGCAAACACGACATAAAACGACAATTAAGTTTTTTGCGACTTGCTAAACCTAGAACTAATGCTACAAAGCTACCGATGTGTCGGTAAATTAAATGTGTAACTCTCGTTATATACTGTGCTATTTCTTTGCTTGCTTCTTCGAAACCATCTGACTCTGAACTGCGACGAGACAAATTGTATCCACACACGGGACGGGCCGTTCCGCGTCCAATCGTGGGGAAATTTATTTGTGCTCTTGTTTCAGATGTCTATCTATAAGTTAGTAGATGATAATTGTTGGTGTATTGCTATGGGCTGGTACAATACTTGTTCGGTAGGGCATTACGACTGCCATGAAAGATGTATGCAAAGTCAGCTCTTAATTCGTCTATTGATCGGCTTCTCTTGTATTGTTAATCTGTTAACTTTGCTTCCTAAAGGTAACAACATAGAAACCCAACTCTGCTAAAAGTGCACCTAGGCACCCGATTGACCGTGGTTGGATTCATTCAAAGTCTCTTTACTGATACATTCTGCGAGGATTGGCCTGAGACATGCTTTTCCCCTGAAGCGGTGGGATGTCTCGGAAATGGGTGCATAGCCTGCAAATCAGGTCCTCTCGGGGACCTCCGTGTTGACAACTCTTGGGTCGGGAACTGCCCAATACGGCAAATAAGGATTGCACAGGAATCACTGTATCGCCAGCTCCTCAGGGGCCGTTAGGATAAACTGTGCAGTACAAAGGCCAGCACATTACAATCCCTCCTCTTTCGCTCCTTGTGTGATCAACCTTGGTACACGAATAATATGAATCCGTGTTGCAGGTTTAAAACCATACGATATCCGATGTAAAATTACAGGAGAAGTGTTCATTGGTATTATGGATGGAGAAAGGAGAGATCTATTGGGCAAGATTTTAACAAAATAAGTACCAAAGCCGGGCGCCTGGAGAAGCAGGTCGCCGGGACCTAACAAAAGAAAGGGACGATGTTTAGTAAACAGAGAATACGTCCTAGGCATACTATGCAATTTACGTAGAAAGCCCAATGACCATCGTATAAGTATCGAAATCTACTTCCTGCCAGCTGGTTACACCGCCGTCAGAGAGTGCTGATAATACCCAACGTCAATGATATTTCTACCTCAAAGTTTTTTTGTCACACGAACCCAAGGAACTGTAACTTGCGTATCATGTATAGAATCATGTGATCGGGAGGCAGAGCTTCTCGTCTACCCGTATTGTGCCTAATCCTTCTGAGGGAGCTATACTAGAGCTAGAGACAGCTCAAAGAAGCAAGGCTATTCAGACTTATAAACTGAGATATTCCACTTGGCAGAATAGTAGGACTAGACCTTCATGGCCCCCTTGAAGCCCTGGAAGATTATTGCAATTCGAAGATCCTTCCAAACCCTTGATCTTAAGCCCTTGTTGAGGACGGCAGTACAGTGCACTGGCGGAAAGCCCATCTAGGGCGAAAACATCAACATAGAAGTACTGATGTACGTGAATATGTGTTGAAACGTGGCTTGAGTCGACTTCTATAAGTGAGTTTCTCCTCCTTGTTGATGCAAATGAATGACAAGCTGAAGCTGCTCGGATCCGATCATAAACCGGAAGGTATCTTAAAGAAGAAGAATCTCAAGTTCAGGGCACGTGTGTTCTGAAACTGCCTGTTTAGGTGCAAAAGCCTAGAACTTCGAACAAGGATTTTTCGTTGGGTATTCGAGTGAGCAATTTTGGTGCGTCTGGAGTAGAAAAATTACCACCCTTTAATAGGAATATTGATTATCAAAGTATTCTATCTTGATCTAAATATATTACTTCGTACATGAACCAACAAGGCTTCATCCAACACTGAATTTCAACATAAGAACAATGCTGTAGGAAACGCTTGCCATTTGGGGGCATATTGAAAATGTCCAAGTACTTGTGTGCATCACTGGTAACTCATATAATATGGTCACCTTGCTTCAACTGAATGGCGGTGCGATCGAGGAGGGTATGGGATTCAATCTCACTGTATTTTACGTGTATCTAGAGAAGTTTAAGACATGTTAGACGGATGCTCTGTTAACTGAAGTGTTTCATAGGCCAGCAAAGAGAACGGTGCTGTGCAGCAGGATTCTATAAATGCTCACATGCAGTGCAGAGATATTTCTTTAGTTAAATTATGTTTCGTCATAACAGATAATATCAATTCTATTAGAGTGTAATAAGCCTCGAGTGTGCCTTCGTGAGCTAGCTACCAGGGCCTTTGGTAATAGCCACTCTGTAACCTAACCTAATGCCGGATAACAATACCTGTCTATGTAATGTTCCCGTCACCTTTTCATCCCAAGTCCGCTCAAGAACAGCCCAAATCGAATTTCGGAGTTGTGTCAACAGCAGGTGTAATGCCGAAGCTGAGGCCCGACTTTGTCATAGTCGCATCTACGAGTGTATACCAGAATGTGTTACGCATCCCAAAGAGCGAACAACCGATAGTGTTCCAGTATGTTTTCGCATTTTCAACTGAGGGAACAGCGTCACGTAGTGTCGGTCCAGCTGCGCAGCCATAGGCGAATGTTAGTAGCGTAGTTCTCCAATGTTATTGAAAAATCAGGGTGATATAGAGAAGGAAACTATAATCGATAGGCATAACTTACTGTCAGGCCAACCCGTCTCTGTGACCCATACGTCTTTGCCTTGAGCTACGCTCTCGGTGGCATTCAGTGCTGACCAAAAATTGTCTGACGCCTGCTCAATCGCGTTGGGTCTCGTGTCCTCGAAGTAAGGAAACGAGTTGTGGCCCAGGAAGTCCACTGCCTCAATAACCACCTTGCTCTCGGGTAGTATCCATGCGGTCCTATTACGGCCGTCTAGTTAGCTAGAATAATACATAGTCTTATAATAGTACAACGACAAGTAGAGTCGGCTACCTCCGAGCAAAAATGTCGCCTCCCTCTGGATGAATTATTACTGGTTTGTGAAACTCACCAAGTGTCAACGTGGGTGATTGGTTTATTTTCTAGTGGCGTGGCTCTCAACCAATCTCGCGCCCAACCGACGTATCCATGGATTTCTCTGGCTGTGGCGCCCTGCCCAGCGTTGTTGGCGACACCCGGTGGAGAGCTCCGATATACTGTAACACTCAGAGTCAGTCATAGCCATTTGGAGCGTCACTTGTGATGGTCTCAGATGTTTCTAAGCGCTCTTTTATCCCAAAAAGGAAATTTTGTGCTCAAAAGGTTGCCAAAAAAAAGGAAAAAAATAGAAAAAAAAATAGAAAAGGGAACGGCTCCAATAATTACTCACGGTCTTCTGATCCTACGCTAATGCCAATCACACGATCAGTAAAAGAAGTGCCCAGCATCGCGGCTGCAGCCTTGAGAGCTTTCAGCTCGTTTTCAAATACAGAACGGCCCGCACTGGCCCATAGTCCTACGAGGATCTTCGTATCGGTATCGATGGCGGCCCGATATGCCTCAATTGGGTCAACTGATGTCCCGCACTGTACTGAGGTGTAAAGCCGAGCGGCCGTGAAGTCTGATGCTCCGGGGAGATCCTTGGCTCGCTCGAAGAGCTGCTTGAAACCATCATATCCCTGGCATGAACCATCCGTTTTCAAAGAGCCATAGTTGAAGCCCCGGAGGGCTTGGGCAGAGGATGGTGTAGCTAGTAGTCCCATAGCAAAAGCAAAGGATTGGATCTGCATCTTGATAGTAATTATATTTGAATAGTTGGGGGTGATGTTGGTTAGATATAGATGGCTTAGTGTCGTATTATTATACAACACAGAAAAACTAGTACTAGAGAGAGAGAAACAAGAGCGAGAAGAAAGGAATTGGGATCTTGAACTTGTAGAAGAACAACGCAAAAAGCTGTGCCTGACATGTAAGACATTTCTGTAGGGTCGATCTCCCCCGATCCTATGTATCTGATGTCAGCAGGCTTCTTCAGGGGAAAGAGTATAGCATATTACATCATGTTGTAACCTTTCCTTAACTTGTCAGGACTTGACTTGCCTTTTGTATCGTACAATATCAACGCGTCAGTGTACTTGCCTGGCGTCTATGTCATCGCACTTTCTCCCAACTTGCAAGGCTTACAACAACGTCGAAATCGCGGTACACGGCAATTATACTAGTTGCCCTAATTATCGTATATGATTTCCATATTTCGCCAATAAGAGCTTTTTCAATCGACACCGGGTCATAGTTCTTCACCTTTTCTCTCAGCGAGAATATATGAATACGAACCCTGCTCTGTATTGTTCATCCAGAGCATTGGGATTAGTGAAACATTGATACACAAGCGCAAGAATACACTCATAGCTCGTATCGCTAGTAACCACCGTCAGGAGCCCTGGGCTTGCGGTAGTAGCGAATACTTGTTGTTGTTGCGCGAAAGTCTTCAAAAGGCCTTCGTACCGGTGAAACTATACAAGAGCTCTATGTACGTAGCCCAGACTAGCCCACGGAGATGTTTTGAAGACGGTCACGCAGCTGCAAGTGTTGAAGACGTACCTCGGGGTCAGTGCCAAATGCGAGGCGTTCTGGCGAGAGGATAAGGGGCTAAATATAGGACGTATGAAGACGATCATTGTTGCTTGAAGGGCCTAAGACGCCTTCGTAGATTAGTTTTGGCTATATACACAATACGATTTTTATTCCACTGGGACGGTGTAATAAAATACAGTGCGTTGAAAATAATCCAAAATATTGATACACAATAAATTAACTTGAAATAGGCCCATAGAGCTTCAGAAAGCCTCCATTATGACGCTCCTCAGCTACTCGCTTCTTTTGAAACCTGTGGTGTCAGTACCATCGAGGCTCTAGGATCATCCCGAACCACCAAACCAATCCAGCTGGCTTTTGAGCAATGAGAGCCGGATGTACCTTGTCTGAAACCTAATCTACAATATAGTCTTTTTATAAAGCGCAAAAGCTACCACGCCGACTTTCAAGTGGGCTAACAGTTATTGGGCTGACTCGGCCCTCCGCATCATCAAGGCTAATAGGTGACACGGGACCCCCGGCCTCCCCCCGACTCCTATCGTGGGATATGCTTGGTGCTGACATAAAGCTGAGGTGTTGGTCGCCTCGCGTACCATTGTTTTGGTTGAGCGGGGATAGAGGGCTGACAGGTTCACGGTCATCAGGACTAGAACCTCTGCGTCCAGCATTTCCAGTATTGATGTAAAGCCCATGCTTGTTCAACGTTTTGTTGTTTGTGGGTACTGTGGTGTCGGCGACTTCCGGCGACGATGCGGCCGCCATGAGAAGTGGCGCAACCGACGAAGACGTCTCCGTCTTATCGAGGGCATTAGGACCAGGCTCTCCAACGCCATTTAGCGTCCTCTCGTTCTCCTCCTTAAATGCCACGTCGATCGCCGGTGGCGGTACATAGCTAAGACGTGGGCTCTGTAATGCCCAGCCCCTTGCGCTCGTTGGACTGTCCTCGGACAGCGTGAGAGGAGATTTAGACTTGCTGAACGGTGGCGGCGTTAAACGCGACCCTGGAGGAGGGGATGTTGGTATTCGCAAGGTCGGCATGCTAATCTTGGTGTGCCTATTAGAATCTGGCTGTGGCGAGGGCTCGCATAGACTAAATCGCTTTTCTAAGTCTATGACGGGATGCGAAGACAGCGGGCTCCTGGGACTCATGGGGCCGAGTGGCCAATTGGGGGCGAAACTTTGACGTAGTATACTTGACACCGAACGCCGCCTGTCTCCTGGGGATGCAGAGAGAGGTGAGTGGGTTTGCTGTTCGTGGATCATGGAAAGTGAGGATAATCGGCGCGCTGAGATTCTGTTGCCGAAGCTGGCATTCTCCGTTGATGAGCCGGGTGCGCTATTTGTGCCGCCTCGGGAACGTGTGTTCTCTTCCGTCTGTCGCCGTCGTCGGTTGATAATCTGGAAAATACCTAAAATGGCCAAAAGCAGGAAAATGATGCCGCCTACGGCGGCCCCGGCGATGGTACCGGAAGAAACGGAGTATGATGATGAGGCATTGGTGCTGTCCACGGGATCAACGGCCAGAGTACTGGATGTATTTTCTATGCTTGAATCTTCAGTCGTAGTTCCTTGCTCCGGCGGGTAGGCATACAATTCGCCAAATCCGGGTGTTTCGGCGCACTGCACATGTGTAAATGTTGCACCGGGCTGTTCTTCTGTTATGAATCCGTATGTGGCACAATAAGCTTTCGATAATGCGCTACATGATACTAGTTAGTCCTGGTCTCGTTCGCTTACATGGTCTATATTAGTCGGCTATATCTCATACCAGCATAGAGTGTGTGGTCCACACTAGAACACTCGGAGTCAGTTTTCGCCATTTTGAGTGTGATTTGTGAGTGTTTGAGAACTTCTAGACACTGTCTTGGCTCAAAAAGAGAGCTTGTACTCTTAAAGTTATTAAAAGAAGAAGGACGTGGTTCTGAGAATCACTCACCATCTCAGCATTCGGCATTTCTGCATAATCGAGGCAGTCGGTGTATATAGTCGCGCTGCAATCTGTTCCGCCGTCTGCGCAGCATCCACGATAGCTATCTATATTTATGCACTGGCTTCCGAAATCACAAATGACTAAACATAGCCCTTGTCAGTGTATAGCGCTTCCCGCCTTCAGCGCCTGGGCTTACTTGTGCTGCCGGTTATGAATCCACAAGTATCCAGACCCAGAACGAACGTCGATGTCTCCGGCTCTTTTGCCACTGCCGTTGTCACAGGTGGTTCCGACCTCTTACTGGCCGTTTGAAATATTCTTGCAGTTTGAGTTGGCGTGGTGAGGAATGGCACAACTCTTCGCTGCGGCTTCCTCTCGTCGGCTTCATTACGCATTATGGGTACAGAAAAACGCGCCCCGGGGAGGCAAAGATCGTGGTAAATCGCCAAAGATACTCGTTATGGATTGGGTGTAGCGGGAGGAAAATTAATCTGAGATCCCTTTCGCCGCGATCGCCCATTGTTCTTGGACTAATCAGCCGTCCCTACCAGATGAAGAACTCGGCCTCTTGAGTCCTGTGCCCAATCACTCTTTGTCAATATGGTGATGATGCGACTTCGAATTGGTCTACAAAGAGATCCCACTTAAGTACAAAGCTAACCGCTTGTCAGGGCATCAATGCACCGTATTGTTCAAAGGCTCACCGTCTCCACTTGGTCCTTACCAAAAACTTCACTCGTCTCTTGTTCATTGCCCATAGCAGGGTCGCGACAATTTTGAAAGCTCAGATTGTTGTGAAGACATTCAGGCTCGATAACTCCGTTCCAGGGTACTATAAATAGCTACGTCAATAATCCCTCACTAAAGCTTTTACCTGATCTCGAATATTGTAGATTTTCCCTTGTTCTTTCTTTTGTTCGCAAAAAGGTAAATGGCATGATTGTAGCAAATCTACGGAAATTAGGAAATAGGGTGCTTACAGCGAACATAGTATTAGACGAGCACGACGACCCGAGCCCTTGGTTATCGACCCAAGCGGGTTCCCAATAGAATATTCCATTGCCATTCTTAACTCCGGCCACGACTGCAGCTACTTTCTGCATGAAGGTAGTCTGGCCAGCGGCGGAAAATGGGATGCTCGCGAGATCGCTTGGGAAGGCGTATGCCGGAGAAGGGCATGAAGTCGGCCAGTTGGTTTCGGCGACAACGAGCTCCTTGCCCCATTCATTGGCCATGTTGGTCAGGCTTGTCTTCAGATTGGCCAGTGTGGCGCTAGATCCGCTATTTAGTGGTTAGTATCTTACAATAGACCATAGTCTAGCTCAGGACACTTGGCCTAATCTCGAATTTTCACCGAAATAATGAGTTAGAGCTTACTAGAACTGAATTACTGTCAGTGAATCAGAATGAGTGAAAACCGAAAACGGCCTAAAACCTACAGGATAGAATGACACGCCCATCATGTCAAAATCTGATGCAGAGAGCGGTCCCTCTGATAGCACGGAGGAGTAGAACCATTCTTGAGTGCTCCAATCCCAACCATTATCAAGATGAATCACTACGGAACATAGAGTCAATATGTTGTTCTTGGCAGCTAAGTTTCAAAGCACCGAAAACAATAGCGCCTCAAAGCACAGAAATAATCAATACGGGAGTACGTTTCACTTGATAGTTGCTTAGACGGGCTTCCCGCCCCTTTTCCCCTTTTTTTCCTGGGGGAACATTACTCACTTATCTTAGGTTTTGGGGAGAGGTTGCTGTCCTTAATGCCGTAGGCTGCGGAGTTCAACAGCCGTGCGATATTATATAGCTGATCATATTTGCCCGTAGGCCACAATAGTCCTCCACGGATCTCATTCCCGATGGAAATAATGGATGGGGTAATTCCTGCCGCGGCGAACTGGTTTGACACATCCAGAGTGTAGTTGTATAGCTTCCAGGATAGGTTGTCGATGTCAGTAGGCCAACCAGCGGGAATTGTCTGTCGAAAGATTAGACTTGCTTTTCAGGTCATTAAGGGGCCGGGTTATGCAGGCACATGTGAGCGCGAAATTCTCGATGAACCGAGCTCAAAGAAAACAACAATTTTTGGTATTCTTACCTGGTGTGCTGGGTCAGCCCATGTGTCGCTGTAGTGCAGGTCGAGGTAGATACCTAAACCTGCTGCTTTTGCTCGTTTGGCAATCTGTAGGTTATATGCGAGGTTATAGTTGCCATCAGACGGATTCACCCATACGCGCTGGCGTACGGTATTAACACCACTCTCTTTCAAGATCGATTCGAGAGGTTTCGTTTGTCCACTCGTCGTCTTGTACGAGCGCCCAGCCTTCTCTTCGACTACTACCGACGACCAATCCACGCCCTTGTAAGTCAATGCGCCACGCACTGGCGCTACTGCCAGGGCGACCAAGCTTAAGAATCCGGAGAATAGCATTATTATCAGAATGGGTTGACTGACAATGAAGATATCGAAACCTAAAAGACCATTCCGCGAAGGCAGATGACTTTAATGCCTACCCCTACCAGGAACTCAGAGGCCTGCTACAACTTCACCGATTCCCATTGACGGAAGAAAAGCATATGTAATCCGGGGGAAACCATCCGCAGTGGATGACCCGGACGGCTGTTCACGCACCTAGGCTTTATAACATTTTATCTACACCGAGCGTTTCTGGTACTGTAAGGAACCACAAAGCCGCTTTTAGCGTACCTATCAAAAGCTTTGGGTCAATCTGAAGTAGTCCCTTGGCATATCTGTCTTCTCCGCTCTTCCCCGGACGGACACTAATGGGCAACTTGGGATAGAAAAGGGTAATTGATTGGCTAAGTGATATGTACAGTAGAAGAGATCGAGGTCTAGGACCCTACGGCTCCTACAGATTTCCTTTTGTATACCGTACGAGCCGGACCTTCCCACACAGTTAGGCTACACCTTCCCACTGGGATCGCCCCAATCAGGAATGCACAACGGCGGCACATCCTCCGTAGCGATCGAACTTTGCTACATTGATCTTACCAAAAGCACAATACTTAGTCTTAGTATCTTGGTATCATCCCAACACAAAATGCTCCTGGTAGTTTCTTGAAGCCTAAGATGTTCGAGATTGAATATCTCCGAACGCGAATTAAATCAACTTACCACAGAAATGTACAGAGATGCATAGGCAGTTTTATTGATTGTACCTAGGTAGCTTATATAAGTTGCTCATCCCTCCGAAGCAAGACTAAGAAATGTGCGAAGATGGGGATTGTAAGCGTTAACAATGATATCTCCTAACGGCTTGTAAATGGAAAGCAATCAACCAAGTTCGCACTAACCTACCTGATTAGATTAGTAATCGCCAACGGCTAACGTTACCTAGTAGTGTGGTCGGAGTTGATACTTGTCTCAAAATAATAGTCTATTGTCTTGTAAATCGCCGGGATGAGTTCGGCTAACTTTAAAGCCACTGTCACTGATCCAGCCACTAATTACCGCCAATTCCTTGGTAATATGGCGAGTCTAAAAACAGCGCCAGTATTAAACGGATTCCATCAAGAAGTGTAGCCGGTTGGCGAAGCCTGCGTTTCTATGGAGACCAAATTCTCGAAATCTAATAAATTCAGTATATTCAATGGCTGGCGTTTTCCGTTTAGCAAGTTATCGTATATTTCAGGGGAGCAATCACAGTTTTCAGGAAGTTTTAGTTCAATAAAGGTAAAACAAAGACTTTTGATATATTAGGAAATAACTAATTACTGACAAAGGAGAAATCGGTTAATGGGTTGATTGCTATGGGGAAACACCTGAGTCAATAAACTTAGAGTAAGAATTGCTCGGAGTTTTAGGAGCTTGCAGGAGTAAGAGCAGAACATGCCCGTTGATGCAATTCGTGTCTCTGAGACATGCCAAGGGGGGGTAAAAAACTCCAGCGGCTTACCATCGATACTACGGCTTGGTGTTGCCTTGCCCACCTGAATTCCTAGTCGGCGTGCTGACCTTGGATGAAATGGCTGATGAGACAGATGGATTCCGTTTGCGGCCGCCACCTGTCACTGCCGGCCTACTGTTACGCGGAGGTGAAGATTCGGGGGCTTTTGCTTGCGTCACGAGCTTTCCCTGGGCCGGACGCCCTATAGCTTCTTGACTCCACCTAAGAGTATTCAAGGTATTATTGAGGTTACTCGTGAGTGGTGAGATAGTCGCAACTATAAGCAGCCGTGACCCGGGGCTCAAACTGCTACGAATGTATCGGGTCAAATTGTGGCTGGGAAAGAAACTGTCCCTTGTAGCGAGGCTTCTGATACCTTTGCCGAGATCGAGTAGCCCTTTATTGATATCGTTCCCTTGTTCAAAAACGAGAGATTGTTGTGCGCTTGAACCGCCCGACAGTGAGTTTTTCCCTACCCTCTCTGATCCTGCCAGGTCAAGGAATCTCACTTGACCCTCAATCGGTTTTTCGTTGGAATTGGTGAGAGACCTTTTTGAGACCTTTAAAGATAAGATGAAATGCGACCGTGAAGAAACGGCATTCTGTTTGGTCGATGCTACTTCCCTGCGCTCTACAACCTGCTCGAGAATCGTTATGGCCGCTTCTCGAGAGTCGAGTTTTGTCGTAGACTCGGCATTGAGTCTGACCTCAGCTTTTTTGTTATCTACAGGCGTTTGAAGGAGATCGTAACATTTATTAAGATATATCTCAACCGCCGACAAACGGAATTCATACTCGTAAATGGAACTCTCGTCTTGAGCTAGTTCGAACAACAGCTTGATGTAACTTTGGACAAGGCCATCTTCTTTTCTGAGGAAGGTGTGGCTCTTACCTGTGCCGGTCGCCCCGTAACCCATGACTGTGCATGTCCGGCCTGAAGCTGCCGATTCGGCAAAATCCTTAACTTCCAAGAAAATCTCTTGATTTGTCTCACCACTTCCGAAGACTCTTTGGAACTCGAAGTCCCTGGACTCCAATTTTTTACTATCGTTTGAGAAGGTGGTCCTCAATTTTGTCCAGAGGAAGTCTTGCTCGGGGTCTTCGAACTTAATCAGTTCCTCGGAGGGTGCGTTTTCTTGCCTAATTCTAGATATTACTCGTATGTTGCCCTTGACAACCGCAAACTCCTCAAAAAGAGCGCGGTACTTGGCCGTAAAAGAACGGATCTCGGTTTTATGCTTTGATACTAGTTCTGCCTCTCTCACCTTCCAGTACTCTTCAGCAGCTTCAGCAGCTTCAGCACCTTCAGCACTTTCAGCACTTTCGGCACCTCCGGCACTACCGGCAGGGCCCTTTTGGGACTGTGCAATTTCTAGGGCTACCTTAAGCCTTTCAATCTCGTACGTTTGGGATATAGACTCAACTTCTCTCTCTATCGCCTCCTTCTCGAGCAGGTTTTGAGCGTCCTCATATGCAACCAGCCTCGTTATTGCAGATATGAATTCGGCATTGTTTCGTTTAAGCAGCTCAACTTGTTCTTCAAACTCCTGCTGCGTAGAGTTGCGGCGGTCTTCTACCTCTGTGTTGCCTACAATACTAGCAATGTTTTGAGCCAAGTTGCGGAAACCATTCTCGATCTGCGACGAGATCAACCCGATCTGGATCTCGAAACCCTCGTCGGCATGCTCGTTTTTGCTAACTGCATCAAGCATCAACGCCAAGTAGTGTTTAAGATCAGCAACATGTTCACAAACGAGCGGATACAATGTCTCTGGGAGACCGTCTGAGCCGGATTGTTGTCCGGCACGGTCTTCCTTGAGAGAGAGAACCAATGCCTCAATATTTTTGAGTCGGCTTGCAACGTCGTCGGACATGCTGTAAGAGTTAAGAGAACTCGGTATGAACTCTGATGAGGTTAATGAGATTTAAATGGGATGTTATAGAATCTGTAATGTGGAAGCTGTGATTGCTGTATCTGCTGTATCTGCTGTTTGGAAGCTTTAGGATGATGGAGGATGAACAAGTTTTATATGAAGTTAAACGTTTTAGATGAAATATGTTTCCCTTGGTCTTGTGTTGTACCCAAGGTAATTGTGACATGAATACACAATGGTTTTGTCCTTAAAGCCAAGCATCTTGCTTTGAATTGAAAAAGAGGTGTCCTCCTTGGATAAAGATGTCTTCTTTGCTTTAAGGGGAATTGTATATTGAATACTAAGACGCCTGGTTCTCTTTCTCTCCTGACAATTGAAGAGGACAGCTTGTGGCACGTAGGTCTTGGCATTGTTTATTTACTGTACAAAGAAATTGTAGATCCGGCCCAGATTGCGAGAGCCGAGAACAATCGTTATTAGTGAAATGCGATAACCCCACCCTTAAATAGGTACCTCCTACTTACCAACTTATCGTGTTTATATAGCTTACAGAGTACATTATTGATAGTTGACACCTTAAGCTAATGTATGCACTGCTTAGACTACGTACCTATATACATGGTCCTACAGTAGATAGGTATTTAGCTCTATAAGCTGGTTTAAAGAGTTTAAATGGTACGAGGACGAGCGAAAAGGTACAAAATCTGTGACCGATACTGGATACCTACAGGAGGTAATCGTGGGGATCTCGGTTATTAGTGGCAACCTCCCAAGGCCCAAATGGCGTATGCATGGCCCTTTGAAAGTACCTACCTTAGGTTAGGTAGTCCCGGACCTGGGGGTGGCGTTTCATGTGTGTTCCAAAAGGTTACAAGCACACTTTATCATGTACAGACAGGCTCAGTACTGTTGGACATTTACCTACCTACCTACCTACCTAATCTACTTTCTCTGATATATCCAGGTGATAGTTGTCCGCGTAACAAGGCTTGCGCGCATCCATGCTCACGGTATTTCTTTCCAGCGTAGCGCAGGATCGCAATGGGGCGTTTCGAGGAGCTAACAAACTCTTGCTTCGAAGTGTGGCCGAGATGAGATGAGATAAGAATACAGTACACCTCCGGATGAATCGGCACCAGCTTAAGATAGAGTGTGCATGGGCTAATATTAATATCAGAGCTCTAGGCGTAGTTGTAAAACTTCACATAGTGTATATGATGGCGCCAAAGTAGGTAAACTAATACTAAATGAGAAAATAATGATATTATCAATTGATTATTGAGCCAGCATCTACAGGTTTATGTTCTTAGGTCGTGACCGTGAATTCGGTTGGATGACACGGGTCGACTTGCATGGCTGTTGCTACAATACGAGACGAGACGCGCGATACAACCAACGCATACGTATTCATCACATACGTAAGTCGATTACAGCTCAGGGCCTTTGAAATCTAATTCTCCAATTCTCTCTTTTTAGTAGGAATACCTAAAAGCTACGAACTTTTCTTTTCCTTTTCATAATAGTCGTTGTGTACCTTGTAATTAAGTGCTAAGGAAACCAGATTATTGACATCGATGGGATAAAATATGGTGCTTTGGCTAGCTCGTGAAGCAAATACGGACGAAGATAGATATCGAGGTTTGTTCCGCGGGACGCTTGCTCAAGCAAATTTAGAATCCGATCATTGGTCTTCTCTGGCCGCCAGCACATTCGGCGCCGCTAGCAGCATACCTGTCTAGCCACTTGACGGTACAGAAAAGATACCTTTTTCTTCCCACGGTGACGAACTCGTCTAGGTGGAATAAGGAGCAACAACTAGCATGGAGCGTAACGGCAGGCAGTACTGGCGCGGTACTGGATATGTACCCGGCCGGAGAGTGGTAGCCGAGATGTACTTATCGCTGCGTAGCTCCGCCAGAACTACCCAGTCGGGACTAGTCGAGACTAGTCAGAACCAAGGCACCCCTGTCACGCCTCCGACGCTGCGTTATTATCGTGAGCTTCATCGTTCGTGGACTACGCTGCCCTCGGTCGTCACCGTCGCGAGGCCGGCTGTTTTTGTGTTGTTGGTGAAATTAACCTCCAGACAGACGCACCTGTACTTTGCTCCAACCCAATTGGGACCTTGCATAATCAAACAAAAACACCGTGGACCTGGTGCACTGTACCGGGGTGCGTGGTACACTTACATAGGTAGGTAGGTACCTACCTAGTATAGATAGATACCGGTACTTACAGTAAGGTAGGTACAGTACCGACCTACAATGTACCTAGGTAACTACCCAACTTATCGACTCGACAGCACTTGCTTCTCTGATGAATCGATCACAAGACAATCTACCCTAACCTACAATCTGTATAGTGTAGGTAGGCAGGTAGCTGGCTGGGTGTGCCGGCCGCATCTGGATCTGGGTGACAGCAACAACCCCCGGTTGTTTGGTCGACTCAAACAGGCGCTTCGTTCCTTCACCTCGCCCGCCTGTTCCCTTCCCTTCCACCTCGCCATCCATTCTTCTTGTTTCTCTTCCTCCTCTTTTCCTCTCTCCTCCGCAAACTTCAAACATCATAATAGACCCATACATTGTATCCGACTCAGCACAGCGTCGCAACTCTTAGGCACTAGGCACTAGGCACTGGTGGCCCACCCTTTGTTCTCTACATTCGGCACCGCCCGAGTACCCATCTAAAACGAGCACAAGCACGAGCCACGAGCATCGAGCAACGAGCAACGAGCCCATTTGCACCCCAGCAAGCCCTCCACGCGACAATGTTTGCCGATCAAGTAGCGCTTCTCGCGCTCTCTGCTCTCACGCTGGTCTCTGCCCAGGCCAACTCCAACTCGACTTTTAAGATCGACCCCGACCAAGTCGACCCCCTCCAACGATGTAATAATCCACGCCTCAAAAATAACTTGACCTAATGGTGCTAACTGCGCAAATCTAGCGACATGGTGCAGCGGCGAGCAGGATAGCTGCAACACCCTGTGTGGTTCCGTTCTCGTCAACAATTGCGATACTGTCGGTCTCCCACCGCTCCGCTCAGCGAAAATGCGATCCATTGGCTAATACTTTGGTTCATCTCTCTAGCAAACTCTCGACTTCGAGTGTGAGTGTGCGGGCGATAGCTTCCCTGACATGAACAAGTTCATGAACACAATCCCCTGGGTAAGTCAATATGTCTACCAATCGCTCGCCGGCCTACTTCCCAAACCGCGCATCACTGACTTTGTTTTGAAATAGTATGTTTGCGAGCAACTGCAGGCAAACTGCATCACGGCCAACGAGAATAACGCCGCCGGCCAAAAGAACTGCACTGCAACATACCAGGATAACTGCGGTACCGAGAGCGTCCAGGATCACAAGGGCGAGGGTGCTGTGAGTGCCACTACCAGCTCTAGCACATCCGCTGGGCCTCAAGCGACGACGACTACCGAACCAGAAACCTCGACATCCTCAGCAGCCGCCTCTGCCCCCACCGCTTATGCCCACCATATTGGAAACGGCGCTGCTGCCGTGGCACTCGGCCTGCTTGCCTACGCTCTCTAGCTAAGGGCATGTTGTAATACTGAGTTGATGGGTTGACGGCAGTGTCAGATGTAAATGGAGGGGAGATGTCACGTCGGATACTAGGTGGTGGACCGACTGGTCTGTTATTAAGGCACGTTGTAATATGGTAATGTTCTACGAAGCTTGCGGTTTGGACGCTGGAAGCAACGCATGAGAGAGCCCAATTCACGACGCGAGACGATTGGAGCAATGATTTAGTATACGAAGAAGAGAGGGGTTGGTGTTTATGGAAGATTCGGCCTCGGCACTTGTTAGTACTTTTTTGTTTGGTGCCTCGAGCAGTCTTTCAAGCAGTCTTTCGCCCTCTATGCAGCTATACCATTCTGGAGGGAGAAATACCGTGCCAGGAAAGCAAAAGCCATGAACTACCGGCAATAATAAAACTTTCAAAGAAGAACGAAACAAACGCGAAACGAGCAAACAATAGAATTGTGACAAAAGATGAGGTCTGTACCTCTTTTTGTTTTCCTTTGATATGGGATCTCCCTTACGAAGGTCTACGGCTGACGCTCTTGTGTGTAGCCCTTTCACATCGTATCGTGGGCTCTCATTGACAATGCCATCCAAGGCCTTGATAGCAAGCCCCTTTCAATAATTGAGGTCCTTATTAGATATGAATACTCCTATTTTTCGTCTAAGCGATGTCCAGGCTAAGTACTTTATGTTGAGTTGTATAGAAGACACCAGTAGTATTCTGCTGTATTAGAAGATCGTAAGTAATATAGAAGCGTCTGCTAGGAAGAAGACAAGAAGCTGGTATATTCCGACTCTTCTTCCTCAGCAGCCACTGCGCGCTTGAAAACGATATTGCATCAAGTCACCATGGCGCCCTATCCACCGACCAAAACCTTTACTGTGCCTGTCGGCACGCGCCTTAGTCATGGCATCGAGCTCGAAGTTCTCGTGGCATACTTGCACACGTCTGATGTCGATCCAGACGAAGCGAACAGCAAGAATCTAGCCCCCATCCTTCGCGTCGATGCTGGCGATACTGGTGGTAATGGCAATGACACTGCAGCCTCCCAGAAAGCCGTCGAGGAGCATATTCGAGGGACACTCCGCAATCACGGGATAGGTGTAAATATGCCGGGGCCGCTTACCAATGAGGATACCCCTTATTATCTCCTTGGCCTCGACAAATGGGATGTCGCGAACGATTTGTCAGTCACAGCTGGAGGAGAGGAGCGTGAACTTGCCAAAGGCAAGCCGGGAAAATACAGGTGGCTAGGCCTGGAGTTACGAAGTCCAGCGTGTTGGGATGTGCCGCGCGCCTACGACGAGATCCGCTTCGTCGTTAACCTGATGAAGACGAAATACCGCGTGCGGCTAAATACCTCGTGTGGCTTGCATGTGCACGTCGCGAACGGCCCTCGATTCTTCGACCCCAAGACCCTGAAGCGAGCCGGCGCGTTCTTCTTCGCTGCCGACCCGATGCTGTCGAGGCTCCATGCCCCTTGGCGGCGTGTCGGGCCGTATACGCCCAGCATTCGGTATATAAGCCAGCTTGCGCACCTGGATGAGACGAGACCTATCCACGCACAAATGCCAACAGACAGTGCCGCGGCGCTGTTTAGGGAGGAACGCCATCGTTTTCCTAACCCCATTTGGGAACATTTACCGGTCGTCCCGTGGTCTGACCGGACGAGAGAAGAGATAGATTTTGGGGGGAAGGAGAACGGGGGAATGGTGAACTGGGAACGGCACGCCAATGAACGTGTACGGGACGGTCCGCATATCACCTTGAGTGAAAGACCACCAACGCCAGAGTCTAGCAGGGGAAGTGAGGATCCCAATCCCCGCCTGCGAAGCTCGTCGTCATCGTCGATCCCGTCTTCGTTTCCGTCGTCGGATGATAGTGATGATGACAACGGAGGCGGTGCGCATCGTCGCCGGTTACTACGTCTCATGGCGACGTCAGGCTTCCGTGCAACTTGTTTTAAGAAGTTCAGCCATGAGTATCCCGAAAGACTGCCCGTCAACGATCAGTACGCCGTCTTGGCCATGAATCGGTGTGAGCATCTATTTGGCCACGACTCCGTAAATCTGCTGTCTGATGTGCAATACCACCAGTTGACGGTCGC
This sequence comes from Xylaria longipes, assembly GCA_025201785.1. Classification (NCBI taxonomy): domain Eukaryota; kingdom Fungi; phylum Ascomycota; class Sordariomycetes; order Xylariales; family Xylariaceae; genus Xylaria; species Xylaria longipes. The sequence goes on from MU619693.1 coordinate 381,439, forward strand.
CTGCGCCCCGTACTTTGAGGTCGGGCGGAGTTCATGGGAGTGGAACTCTGACAGGAACGAGTTCACATTGAAAGACGCGCCCATAGGTGAAAGACTAGAACACCCACTCCCCCTCGCACTGAGGCAGACCAACGGCGAAGAGGTCGTCCGTAACCTACAAGCGCTGGCCGCGATTCAGGAGGCCGAGGGCGAGCAACGGGCTTTGCAGCAGAGCGAAGATGGCGCTACGGCTCCCGACGACGACGACGATGACGGCGACGAGGACATCGCGGTCGATAGGGACCTATGGAGAGAGGTCTACTACGACTTGATAGACCGGCTGATGACGCAGCCTACCTTTCCCCTCGACAATGTAGAAGGACTGCTGGCCCTGTTCCCGGACGACGTGAGTGCACCCAAGCCTACTACTGATACCGGCGGCAGCGTTAATCCGCCTGCATCAAAGGCCCTGGCTGCGGCATTTCCCAATGGAGGCACTGGCGCGGCCCCCAGTAACAGTAGCAGCAGTGGCGATTCTGATGCGCCCGCGGGGAAGGCCATGCTTGCTAGAGTGTTCAAGGCTCCAAGTACATCTAGCTCCGAGTCATGGGATAGTTCTTCTGACAGTGGGGGTGAATTTAACCCACCAGCTTTTGTAGCATATATGGGGTTACATTCCGACGAGAACAGCGGCCAGGAAGCTTCGGACACGGATCCTACAATCTCGTCACCATTTCGTAGCAATGTCAGCCCGGCCCATCAGAACCGCAGAATCACCAGCGGTCCTAAGCTGCGCCCCCATGACATCTACGAGCTTCCAGATTCGTACATCCAAAACATATCGCTCGAATATGGCTTTATGGGCGAGCAATGGCGACGCATCTCGTGGCTTCCGTACCGCGGCGGGCCATCAGATCCGGAGGAGACGCATCGACGCGGCGGCGCGGGTTGCGCCGGGCCAAAGTGCACCGAACACGTCGCCACCGACACCCGCAGCGGCGTCGCCGCCATCCTCGGCGCGGACACGGGCGCGGCCGTGGGCGAGCTGCTCGGGCCGATGGAGAAGGGCGATCGTGCCAACTATAACTTCGGAGCCTACGCGCTAGGCAGCCTGGGGTTTGACGAGGGATGGAAGCGCACGATCGAGTTCCGCGAGGCGGCCGGCTCGCTCGATCCCGACTGGATCATCACGTGGGCCAACATCTGCGTCGGCATCCTGCGCTTCTGCCGCGACGCGAGCGTCATCGACTTCATAACCGTGCTAGAGAGGGTCGTCCGCGAGGAGGAGAGGCAGAGGACCGCTAACGACGACGAAGGCATGTACGATGTCTGTGATCTCCTCGAGGACATGTGCTTGTTCACCGAGGCGACGACGATTCGAGAACGGGAGAGGAAACTCGGTCCGCCACGATAAAGAGCTGAATTATTCGTATTATATAGTATAAGTGGGTGAGTCTAGGTAAGTGGATTTTCATATCCATAGGTCGGTCCACTGCGGCTCGTTCACGACCCAACTGCATAGTAGAGTTTCCGAGGAGGAAAAGGGCGGCGTTTGGTAAGTCATCTCTGTTTTGCATAGCGTTTGTTTTCAATAGATTATCTTATATAATTAAATTAAATTTTGCATACATTGTTTTGTCCCTTTTTATTGTAGGTATTGAGTTACACGTCACTATATACCTCACGTCACTGTGATAGTTTACAATTTCAGGGTAGCTGTTCACCCCTATTCATAAAAGTAGTAGCTTGATCCATGGATAACTAGCCCTCGCAGTGACTTAAATATGAGAAATAATGATACAAGTAGTATACATATAAAAATTTCGAGGGATAATTGTATGATGATCAATTAAGGTCGAATACTATGGCAAATTCAAAATTAGGGTTCGATATCTGTATCGGCCTGCCACTCCAGAGATTGATTTCCAACCCGGTTGAAGAGTGATGATTTTGCTCTCAACTCCTCGTGCCAATCTTTCATGTCTTTTATATCTAGTCGCGGCTTCACTAGGTGGTGAAGTCATCATTTATTTTGCTGGCGCTGCAATATCCTAGTAGATTAACCAGCAAGATAGGTGACATCAGCTATTATATTAACGAAAAGTCCGCAACCCATAACTTGCATGAAAATGTGCTTGATAATTACATCAGAATGTAACGCTTCGAAGATATTTGATGTTGACCTAGTTGATCTCGCCGAATATTATGCGATAGCGCTCTATGGCACAGTCCAACTTTGACTAACTAACTACATATTCAAGCTTTCGTAAGAAGCATGCGAAACGAAGCCTGTGAACCCAATTCGATATCTATACAGAGTGATCAGTCACTATATTGGAAAGAACATCGTATAAGACCAGTTAAAGCCTCTTAGTCTACTCGTGTCAGTTGGATGATCAAAATGTATGAGAATAATACGTCTCGAGTACTTTAGTTTCATTATTATGGATTATACAAGAACAACCTACCAACGTATAACTGGCTGCAACCGCGCCTTTCTGCACTCGAGATGATAGGATTCGAACCTACACGAGAGTAATTAGTACGTCTTGGGTCGCAGACGTGAAGCTAGCTAATGCATTACCCTTCTCTCCCTTGTACTTAGCTCGGCGAGAATGCCCAGGGACCGGCAAAGTGGATCCTTCGCCGCAACCTCTCCCCGAATATCCCCCGTATCTTGCTTTGCTCTGGCTTCTATTGTGTACCGGCTGATGTGGGGAGGCTGCATGGTATCTAAATGTGGAAAGGGGCATGAATGTGAAGGAGCGGAAAATATGGGTACGTATTATAGAACCATCGCCCCGGTGCTAATACCCCATGTTTGTTCCTTAATCAATCCCTGAACCTGAATAGTTTGGGCATTCTATGCGCTTTTACATGTCTCGCACACACAAAGGTAGATTTGAACGCATATATTGGGGGGAGCATGAGCCTCTCCCTATTCGATGACGGTGCGCTATACGCGAAGCCGGCCACCTCGACCAGGACTCGAATAGCCGCCCAAACTAAAAATCAAACAAAATCACTATGATCCTCCCTTCCTTTCGTCCAGCCTATCCAAGGCCTAGGTGGTACGCTGTCGTAGCCGGCCGCCCCCTTCGTGGGATGTGGAAAAGTGAGGGAAATCCTTCGCAAGCGGATACGCGGCGAAAAGGCCCCTTTATAGGGGCCTAGCCGGGTTCGTGCGGGTGCTAACCTGTTGGGGCATAGAACACACCATTCTCAACTCAATTGAGAATACAGCAGGTCGGATTTGGTAACATCACATTCTGATTTTCACACATCAAACTAGTCTTTGATTCGACACTAGTGATTTGAACTTGACTACTTACATGGTAGTTGTAACCTTAGCATGATTAAAAATGACATCGAAACAGGAAGTTATCTATATTATAAATTACAAGTTTGACTACCAACAGTGTATTGGAAATTTTGTTTCCTGCCGAACTGTATTCGGTTTTGATGTCTCGAGCACTTGACAGTAATTAAGTGACACCGTAATTGCGAGTGAGTCTTATGTTACGTTGTAGAATACCAGTATTGCGCTACAGAGAGACAAAGCGTATCTAAAAAGGATGCGACTGTGGCCACCTTTTTGCAAACTCTAGACAATACCAAAGGAAAATGCATTACCTTCGACCAGACACAAATCAATATCTAGTATATCTTTCTGGCATTAAATTCAACTTCAAATTCTACCACTTTGTAACAAAATGTTTTCACAGTTCCTCTATAGGATTTGCACATCAAGTCTTCATGTTTCAAGGGCATCTCATATGTTTGTGCGTTATGTAATAAGTATTAATAACGCCGCTAATAACCACTGCCCATCGCTATTACAAGGTTACTTCTTGGCCAACTATCTCTCTAAGCCCGAAAGCTCTCACGTCCTGTAGCACGAGAGCCTCGAATCAACAGCGGCTGCCTTGAGCGTTGTCTTCGCGTTCTGGTAGAAGTTCTTTCCCGAGGCAATACTGAGTTCGGCATACGTAGCGTCCCAGACACCAATGCCGGCGAAGTTTGCCCGGCAGTAGAACGCGCTTGTCAACAGCTGGGTTTGGGCCACCGTGATATAAGCACCAGCGCTTGCGGCGGGATTGGACCCCGGTAGAGTAATGAATATCGGTGCGCCTTTGCTGTATGTCTTGCTGAGCCATGTAACCCACGAGTCGAATGTGAAGCCCGACACATTGAAACCACCGCCAGGCACATATTTGGGGTTCCCAGTGATCCACCCGCGAGCCGAGCAAGCCGGGGTATTGTAGAACTGCACGAAGAGCATATCGAACTTTACTGCCTCAAGTGTCGGGGCTAGGTTCGGGTCGGGAACAGTACATTGCGGCGACGCTGTCAGGTAATACGTCTTGTCGCTAACGGTGGCATACAAGGTTCGGAGCCTCTTGACAAGCGCCTTATAGCCAGCCGAGTTGTCCAGCGAGGGGTGCTCGATATCCAAGTCGAACCCATCGACACTGAACGCTGTCAAGTTGCCAGTGGTCGAGTTTGTGTAGTCGAATGGTCGCGGCTTTCCCAGCGAGGTCCAGGCCTCCTGGCTTGGGCCGAACATGCCCCAGAGTTGATTCGCAAAGCTCGTTCCATTGGTAGCGCCGTTGACGTTGTAATTGGGTGTTTCGCCTCCGAGAGACAGGAGAATCTTTTTGTCGCTTGTTTGCCGGCACGTATATAGGTCCTGTTGTAGTTGCGGGCACTTCAAAAGCATATCCTTCGAAGGGTCTTTTACGCCCTTGAACCCTGGGCCTTTGTACGTTTCAGAACTGCATTGGTTACCGAAATTGATACCCGGGTTGCCATTGGCTTGCTCGGGGAAGAGATGGACGAAAGATAGGATGATGATGTCAATAGCAGGGTCGGCGCAGTAAGTAGTTAGTCGTTTCTGATCTGGTCCTTGGCCCTGGTTTTCCGCTCCACGTTAGTTACTGCTTCCTGCCCCTTTTCTTAGGCTGTTTGTGCTGTTGTAACGCTATGGTAGAAAGGACGTCTCCGACTTACATAATACACAGCGACATTGTTTTTGGATGTAATATCAAAAGTTGCAGTAACGAAACAACAAAACGTCGAAATAAGAAGGTAAACGAAAGCAACAGGCGCCATGGTGAATATAATGAGTGACTGTAGTTTAAAGGAGTGACTGTAACGAACGTTTGACGCCTACTTTACGCGTTCAGAGAAGAGAAAACAACACGGGCATCATGGCGTTTTAACTACAAGCGCATAACTCCTTCACTACGTGGAACTTAGCGAAATCTATGTGAATGTGACTCAAAGGGCTAGGCAGATATGGTAACGTTCCAGCACACTAGTAGTGTAGTAGTACCGACAGCTTTGAAACCATACGATCCTTCGGAATGCCTAGAAAAGTTCCTAGCTGAAGTCTAGGCTGCGACACGACTAGGTTGAAGCTATATCAACGCCGTTGCCAAGCCTAGGTCGGCTTACTCGAGTCAACGGGGGCTAGCATCGGCATAAATATGGGGCTATCGTGAATTCGAATATATTCTGTTTTCGTTAACTAATTTAATCGCACCTTGGCGTCGCATGGATTGTCAATGGTCTGCCCCGTAGCGTAGGCTGCCACGGCCAGAACTCGGGGATTAAGTTCATTTAGGGATGCTCATCGGCCGGGAACAGACAACTGGCCAGGCACCCAAGCCTAAGCGACATCGTCGCCTATTTCTAGTGTCATTCATCCCTACTCATACCCATCTCCTTCCAATTCCGATGATGACCTAATCAAACTGGCTGCTTCTACCCGATTTGATTACTCCTCAGGTCATGTAATGGGTAGCATTGGAACCCGGGCATCTGTTTTGATTCTCCTTGGTTATTGAAAGATGAGCCGAACGGAATTTTCATGGCTAGGCAACTCAGCGTACCATAGTTACCGCGATTTCGCAAGTAGACCGACAAATGATATACTATCTAATACAATCTTCCAGGTTAGTACATATGTAAGCAGCTATTGAAGTGCGTAGGGCTGAGAGCACTATAGGCATTTACCTTGGCACGTCAAGGGTCGAAGTTTAGTCCAGAATGAGCCAATAATTACTTGCTACAACTTACCTGCATCCGTACTACTAAAGCGCGGCGAGTTTCTAAATAAAACGACAAGCAGCCGTGCTATTATAAATCTCAAGACGCTCCTATCTCCATTGCAGAATGTCACGAGGCACACAGTAAAGAGACTTCTGTATAGTGTTAGATTAGCCCACGGTGGTTCAGAGACCTTCGCGCAACAACGAGTGTCTATGACGTACCTATACAGGGTTCCCGACACATAATTAAATTTATAGATATGTCCTGAGCTCTTCTTGTTGGGATCAAGAGCAATGCGATATAATCTCCGGTCGTCAGTTCAGTACACTCCAAGGGCGTCCAGTGCCCAGAATCGTCAGGATTCCGGTTGGTCTTCAGTAGACTGGCTGTTGTTGCGCAAGAAGACTGGTGTTATAGAGTCTTGTTGTTGCGCGAAGGTCTTTGAAATACCTTCGCGGAACTAAATTGACTATATACAGAAGTCTCTTTGTCTCGTGACAACTGGGATTCGAAAAGTAGGGAGCTTCCGCTGATGATATACCTACTCAGTTTCTTGTATGGAGAGTAGTGCCTGGCAAGGATTCGGGCACGCCAAATTAATGACTCACTCTTGCGATATGGCGTGTTCCATCAAGACCAAGCTTATCAGATGGCGCTAAAGTAGACGCTATCCCAACATCTGGGTCAATTCCACCGCTAAGAACCTTTATCAGATGCATTCCTAAGCTGTGGTTGGACGTCCCAAGCGATCGTTGTCGACTAGTTTTTCAGAGTATCTCACCGCCATCGGTGTTATCCGAAACCGATATGACACCGTTTAATTCCGAGATAGTTGCTGTATACATGCTTGCTAGACCTTTGGTTTTTCCGACCATCTATGTTCTAGTTTCTCACCAGCTTCCGCTTGAGGTTGGTTTGCATGGAGAAACGAACCAAGGCCCTGGTAACCCGTGCAGTTATTGTGGTTCACATGGCAAAATCTATGCGTGTGAAGATAGGTGTTAGTAGCCTTGACCGAGGATCTCTCGGTCGTATATAGTTCATCGTCTCCGGCGTTATATGCCTGGAATTCTCAGATTCCTAGTCAGGTGTTCGAACCATTATTGTCAATTAGTATTATGTTATTAATACGTATTTGAACTGCAGCTGTTTTCTTTTCTAACACATACATAAACACCTTCCATCGCAACATCAACATGCTTGTTGCAGAAGAGAATGCGGCCCAGGAGAACACGGGCTCGCCAAGGGAGGACGAGAAGGCTTGCAACGAGAGACCTGCTGATGTAGAGGCAGTCCCAGCAAGGCACGATGATGAGGATGAGGCTCTGCAGCGTCTTGAGAGACTTCGTAAGCAGTATGGCGTAAGTCACGTCACGACCTCTATTTTCGACGCCCCTATTCCGAAGGCGAACCTAACAGTCACTCTCCCCTTTAGGCAACATGGGATGGCCCGGATGACCCAAAGGATCCATATAACTTTTCCACGACGAAGAAGATATCAATTGGCATCATGATAGGACTTGGCTCGCTCGTTACGTTACTGGCGGCAAGCGTGACGGCCGCTGCGCTCGGCGATATCGCAAGAGATCTCGACCTCGACCCGGCGACGGCGCAGATCAGCTTCTCAGTGTACTTTCTTGGGCTTGCTTTCGGCCCCTTCCCCATCGCCGCGATTAGCGAGATGAACGGCCGCAGGAATATCTGGATTGCATCGAACGTATGGTTCATACTATGGAATACGCTTTGCCCAGTCGGCTACTCTAAGTAAGAAATTATCGGCGCCGTTTTCTTCTCCTCTTGCGGCTTTGAGAGTATGAAACTTCGTTCTCCGACCAAACTCGCGTCTAGAAGCTTGCTATACCCTCTCAAATAATATTCCAATGGCAATAACTGACTCCGAGTGTTCCAGGGGTCTCATGATCACCGGACGGTTTTGTAAGCAGTTCTTGGAGTCGTCTGCTTATGGTTTAGGGTTGCACCTCTTGCTCAGGACCGGGATTACTAACTCCAGATGCTGCAGTGGCTGCATTGGGCGCCAGCGTCGGTAATACAGTAAGTCTTCTTGCTTGCATCTTAGGTAACGGGGCAGCACTCTCGACTGTTATATAGGCTAACCCGGAGGACTATCGCCGCTATAGCTTGTCGGGCCCGTCATGACGGACATGTTCCACGACAAAGATCGGGGCAAGTCTCTTGCGGTCGCCGGTCTCCTGCCTTATCTAGCTCCTGCTCTAGGACCCATCCTTGGTGGATTGGTTAGTCAGCTCATTGACTGGCCTTGGCTTTTCTACATCGTTAGTATCATCGATGCAGGTTAGTCGTTAGGATCTTTTATCTCCCCCTTTTACCCCCGCAGCCAGCACCCCCGCGCCCGGCGGCGGCGGCCGGAGGCACGACCGACCGCGGGCGGGCGCGGGGGGGCCGGTGCGGGGGGGCGGG